>VZRI01001317.1:4586-62085 GCA_013397515.1 Upupa epops | reverse complement strand
CAGAAGGAACTACTCTATTTTTACTAACTGCTTCTTGAATGTGCTGGGGAGCACTTTGAGAGAAGAGAAACAAAACCTGGATCATGCACTAATTTACTCAAAACCCTGTGGCTCTAATTTTAGAAATGAAAATAAATATTGAATTTATCTATCATACGCAATGACACAGGCAAACACAACGATGTCTTGGGATTTCTTTATTGTGCTGCTGGGGTACAGCAGCGTAATTGCCACATTATCCAGCCAAATTTGAATGGAAGTGAGTCAAATTTAATTAGTTCCTGTCTCTAAAGTACTTCTTCACCCACAATACTTCTAGTCTTTAGAGTCCTGTTCTGTAACTGTACTGTTCTACACAAAATGCAAGCTGTTAGAGGAATCTCATTCCAAAATCTTTCCTGGTTTACCAGTAGATACTGTCCTGCATTAGTAGTGATCCAGTTTTTGTTTATCACTGTCTTCTAGGAGATCTTTACATCCTTATTTCACTTGGTACTGTATGGCAGCCTGGCTGCTTTAAAACTTGAAAATGTCCTTCATTCATCTGACCATTTTTAGACCCTGAGCTTTTTCCTTGCAGAATTTTGTTCCATATGTGTCTGCACTCATTGCCACACTGCCTTTACCACATGACTTGTGTCCTTACCTGCTCAGAAATTTTCTGTTTCTCCTTCATTTATCAAATGCTATAGACCACTTAAGACCATTTTGGACTTCACTGATGGTTTAATTTTGTGAAGTGCTACAAAGTAAAGAGCTTTAAATGCTACTGTGTTATTTTAGGTTTGTATTTAACGTATGTACAGTCTTATGAAATTACAGATTGCTTTCTTATTTCTAATGATAGGCATCACAAAATTGCCCATCAAACTTGTAGAAGGTGCTGTATTTAAAATTCAAAACTGCTATTTAAATTATACTGACTATGACTGAAATACTTTCAGAACATTTTAATTACTCCTAAATGATTGAAAAATATTTTCTTAAATACAACTTTAAAAATCTACAGAAATGGTTCTGGAAATCTGAATGCTTATTTAATCCTTCTATTACTGGCTTTTTGCAAGAAGTGTAAAAAATCCCACTGGCTGATTTTACTTAAAACTGATGATGCAACTCACATTAAACAGATGAAATATGAATTTGGCGAGACTGTGTTTCAAATCACATGACAAAACTACACTGTGGATAAAGCAGATAACTCTTCAAAAGTTCAGAGAATTAAGTTTTGCAGTGAATGCTGGGGACAAGGTTTTGCCTCATGCCTCACTGGCTTTAACAATAGCGAACTGTTACATCAGCTATGGGGTCTCCTTGCCCTGGGAGGCCCTTCCCCTTTCTTGGCTGTGTTCTGTCTTGTCATCTGTAGGAATCAGTAAAACAGCAATGGAGAGAGGTATGTGTGTGCAATAGGAGAGGGATTTTGAAATAGTCAAGCCAAGGGTAGTCAAAGGAACTGTTGCGTTTGGAAGATGCTTAAGCAGTCTGATTACCACTGAAATGGATTCCTCTTACACATACATGCCTCTGTACTTGGCACATGTACTGAAATAAATTGTACCTCAGTGGCAGTTAGAACAACCACATTTGCAAAAGTGCAGTTTTACTTTTTTTTGTGAAAACATTTTGCTTTGCTGTGCCATCACAATATTAATGAGTTCAGGTACTACACTACTGATCCCCTTTTTCCATGGGAAGATTTTGAGCTACTAAAAGTCCCCACTTGAAACATTAATAAGCCCAGATGACAAAACATAGATGTTTCTTGCACAATGCAAACCATTTACTTACTCATTGTTGTTTCACCATCTTTCAAGGAAACCATCACAGACTGGATGTGTAAGATACTTTTCCTAGGTTTCAGTTATTAGCTATGATGAAATCATAAACTACATCATCTTTCCAGACTTGCTCAAATTCCAGAGGTATTTATCTTGAATTATTCTAATCTTTTTAATCATTCTTTCTGTAAACAATTCTATTATTTCTTTCTCATGAGTTTACCTAAAATGCAACTGTGAATCTTTCTTCACTAGAAACCAACTGACCCTGATAAATTTTGTCTTCCCTAAGCAAAACCGCTAGCCAAAATAACCTATACATTTTCCTAGTTAGGGTAGGAAATTGTAAGGAAATGAATACATTGATGCAATTAGATCTGTTTTCAGGGTCTGTAATTACAATTCCTGCTTTCTCAAGCATAGGAGAATTAAAAACACAAGAACATCTTCCTGCTCCAACCTTTCCTAGCCAGCACCCAGCACAAAGGCATTTGGCTTTCCTGGGCACGCTCTGGAGCTGCTTTAGGCCTTGTTATTATGTTGTTCCTGAGCTCTGCATTTGTTTTCTTTGAACAGTCTCCTGCATACTGCCAAATTCACAAACAGTACACAGAACATTCTCTGACCACGGTGTTCAAACTGCTGAGCAACCTTGTAAATACAAGGTTTACCTTTGATGTAAAAGACACCTTTTCTCAGTGTTGTCTTGAAGCCCTATTTATTGAAAGTCCTATGATTTTTAACCCAACCTGCAAACGCTCCATGAATGAATCATCTCAGGATGATTCTGGAGAAACATTACTGCTACTTATTCTTGACAGGAGCTATGTATTCTCAAAATATTTGTTTTGTTTAGCCTGGAAAGAAAGTGACTCGGGGAGGGGGGTGGGGAGAAGTATCTCATTATCCCTTACACATATGTAAAGAGTGTCAGGAGGATGGGACCAGGCTTCTCAATGGCACCCGGCACGAGAACAAGGGGAATCGTCACCAACTGAAACACAGAAGGTTCACTCAAAGCACAAAGGAAAACTTTTTTACTGTGAGGGTGACAGAGCCCTGGAACGGGCTGCCCAGAAAGGTTGAGGAGTTTCCTTCCCTGGAGACATTCAAAACCTGTCTGGATGTGTTCCCGTGTAATTTTGCTCTAACAGAGCGGTTTGAGTAGATGATATTTAGTTTTCTTCAACCCCTAACGTTCTGTGATTTCCAGTTAAGCTGGAAATAATTAGAGACGTCTTGGAGAAAGTATAAATGTCACTATTTGAGTAATACAAAAGTGAAACAGTCCTCTTCAAAGAGTTAAGTATTTGGACTTCTAAATAATTGTTGCACAATTTGTTAACAGCAGCTGCCAAACAATTAGCAACTACCAGCACGCTTTAAAGCTCTCATTATTATTTAATGTGATTTCTAGATTTGCTCTGTGCAAGTAGCTACGACAGAAACTAGATAATCATGCAAATTCAGTCTGAAACTGATAAGTTGAAGCCAGTGATTTTATGTGGCCTAACAAACGCGAGAACTAGATGCGCTCAGAGCCGTGGTTATTACCGCCGGAGGCCACCGATGACGGGCATCGTTTCCTTCGTCTTGGAGAGTCGCAGCCGCGGAGCAGGGCTTACTCGCCCCACCGTCCAGCACAGACTTGCAGCAGGAGTCACGAAGCTGCTCGCGGAGCGCGGGCAATCGCATAGAAGAAGGGGCAGCCGCTCTGTGCGGGCTGCTCCCGGACGCCCGAGCAGCTTCAGCTGCGTGTGATACCACCCTGTCCGGAAGGGGTTAAAAACATGATTTTTGAAAGGAAGAGGGACAAAAGGGAATGTTTGGCGCTGCTGTGACTTCCGCCTGTCAGCCTCTACCGTGGCAGCTGTCGCCGCTTTTCCTCCACGGGTGAGCCGCGCTGCCCGCTTGGGCTCTGGACATAGCTCGGCATTCCCACTTCCCCCTGGGCTGCACTCCGCCGCCCCTCGCCCCCGCTGTCTCCAAGTCGCGTAGCGGGGTGGTAGGCACAGGGTGACCGGGGAGCGGCCGCTCGCCTCCGCCACATGGTATCACCCGAAACCCACGTCCCGCTGCTGCGTGGTATACCCCGGCGCGGTATATCCCAGTGCGGGAGGCGCCTGCCGCCGCTGCACCCCCTTTCGCCCCTCACGCAGAGGGTAGCGAGGGCGCGCCCGCCGCTCCCTCCCTTTGTGTGCGAGCGGGCGGGCGGGCCCGAGACACAACGCAGGGGAAGGCGCCGAGCGGGGCGGGCGATGGTCTGGGTGCTGCCGCGGGGCGGGCGGAAGGTGGAGTGAAGCTCGTGGAGCGAGGATCGTGAAGCCGCTGGGAGGAAAGGAAGGAAGAAAGGAGGGAGGGAAGGAAGGAGGGAGGGCAGCCGGCGGTAGCGGGTGACGATGGCGCGGTATGTGCGGCCGTGGGGCGGCCGGGAGCGCTGAGGAAGGGAATCCCCCGCCTCCCAGGTAGGCTGGCTCAGAAAGTTCGGAGTGAGGTGCCGAGGCGGCTCCGCTGTGCATCTGCAGGCCCCGCCGCAAAGCTCCAACTTAGGGCCAAAACTTGCGGTTTTCCCTTTCAGAAGCGCAGGGGTACCCGGGCCCCTCTCTGGCCCAGGCCGGGCTTCCCTTGGGCGGTAGGATGGGCCGGGTACTGCCCCCTCTCCCCGCGGCTCGATCCGGGACGGCAGTTGGCGGGAGGGGCGGGCAGCCCGGCGTGGCGGGAGCGGGGGAGGGGAGAGGGGAGCGCTGCCGCCACATCTCTCGTTGGGTCCCCCGAACTCGGTATCCGGGCGGACGGGGAGCATCGAGGACACAATTGGCTTTATCTCGCGGGTCGCATTCTCCGCTGCAAGTTGGGAGTTCGTGTAACACGCTGGCGAGGCCCCAAGTTAATGAAAACTCTTGTATCCCCGCAGATGGCTCTCCGGATACTGGGATCTGCGCCGGGGACAATAACCGATGTGGCCATTTACGCGCTGTGATTTCTCCCTCTCCACGTACCCTCCTCCCCCGCGCTCCATTTCAGTGCGAGCCGGGAGGATGGCCCAGTGAAAGGCTGCTCGTGGGATTTTCGGTGGGATCCGCTCGGCCTGGCGTTGGAGGGTGGAAGCTTTGTGTCTGAGGATAGCCTTTCCCGTTCTTCAGGAGGCGAGAGAGTTTTCTCTTTGACAATGATGAAAACCGAAGGGAAAGGGGAAAGGACTTTAAGAAGTGCCTCTCCACACCGAAATGCCTATAAAAGTGATTTCCATACTATCAAATGCTCTTTTGACGGTGTAAACAATTCTGAAAACACTTCCAACAAAACAGGCTTGCAGCAGAAGCTGAGCACCTCTTCCAATGGAGGGGGAAATGATTCGCACAGTCGAGGCAGAGCTGCCACTTACGGCAATAGAGTACACAAAATCAAAAATATGTTCCTGCAGATGGGAGGTGCTTCTTCCACACCCTCTTGTGAAAGTAGTCCACCTGCTGAGACCAAATTAATCAGCCGGACCACAGCAGCAGAGTATGGCTCTTCTCCAGGTAGCCCATCTTTCCTCATTGTCCAAAAAAATAATCTTATTAATACAAGTACCAGCCCCTGTGGCAGTCCTGTGGATTCTTTTTCTGTGCCTTCTGGTTCTGACAAGGTCATACGTAGCAGCGATGAGGCAGACTTAGACAAAGCTGCCCTGGCAGAAAAATTTTCAGAGGCCAGGAAGCTATTTGAGAGAAATATAAAACAACGGAGCTCAGTGGACAGATACTCCCCCAACAAATGTGAAAGAAGTGAGGATAAGAAGAGACATGGTTCATCTTCTGATTGTAGCAATGTGGTGGACCACTTCAATTTTAATACAGAAGCAAGCCTTCCAGTTGTGCTGGAGAAAGGTGAAAATCAAGGTAAAGAAGAGGTGAAGCAGCAACATCCCAACAATAGTTCCAAGTCCTCCTTCTTGAATGCAGGTCCCATTTCTCGGAGGCTGGAAAGCTTTCTGGGTGACAGTGATACTGAAGAATCCAAAGAAATTTCCAAAACATACAGATCTTCAAGTCAGGACCCTTTAAGATGCCACCACACTTTGGATTCATCTGGTGTTGCTGAAAGGTGTCTGGAGAAGGCTGCTTCCACCAAAGTGTCTGTGATTCTGAGAGATGAGCTTAGTGAGGCACTTGGAAAAGACAAGAAAGAGCAACTGGTACTTGAGAGAAGCCTGTGGGATACAGGCAGTATGCCTGTAGGAGAAGCCCGGCAGAGATCAGATAGTCTCTCTCAAGTTTCCCCCATGGAGGGGACTTGTGCAGAGTTGGTGGCACAAGTTAAAAGCTCAGGGCATGAAAAAGAAGGCTTGGAAAAAGATCTTGGGGTTCAAGAGGATCAGCCACTCAGATGTCAAGTAAAGGAAGAGAAAATGAACGACTGCTTCTTGGAAGTGGTAGAAGACTTTATAGAAGGCAGTGAGACCAGTCAGGAAGAAAGAAGAGATGGGGTATCTACGAGAGATGGTGCAGTTACATGCATTCAGGATGTTCTAGAGCAGGAAAATGATCCTGAAGATGAACAGGTGGTGGAAAAGCAGAGTGAGAACTTGAGTGCTTTTGGAATAGAAAATGCAGCTTTTGATGATGATAGGGATACAGAGCCAGAAAACCAAGGGTCTGAAGGTAAAGAAGCTTTGGAGGAGGAGTATATATATGACAGTGAATATGAGGAGTTTCCTGGACTTTCTGAAGAGGAAGATACTGATCCAGACCGAAAAGTCAAGTTCTCAACAGCCCCTATCAAGGTAAGTCCATTTAAATTTTACTCATTTTTTTAAATGGTTTTGCACTCAAAAATATCCAGGAAATACATTTTTGTGCTTTTTTCCAATGCTCTGAAAACCCGTTAAAAAGTGTAAGCTTATGGCATTTATTGAAACCTAAGTAAGTCTCATCTCTTGTTCAGGAAGTTTATAAATCGGTTACAAGTGATTTCTGAATCACAGCATCTTTGTAAGATAGTGTAGCAAAAGGCATGAGATTTTACTTACTGCATGTTTTCTGGAACACTGAACTGTTAGGATTAGATACAAATACAGGACCTTTACTACTTGCCCTCATTTGTTTAGAATTGAGGCAATGCATTTAAAAGAATTTTTTCAGGGTTTTTTTGGTACAAAAGTTCGAAAACCTCCAAACAACAAAAATCCCTGTTTCAAACCTTGAGATTCAGCTCCAGACTTATTTTCAGAATTAACTGTAAGAAAATAATGAATTACAGGTTCCTGTTATTGAAGATTTCAGAATTTTCAGTGTTAACCAGGTACATGTTGTTTGGGTTTTTTTTCTTTTATACTGGTTTGGTGAACAAGATGTGGGAGTGTTACAGTATGTGCATTTCTGATTTATGAAGATGTGAGAGTAGAAGGCAGACTGTCTAATGAGGAGTAGTATAAACTACAACACTAATTTGGAAAGATTTAGGTGTCTTATCTTCTTTCCCTCACCAAAAATACCCATAAAATAAGTGGTTCTACAGTTGAATGTTTACCCATAGTCTCATTGCAGAATTCAGATACTCTAGTCCCTCTTAAAGTTTGGGAGGAAAATTAGGAGATGCAGGTGATCATGATGGAATGGGAAATAATCCAGGATTTCCTTACTTGTACTATTACATAAATGAAGTATCTGTAATAAACACTTTTTACCGTTTGTTCATACAGAGTCAAGGCTGCCTTTTACTGATCAGAATGATGTAAAAATTCTGTTGACTCCTGTACTTCCTGCAGCAGAGAGCTGCAGTTTCCCAATTTGCTAAGCACAAAACACTGCTATACCCCAGAAAATGTAATAGGTGTGGCAAAATACAAGTTTTGTTGTATGTGTGGTTTTTATAGTCTCTTCATAGACAGGATGACTTCATATGGCTTTTTTTGTGGTTTGTGCTACTTTAGTGGTGACCTGAAGCACCGAAGAGGAGAGTGCTGTGTCTGGTCAGGTCAGTGAGAGAGCCAGAGGGGCATTAGTCCATTTCCCCTCACATCCATGTGCTGAGTATCTGAGGAAAGTGCCCATCAAGTCTACTGTAAATGTGTGTTGTCTGATTGACTGTTTCCTGCTACAGGCAGGGTTTTAAGTGACCATTGCTGAAACATTACTGAAGCAGTGGCTATAACTGAATCTTCCTGCCATCTCTATTATGTCTTTGCCAGAATTAGTTGAAAGCCTTAGTAGGTATCTCTCTGCCAACTGTGATCAAAGCTCTCATGTTGAGAAGACTGTTTTTTTTAAACTAGTGATGTTCAGTCACAACTGCTTCTCTGAAAGCCATAGAGACCAACCTGTACCACATTATCAATTACATTAATGAGATGAATGGTTAGTAGCAGCTGATGACAGATTTCCATTTAAAAATTGCATACTTCTTGCCATAATGCCTCACGTGGACTGGCAGAATAAACTGTACTTAATGGCAGTATGGTCATTAAAGTTTTTTTTGAGGCCCTAAAATTGAAGCTTGTGATACTTACCCTTCTTTATCCCTTTTCAGTGAAACTCGACTCTATCGTTTCTATAATGGATATAGGGATCTCTTTCTGGATATCATTTTGAATAGCTTTTCCCTGTGTTTCCTGTGCCTAAATGATGATTTCTTTCCCCTTGTCTGCCTTTTTGTTTCATATTTTCTGTGATACATAGTGGGAATGAGTCTTGGTATGTGGTTTTTTGCCTTTTCTACTCTGCAAAATAAAGATTTTTTTTCAACTTTGTTAAACTTGCCCAAAATCTGTCTTAGAAATGTACCTTTAGTATCTCAGTGTTTTAGAAAGTCCTACTTCTACCTCATAGAAAATTGACTTTATGCACAGATTTTAATGCATTGTAAACTGGAAGAGAAACAATCCAGAGTGGTAGCACAAGATTATTCTTGGACCCCACCACAGCTTAAAGCAGTGTCATAGTGTGAAATGTATCCTAGTAGCCTCTGTTCTTCAGCTTTATTTAGATTAGTAAGTTTGACTGAAATTTAAGTGCCATTCCAGATATCCATAGCCACAAGAAGACAAGGTCTATGACTCTCATCCTTGTAGATGCTCTCAGTACAGAGACCAGGCTGGCCTTACCATTCTTTGTTTCCCTTCCGCACCTGCTTGGTGATTATGAAAGTAACCAGCTCTCTTTTGCAGCTGCTGTTTAGTAGGTGTTTAATAGAGTTGGAGAATCCAAAACATTCAGAAGGCATTTGGTCAAGAAAAGCACATTCTCAGATCATTAGGTTTCCAGACCATTGTATTTGATATACCCATGAAGGAAGTTGGATGTGTGTAGGCAATACACTTACACACCCTAAATACAGTATTTCTACTGCAGCAGCAAAGAGAACTTGATTAATATCTATTTCAGTGTTTCTACTCAGTTGTAAAATTGGCAAGGCTTTTGAGTAAAAGGAGACTGAATAGCTCCCAGGAGATGTATGAGGTAGCTAATGCTGTTAAAACTGCATCTGACCCATGCTAGAGATGTGTAATTGTTGACATCTGTAGTAGGGCTTAAGGCCATCATTTGATCTGATAGTTTCAGGAAAGATGGAACATAATTACACAAATACTCAATTGTTTTATATTGCTCTGTGTCTGTAAAAATAAGCATAGATTATGCCTTTTAAAATAAGCATTTCAAGTTTGTAGAAACTGGTGATAAATGAAAGATTTCTTACTCGCTCTGGGTGACCTGCTGCTGTTTGATCTCTGAGACTTTAAGGAACATTATGTTTCAGTTGCTTGTTTTTTCTAAAGCAGTGAACAGAGTGATACTGTACAGTTATTAGCACAACCTAACAGACTGGGTTTGTGTTATGGTACATGAGCTATTTTTAATCTCTTGATGCCACACATGAAGCCAGTAAAGAATGTAAAGCACACTCAGCTGTCCAAGGTATTTGCAAATCAAGTGTATTTTGTCTTTGTCTTGAACTCTTCTGAATAAACTGTAAACAACTACAGACAATGCAAATAATGTCAGGTAACTGTGCTGTCATTCTTTATATTTCACTTTGCTTTTGTAACAGAGATTACGCTCATTTTCAATTATGTGATTACCTTAAAAGGCTTTAATTAACATAAATGTAATGACTGAGTACTATTTGACACCTGTAATTTTGAAACTTTCGTCTGAGAAGACAAACGTATGTTTCCAAGTTGACTTCTTGAGATGCTTTTACCTCTCACTGTGTGAGACTTTGGCCTTGAAACGTTTAATACCGCTGAGACTAACTACTGCAATGATTTATGATCTTTAGGAATTGTGTAGCTCAGGTAAACTGAAAAGATAATACAGCTGCTCTCTGCTTCCATAAATCAGTTTAGTTAGCAGTATTATCTGGTTTATGTTGCATGGGAGTGCCTGTTACCCAGTTTTTTGTGGATAATACTTTCTTTTAAGATTTTTAAGTCAATAACAATAGTTTAAAAAACAAACCCCAAACCTTCCTAAAGGCTTTACTTTTATATTTGGCACAGTTCAACCAAAGTTTAAGCTTTTTCTCTTAAATAAGGAAGCTGAAAACAGTTGTCCTATCCAGCCAAGTGTCAGCTGCTTTACAGAGATTGGAAATCCTTCATAATGTTGCCATTTGTCTTTGCACATTGGAATAGAGCTGTTTTATGTATAGCTAGGACACTGTCTTTCTGTTAAGCTGGTATACTTTTTGGTCCTTGTGTACAGAACTTCTTACTGTGGAAGTTAATGAAGCAATAATTGAAGAAACACTCGAATTAAGTGCCTTATAACAGCATAGTGGTAAATGTTACTACCTTTAGGAGATGCAGGTTTTCTAGGTGAACACATTGTCTCCTGAATAGTGTTTTAACAAAATATGGCATAGTGCTTCAGCTTCATACATCCTCTGATTATTTTTTTATTCTATTTTTTAGTGGTAACTTCTATATTGACAACACCATACACAGACTACAAAAATACACAAACTGGTTAAAGTTGCCCTCAGTAATTAGGGAACTGGTAACACTGATGAGGCCATGTCTTGACTATTGTTTCCAGTCTTGGGCACCTCAGTACAGGGTGATGCTGAGGCACTGGAGCGAGTGCAGGTGAAGCTGATGAAGGGCCTGGACACTAAGTCTTATGAGGAGCAATTAAAAGAGCTGGGGCTTTTCAGTTTGAAGAGGAGTCTGAGAGACCACCTTGTCACTCTCTTCAACTACCTGAAAGGGCATTGCGGAGAGGTTGGTGCTGGTCTCTTCGCACAAGCAATTACAGAGCAGGAGGGAATGGGTTCAAATCACAATAGGGTAGATTTAGATTGTTATTAGGAAAGCTACTCACAGGAAGTCATTGCACAGTGGAATAGGCTGCCCAAGGAGGTGACTGGGTTGTTATCCCAGCATGTGTTTAAAAGATGACTTGTGTGTGGTGTTGAGGGATATGGTTTAAGCTGTTTTGCTCTCAATACCTGTGGGATTGAATAGGGGTTGAATAGGAGGCATTTGTGGGAATAGATGTAGTGAGAAGAAACACTGAGGTGATGAAAGTCAGCAAAGATAAGCAAATTTATAGGAGACAAGTTCATTAACTTTGCAGTTCAGCTGCAGATAGGTAGAGAATATTTTTGGTGGTGGTTCCCGTTAATAGCACCTGAGAATATGTAACCTAGACTGATAATGGATAGGCAGTAGTTGAAACTTATTTGTAGTTTACCTTTTGAGCGACAGGAAAATAACTTGTTTTCATATAATTTTAAGATAAAAGAGAAGGTGTACACTCAAAAGGACGCCTGTAAAAAGAAATGAGCCTCTGTTACCTGAATATACATTTTTTAATATTGAGATCATGAAGATGCACTGTAGCAAGAGTTCTATTACTTAGAATCATAGAACTGTCTGGGTTGGAAGAGACTTCCATTGGTCATCTAGCCTGACCACTCTGTAGTGAGCAGGGACAGCCTCAGGTTGCCCAGAGCCTTGTTCGGACTCAACTTGAGGATCTCCAGGGATGGGACCTCAGCTCCCTCCCTGGGCAATGTGTTCCAGTGTTTAACCACCCTCATGCTAAAAACCTTATTCCTAATATCCAATTTAAGTCTACCTTTCTCTAATCTGAAACCATTGCCCCTCATCCTGTTACTACAGGTCTTTGTAAGCAGCCTCTCTTCAGCCTTCTTGCAGGTCCCCTTCATGTACTGAATGGTTGCTATCAGGTCTTCCTGATAGCCTTCTCCAGTCTGAACAAACTGAGCTTCCTCAGACTAGCTTTGTAGGAGATGTGTTCCAGCCCCCTGATAATTTTCGTGGTCATCTTGACCCACTCCATCAGGTCCATGTCCTTCTTGGATTGAGGTTTCCAGAGCTGGACATGTTCCAGGTTCTTGAAGTATTACAGAGTTGTTAAAGTTTTACTGCATAGTAATATTCCAAAAGATAACATGAAAATTCTTTAGATTTATTTCTCGATCATTTTGCTCCATCACTCTCTTACACATTCAGTGATAGTGAAAATATCCTTCTTTCAAATGTGTAGTATTGATTATTGCTAGTGACAGTAGTAGATTAGTTCATTTTGTTCTAGTATGAGAGGGTTATTCTCTTATTGTATCTTCTTACATCCTTTAGGAACCAGCCAAGTGGACTGCTGCTGTGTTGCCTGTTACTGTTTTGAAGCTCCTTTTACCGGTTTACTTTGTTTTGAAGGATACTAAATAAATACATGTAGCTAATTCTCCTTGATTGTCAAGCTTAAATTGGTGTTAACCAAATTACCTGTGAAGCTTATGGATATTTGTAATTGAACAACTTTATTAAAATTCTTCAAGGAGCCAAGTTTTTTGGAGGGTGCTTCCTCTTTATGTAGTAATGTGGGTAGGTTTTGCCTCTTCTGGTCATATCCTGTTTATTTGGAGTCTTCTGCAGTCAGCAATGTCATCTCAACTGAGGCAGTGGTAGAGTTCAGCTAGGTCATAGCAAAGTTCCATTTCCACAGAAGGAGAATACGGATTGTCTTTCAACTTCTGCTCTGAAGCTCTGAAATTAAATATTTCAGTGCACCAAACCTGAATGCATTCTTTTCTCTGTCTTCAGTATTTCTTTCACTGCAATTTAAAAACTGAATACCTGAAAGCAAAACTGTTTCTTCTTGTGCAGTAGGTAGTGTAACCTGACTGGAACAGGTACCATATTGTCTTTCTTGCTCTCTGGCTAGCTCTTGTGCCTTTGCTTCTGCAGTGAAATATAGAGTTAGAGAATGAGTGTTACTATTTTTATTGAGAATGAGTTAGAGATTGATAAAATTTCTGATTAAATCATCAATATGAAACTGTTGGTTCTGTAGACCTGGAGCAAGATTGCACTTATGCCTTTATGTAAACTGACTTGGTTGGGGTTATTAAGTCGTGCAGAGCTACAGCGTCAGGTGCGTATATGTTCACAGTCTGCCTGTCCACCTGTTTGGTAACAAAATGCTGCGTTGAGTGTAATAGCTTATAATGTTAACCTGTTGAACAATTACCAGCTGTTCTGAATAGTTTTTAAAGATGGGTAAAACTATGGGGTTTTTTTTTTTGAAAAGTAAGCAAGATATTTCTGTTTCCTGAGTAAAAGATTTTATATATGTGAGTTATGATCACTTTTCACTTAAATATAACAATTAGTGGTAATAAAATATTGTCAAGGGTTTAACTCAGCTCCTGGCTGGCTTGCCATTAATTGTCTGGCTGATCTGCTAATCAGGCCTGAAATGAGATTAAGCAATGAATTTGGTTAATGTGCTATAGACAGAAACAAAACCAAAACAGGAAGGGTCCAAACCACTTATAAATTGCAGGGAAACCAAAGACTAGCTTCATTTGGGGAAAAGCAAAAAGACACATCTAATTCACATAACATAAAAACCCCAGCACAAAGACACAGAGATTAATCACATGTTCTCACATAAATGGGTTAAGCTGTTATGCCTGTCTCATCAAAGGGGAAGAAACACCCGGTAGGCTTTTTTCCTTATGGAAATGTGATGTCTGTCTTTGAGTCCAAGGTCCCATTCCTCAGCGCCAGCACTTAATTTAAGGGACAGTTTACTGTTCCATGTGCTTCCAAACTAGTGGTCCATTTCTAGCATGCTGGTTCCTATGGTCCATGAAATGAGGAAAACTCCATACATTTCAATACAAACAATGTATTGCAGGCAAAACTGTTTCTCTGCTGATCTCTGAGGTCCCAGAATTCCTACTTTCCCTATTCACCATGTTCCTAGGGCTAGATGGCTGCCATGGCCAGCCCCATTGACGTTGTGCTCTTCTCCAAACAAAAGCTAACAAAAAAGTGAAGAAATCGGGAAACTGCAAACAGGAGGCTTCAAAAACCATTGTACCAGTTTCTGCAGAGTCGGAAAATCCAGCTTAGAATTTCCAGCCAAACACAGAGCTGACAACAAGAGAGTTGCTCCCCAATCCCCCTGGGCAAGAAGCCTACCAAATTCAAACTCAACAAATACTAGCAGTGTAGCTTTTGGAAAGAGTCGGTAGCAGTAATGAGATGTCTACTTTAACTGAAGAGAAAGATTAGGTTGTGAAAGTGTACATCATACTTCAGCCTTATTTCAGTGTTACTGTTTCAAATGATTATTCATGTTTTGCTGGACATCACAAGGATGATCAATTGGAAAAGCTGAAACTGTTAACTACTAAATAATTTTTCCAAAGATGTAACTTGGATTTAGAAAGTTTGACTTCAGTGAAGGTCAGTAAACTCACATGCTCAAAGTCAGTTACGTTCCAGGAGAAGCAAGAATCAGCTTGTGTAGTTGTGGCTTGGTGTGGTGTCCAGACAGGGGTGTTAAAAGCACTTCAGTGCCCTTCTCAGCTGTTGAGTGGTACTTTAACTGCCTGGACAGGTGTTGTGGGGCTTTCCAGCAGAGGCTGTGGATGTACATGAGAATTTTAAAGTTATGTTGATATGTTGTCCATTCCAGTTAGTCGGGGCCCTTCCTGTAAGTGAATGATTTCTTAGTCTTACTGTTTAATTACTTTTGTAATGCTCTGCTTTCCGTCAGACACAAATTATCCATTGGAGATTAATAGGAGCACAGCGGTCTTTGGACTATGTTTTATTACACTGTAGCAGTTTCATGCAAACACTGCTAAATAACTATTGTATTGCAGCTCTTAAGCAGAGCTTTTTATGTGAGTTTGAAAGAAATAAGCTAGATCATGTTGATATTAGTATCTTCATAGAAAGAGGCAAACTGAGTTTAACATTTAAAAAGTGATTATTTTTCCTGGTGTGAAGAATGCAGTTTGTTCTGTCTCAAAATAAATATTTTTGCTTTCCAAGGACTAAGTATATATTTGAAAATTTCCAGGTATATATCTTAACAATCTAATTAATCCTTAAAAATTCAGCACTCAGAACTTTTTTGGATTCAAATTGTTCACTCTGGAGAAAAGAGGTCTTGAATGTAAAAAGAAATATTTTTCTTCAGCTTTTTGTCATTTTTAGCTTGACAGGGTCCAGAAATTATTAATACTAACATTCTAGATATGCAACAAGCTGAGGTAAAAGACTTGTAAAATGTACATAGATTCCACTCTAAAATTAATCTGATTTCTCTCATCTCGAAACAACTACTTGCCTACTAAAGCATATATTTTAAAAATATCACTTACACATTAATAATTTTATAATCTCTGGCTAGTAGTGGCTTCTAAATATCAAGATTAGAATTTCTTTATGCCTTTTTGCCTTAATGCCTTTGATTCAGTGACTAAACCCTGCCAGACACAGCACAGAGATGAACTCTGTTTAGCTTTCTCATCAATCTTACAAACTGAGTCACTCGTAATTTATTTATTATTCATGTTTAACCGTGTTTAATGTTACTGTTGCAAGAAAAACTTGCTGTGTTTTCTGTATTAGTATCAACAGTTTTACTGTTTCCATTGCATAAAAGCTGAATACCATGTTATGATTCCACACGTACACTATACACATTTCTGTCTTTTGTCCTTGACTCTTGGGCCATAGTTTCCTTAGTGTGCTCTTGCTTTTCTTCTTTCTTTTCTTGTTGCAGTATTTGACTTCTGGTTAGATACCAGTTTTAAAAGTTCCTTTATCCTTTGTAAACTCATATTTTCCTCAAAGTTTTTTTTTATGGAGTCAGAGGTGGGTTAGTAGGGTTGTTGTGTCTTACTGCTATGAAATGGGTCTGTCTTGTCTTAATTACGAGGTTATGAGTTTTAGAATATTACCTAAAAGTTCTCACTTGCCAGCTGTCACTTTAAGAGAAAACAATGAGTTTCTTCTCTTAGTGAATCAATCAAAACTCATTTCAGATTGGTTTTTCTTAAACAACTAGTGTGCATGAATAGTCTCAGTAGTCTTCATTTGCATGGATATATCTGTGCTATTATTTTACGAATAACAGTTGTAAACATCTTTTGTATAATTGTTTTGCAAAAATTGTGAAAACTGAAACTTAAGCCACCATTAACTATAAATTCTACAATTTGCTTCTGGCAGATAATCCAATTTATGATTGATTTAGTGACAAATCCTTGAGACAGTTCCTTGAGACACTGAAGTACTATGCTATTAATTTCAGTGTGGAAAAATGTAACTTTTAGAAATGCCAGAGATAGTCAAGTGCTGACAGCCCAAGACTTGCAGTATGTGTAATGCTGTTGTGATGGTGCAACTTTGCTTCCCACAAATTTCCAGTGCTTTATAAACTGTTCATCCCTTTACTAATGTAATGTTACTTCAGTAGATAGTGACTACTTGTGTCAATCTTGTGCTTTGTTACACCACTAAGCTATAAAGAAACAAGAAAATACAGTTGTCAGTGTGTCCAAAATTAATAACTACTATTTGTCACGTTTTGCTCATTCAGCCATTAGATTGATTATTTTTTTTTTCTATTGGGTTGGAAAGGAAACAAACTGTACTGGCTTTATTCCAGAGTGTGAACAGTACTTCATTACTTGCTTCTGCTTTATATCCTATTGAATTATTAAGGGGAGTGAGAAGAGAGATTAAAGAACTTGACCACCTTTATGGTAGGTGATACCATAAGGAGACTTGAGACAATTTGTATGGTTTTCTTGGTTTTGCAGATTTTTCTGTAGTTTATGGAGGACAGATACTGTGTCTTTCTGTGTCCCATCATTGCCTTCTGGTGTCTGTATGACAGTCTAAAAGACTATTTACCTTTATGCAAGACTTAGAAAGAACTTTTCAGGAATGTTACCTTACTGAGGGAAACATGACTCCTGGGTGGGTTTCTCCCTTCCCTTGTGACCAAGTAACCTTCTTGGTTATGGATTGCTATTTGGCCATGCCTTGTTTGGAGTAGCCATATTGTAGGAAACTGTCCACCAGCTGTAGTCTGCAGTTGAAGAATTTACCTCCCCATGGAAAATACTGAGTTGATTAATTGCTTTTTTGGTTATCTGTTCCAACAACTGTTTTCCTGTGTCTGAGGCTACAGCCATGCAGTGCTAACACCATGTAGTATCGAATGTAAGGTCACTGGGCAATTGTTAATTACAGTTAATTCTATCTTACTTGCATTATTTGCTGTTAACAATCTAGGTAGTCTTGGGACAATGCAAAAGATACAAATAATAGGCCAGTGTAAATGGACTTTTATAATGTGTGTCAGCACTGAATTGTTTTTATTAGGGTGATGGCTGCTACATCTGCAGTCTGCAACTGTTTTATTGTCTTACACTGATGTTGAGTAAAACACTCAGTGCCTGCAAAAAATTATTCAAATAAACCTTGTTTTTCAGATGAATGGAGATATATTCTTTTCTACCTTACAAATTTACATACAGTTAATGAACACGCTGATGAGTAAAGTCTAACCGTGTTAGATATACCTCATACTTTTCTAGATTTTTGTCTTAATTTGTGTTTGTTTATCTTTCCATTTTTAACAATTCAAAAATTCTGCTTGAATGATTACTTAAAATAGTAGCGTATGTTAGAAGGCATTTCCTTTTCCTGGATAACTCTGTGATTCCTTGGCAAAATCGGAAAACTGCACTGTTTGAAGCACTGCAGTTGGCGGATGGTGTAGGGACAGGGAAGAAAAGAGGAAGCAGGTTTGGGGGGAATGTAGCCCTAAAAAAGTAGCAAAGAGGAGATGACTGATTTCCTTTTATGATTTTTGGTGCATTTACTACACAGTGTTTAAGGAATTGTTTTGAAACTTCTAAAATGTTACTTCTTTACAAGTTGGAAATGTTCTTATAAGAGCAACATGGTTGTTTAGAAATATCACTTGAATTTTCTTACTGATTTGTTTTTTATAATGTATCTTGTTTGAAAGGGGATGGGAGGCACTAAAAACATTTTTCTATTAATGTCTTAGGTTTTCAGTACTTATTCAAATGAAGACTATGATAGACGTAATGAAGAAGTTGACCCTGTGGCAGCCTCAGCTGAGTATGAACTTGAAAAAAGGGTGGAAAAAATGGAAGTATTTCCTGTGGAAATTGAAAAAGGTGCCAATCAAACCTTGAACATTTGCAAGAAATACTATGTGCTCCAAATATAAACAAATTTGAAGTAGTATTTTCCTTGAATTTAGGTTTTGAATTTTTGAATGTGTGTTGAGGCATTTGTGGCTAGTTCCATTAAATTTAGTGAACATTAACTGGACAGGACTCTACAGAGTGCAAATTGCCATACTTAATTGAAAAAGCCACACTACAGAGTTGCAGATCTGCATCAAAATATATGTAATTCATAAATCTGGTTATGTCCTCTAGATACTATGATGGGCAATCATAACCACAGAATAAAAAGGCTCTAAGTAGTACCTAGATAGAAAAAAATGTTATCTTCTATTTTCTTTCTTGTTTATTTAACTTTTTGTACTTTTTGCTTGGAGTGCTTCTGAACAACACCCTACAAAGTGTTATATCTTGTGTTATGTGGCTTATGTTGGATTTTCAAATTCTTAGGTGACAGTGGTCTGGGCATCAGTATTATTGGAATGGGAGTTGGTGCTGATCAGGGACTGGAAAAACTAGGTATTTTTGTGAAAACTATAACAGATGATGGAGCTGCTCAGAGAGATGGAAGGTGAGTTTTTATTGAATTGATTATACCTTTTGTAAATTTCATTTGGTATATTAAATAATGTGAATATAAGTACAACAGCTGAATGCAGCTGAATAAATACAACATTTCTGCCTTATGTTAATTTTTCTTAAATGTGGGGTTTATCTACTGTAGGACATTTTTGCTAAATAATTCTAGATCTTTTTATAACATCTATGAGAAAAGCTTAGACTATGCCCATGGTAAAAATGCCACAAAATCACTGTGTAAACCATGTATAAAAATATGACCCCAAATAAATGTAAATTTTAATAGGTATTCTGCATAGTAACTGAAGTTCAGGGGATTGCTTTTAAGTGGTTAATTTTTGGGACTCAGTATTTCTCAGTTATAAATACTAGGAGATTTTAAGTGATGCTGATCATGTAAAAAATCTATGAAGCTAAGATATATTTGTCAAACTTAGCTAGCATTTATTTGTTTTGCAGAATTCAAGTAAATGATCAGATTGTTGAGGTCGATGGCATAAGTCTAGTAGGAGTTACTCAGTTCTTTGCAGCCACTGTATTAAAAAACACCAAAGGCACGGTGAGGTATGTATGTTTGCTGTGAAATAATACTTTCTTTTTGTCATTTTTCAATAATAGAGAATATAAAACCTTGGTCTGAAATGTCTACAAAGATGTCAAAGGCAACAGTGTAATGAAGCAATTTCTTAAGCATATCTTAAACTTTTTGCTGTAAGGCAGTTTGTTTTTCTTCTGTAGGTTTCTGATTGGGAGAGAGAAGCCAGGGACTCAGAGTGAAGTAGCCCGCCTCATTAGTGAAACCTTAGAGCAAGAGCGATGTCTGTATGAGCAGCACTATGTTCATGATGATACAGAGCAGGTAAGACATCATACTGCTACGTTCAATAACTTCTGCAAATGGAATTAGATTTTTTAATGACATTGAAGCAAATAAATCGGCAACTTATTAAAAGCAAAAACCAAGCTTCAGATGTTACTGTTATCAAGGCACATGATTATTGCTACTCAGTGTACATCCTATCAATCAAAAAAATATTTCCAAAAATACTGTGGTTGTTTTGTGCACAGCTCACTTGACTCTCTTTTTTTTGGAATTTTGATGAAGGCGTTTGCAAGGCATCTTTAAAACTTACTATATCNGTCAGTATTCACTCCCCCACCCTCCTGAAGTTACCAAAAACAAAACCATACAGCTACTCAATTGCTATTCAACAGATGAAAATAGAATACAAACTTCTTGCTTCTATAACCCAAGACACCAAGCTTCATATGTTACTGTTATCAAGGCACATGATTATTGCTACTCAGTGTACATCCTATCAATCAAAAAAATATTTCCAAAAATACTGTGGTTGTTTTGTGCACAGCTCACTTGACTCTCTTTTTTTTGGAATTTTGATGAAGGCGTTTGCAAGGCATCTTTAAAACTTACTATATCTTTTAAGTCTCTTATTATAACTAGTTGAGAAAAGTTTTGCAGCTGTTTGAATTCCTTAATTGTGTGCTTTTGATATTGTTGCTACTGTAATGTATAGTCTGTGTGTGTGTGTTACACAATGTTGTGATTTTTCCCTTTTTGTTCAGGATGATGACTATGACGATGATGATGATGATACATATGAGTCACGTTTACATGGAAAATCTGTTGAAGTTTTTGATCTTCCTGAAAATGAAGATATCTGTTTACCGTTGGATATGGATTCAGCACACTCTCTTCTTAAATTTAAAGAGGTATAGTAGCAGTTTATTAAATTTTGTGAAGCAGTGGGGAGCATCTGAACTTTGTAAGATTTAGGTGTATTTATTCTCAAGCCCCACTTGTTGTGTGAACAAGCACTTGTTGTGCTCCCTGTGATGTGTGAGNACTTTGTAAGATTTAGGTGTATTTTTTCTCAAGCCCCCCTTGTTGTGGTTATAGGTTTGGTTTTTCCCAACATCTCCAATAAATCTCACTGGTAAACATTCCTTGAGATGTAGGTATTCTGTCATTTTTGGATCTCAGCTTATTTATATTTAAGTATTTTATGTCTAATATATGTATGTATTTTAAGTGGTCCTTTGATTTAAATTAAATTATAGAAACCTTTTGTAACAGGCATTAGAATCTAAGGACTATCTCCCTCCCTGTGATGTGTGAACATTGCGTTAATTAGATAAAATGCTTGTCTTAGTTCTTTTTGTCCCACTGAACTTTGCATTTATTTGCTGCATAGTAGAATATGAGCAGAGGCATGGGGAGCCAAGTATGTCCTTTTTAAATAATCTCATGTAATATGTGGAAGACAAGAAACTAGCATCTGATCGCTTGCTCTGATCTGTATGGAGATGTGGTTTTCGCTTGGAGGGTTTTTGAGGCAATCTCTTCTGGGTCTTTTTTATGGTGTATTTTTTGGAAATAATGAAGTTGTGAACACAATGGGACATTCCAGACTCTGAATCCTAACTTAATGTAATTAAATCATATTGGCTTCCATCTGCCCCAGGTTTTTTTGAAGGACCATATTTGCTAGAATCATGGATGTGCTGTTATCAACATACTCTAAACAGAGGATGGTCATGGATTCGTTTGTTTTAATGTGTACTTTGTGCACTGTCCCTTGCCAAAACATAATCTCCTCAAGGTCACACGCAGAAAGCAAGATACAAGAGATAGTAACTAACAGGTGTCTAAAAAACATGCTTTTTTTTACTCCTTTTTGGGATGTTTTCTAAACACATGTTGATTAGGTGTAACTTTTATCCAGTTATAATAATTTTGTGAAGATATGTGATCTAAAGTACAAAAATACAAAAACTACCTTTAAATGAAAGCTAGCATATTTATTTCTAACTACCTATGAGTAAGAATGTTCACTTTTTAGTTGATTCAATGTACCGGTTCTCGTTGAAAGTGCATTGCTGCCCTTTCTAAAAAACATGCTATCGAACCGTTTTTTTTCAACCTCCCAGTTGCTTAATGTCTAGACAGTAATGTACGAGTTTCAACTAATAGGCATCATTTATTGGGTTTTTTTGTAGCAAATAGAATACCATTGAACTTTTTTTTAATAAAGGCTTATCATCACTTTTTCTGTAATTGACAAGTAATTAAGTTGATTTATGCTGCTATAAAAATGGTTTGAGGATAACGTGATTAGTATTTCAAGTATGATTTGTGTGTGATTCATGCAATTTTTTGTTTGTTTCAGCTACAGTTAAAACATGCAGTAACCATAGCTGAAGTGAATCAACTGAAGGATAAAGTAAGTTTTCAAAGAATCTTACTTTGTGTTGGAGGGTTGAGTTTGCTTCTTTATTATTTCTACCTACAAATTTTACCAAGAATAGGCAGAATTTAAAAGGCAGAAATCTGGTTTATGCTTCAGGCTCTGTCTCCTATGCTATGCTAGACAGGCATTTCTAAGCTGAATTGCTGCTCAAATTTTAAAACTCCAAATGAAACAAACAAATCCCAGCAAAAAACTCACAAAACAAACAACCTCAACCCCCAAGTCCCACTGTGCCATTATAAAATGAGTGTTTCGGTACTACTTCTTAGAATAGAACTGAATGTAGTGGAGTACTGTATGGAACAAGCTCTCAAATAAATGTAAGAACATTTTGAGTAGATTTTTAATTTTTTAATAATGATAGCTACCGTTATTTTTCTTGCACTCTACAGATGTTCAGAGCTGCAGGTGTAGAAGGGCAAAGCAATCAAAGCATCTTTGTGGTGTTATGATGGTTCTGATTTTGATTTTTGACACTGTTCCTGTACTGTTGAAGTTTTGGTCCAACATAAATGTTGGTGTTATTAGAACTTATTGCCCCACTTTTAATTCAAGAAATTCTTGCTGCTTTAAACTTCTGTGTTACATCAGCAGATGATCTTAAATGGCTTCAAAAGCTATGATGTCTACACTGTAAATGTTGTCCCCAAAGGAGGCATTGAGAAGCTAAGTGGTATGCTGCCTGCTCACTCCTCCAAAGCCTGGGGGACTTCACATGTTAACATTCCCTTTTATAATATGCCTGCTGTTAATCTCAAGGGACACCATCTCTTTCCTTTGTTGAGAGCGTGTTTAGTGTTTTTATACAGTAGCCCCAGGAAAGCAAACTGAATATATCGTAATCCATTATGAAGAGCAGTGTTTCATAAGGTAGTACCAGGGAAGGTCTACCAATCTCATTAACTTTATTAAAAAAGCAGTTAGTAAGAAGTCAGACAGGAAGATTGTCTTACACAGATTGAGACACTCTGGTTGCCCTTGAAGGTGATAAAAATAAGCCTCCCCAGAGGTATTGTGCAATACTGAGATCTTGAATAAGTCAGCATAAACTAACACTGAAGGTCTTATTCATTTTGCCTCTTTAAAAAAAAAACAATCTTAATGAGAAAAGGCTAGTCTTGGATTTGAGTTCTAAAATTACTTGGATTAATGAAGGTTGAAAGAATTGATGCAATTTCTTTAAAAGCTCAGTATTAAAACAATTTAATACTACTGATTAGTATTTAACTGTTCTTAGATACATTCTACTTAAACAACCATTTTAATCATTTAGTTTAGATTAATTCCTTAAATATTAATCTTTGCAGTTAAAAATTGTTGAAGCAGAAAAAAATGAATGGAAAATTAATCGAGCCCAACTTCAACAAAACTTAGATGAAAGCAAAGAGAAAATTAAGAAGTTAGAGACCTACTGGTTAGAGGCACAGAGTTTATGCAAAACGGTAAACGAGCATCTTAAAGAAACTCAAGAGCAATGTGATGCCCTTGAAAAGAAGTACGGCAAGGCAAAGAAATTGCTTAAGGATTACCAACAAAAGTAAGTACCTTAGTATACCAGGTCTCTGTTTCTTGTTTGTATACTTTGCACATTGTGGGGAAAACTAGTATTTACAGTTAGATATTACACATTTTCTATTAATTTGTCAGATTATAGGCAAGAAATGGGCTGTACAGGCCAAATTCTCTCATATCTTAAATCACCAGCCTCTGGGAAGATTATGAAGATTTTTTTGCCTCTGCTTGGGGAAATTAGATACTATTTCAATAGTACATGTTTAAAACAAATTAGTTGAGAAATTCTAATGCATCTGTACTTTTTAAGGAGTACTTGAATTGTGGGACGAGGAATTTGGCAATACCTTTTGCTGTTTGTTGGGAAAAAACCTCTAGCTTTGATCAACTTAAGTGTTCCAGATTGGGTAAGCATCAAGGGAGGGGTGTGTATATTATATATATATACACACACACACACTGTATATTAAGTATACATGTGATTCAATCTCAGGAGTTATCCTGTTATCCTGTAGTGGGGAATACAAGAAATTCTGAGGAAAAATAAGGTTTTGATAGTTGCTTATAGGCATAATATTCTTGCTTGCACTTTCTCTGCTTGTTTTTAAGGCAGTTTGCAATCTTTTGCTCAGTAGTCCACATCCAGAAATGTGCATTTTTGTATTGTTGGTGAGCTTTTTAAAGGTCTCCTTTCCCCTCTCTTCTCAAGCTTATCCGCATGGAAGCTCAAAAGTACGTTAAGATGACTGACAATACGCTGTGTTCCATTTACTCACTGTTTAGCAAATTCCTTTTACTGTGCCTGAAGCTTTTGCATTTTATATAGATGTTCTACACTTATCTTCTGGTTTTGTTGTTATTCTGTCTGACTTGCAGGAAAAAGCAGCTTTTATTTTTGCTTCCATCTTGTAATCATTGTTTCTTTTTATAAAACCCAGCCATTGCAATTTTTGTAGGATGAACCATGCAGAAACTTGAAATGCAATTTATTTTCCTACAAATAACTTTACTGCAGATTCTAGAAGGAAAATATTGTGCTTGCATGTATCGTTGTAGTATAGAATAACATGTAATGATCAGAGTCATGCATATGTTTCATGCTTTAAATATATATGCAACCTGCCACTTTTAAAGGTAGAGAAATTACAACTTTGTAAAAAGTGTTGCAACGCATCCTTTTTCAGTCCAGAGAAAAATATAGTCTTGCACATTTTTCTTCATTTCTGTGTATTACTGTTTCATATATATATATATATTTCTTTTCACCAGAGAAATAGAATTTATGAAAAAAGAAGAGGATCATTCAAGGCTACTTGAAGAGAGAGATCAGAAATACGCAGAACAGCTGAAAACATATCAGGAAAAGGTAAAGCAGTATTGTATTTCAAAATAAACATCTGCATTCTGGGAGACTTGTATCTCATTTCTGAACTTTAATTCTTTCAGATTTTGGAACTTGAAAATAAATTAAAAGTATATGAGAAAATGCCATGTGTGTTTGGAGGTGGCAGTTTATTGGAAGTTGACTCTCAAAGTCCAGGGATATGTAATGAACAGTCGAAGATAAGAGAAGAAAATGAAAAAGAAGCAGAATCCGTAGAAAAACAAGTAAATTCTTCAGATATGTTAATTTCTGGTATGTAGATTGTAAGATCTTTTGATTCGTATTTAATAAAAATTAGGAGTTACAGATGTAGTTTTTTGTTGTTAAAGAGTTGGACGTTTCCCACTGTTTCATGTGAATTGGTGTGGAAATTTTTGACAGGTCCACAACACTTTCAGTATTGCAGTTACATATTTCTTAAATGATGTGGGGAAGAAGGAGAGATGGAAGAGATCCATCTTCGCTGCTTTTCAGAGTCTCTGTACTGAAACTGCTAATGTTAGTGAGACTACAGTGCAGAGATATGTCAGTTAAAATCCCACTGATTATAAGATACGATTTATGCCAAAACGTGTCATGATTTTTTAATTTGTCTTATAATATTCTGAATAGTAATAAAATATCAGGTGATGGTTCAAATTTTTGTTGTTTTTTTAAAAGATTGGTATATGTTTATGTATTTGTAAAGAGCTGCTGTATGAAAAAGGATGGGAAAGTAGAAGTATTTTTATATAGTATTTTCATTCCTAGGTAGAAAAATTCTGATTTAATCTCTGAATATTTTTCTGGATGCGGGGTTGAAGAACTTGTCAGCTTAGATGTTTGCTTGTTTTTTTTTAAAGAAGTGCATATTTGTTGCAGATTTTGATGCTTTTGTTAGTGATACTCCCAGACTAGACACCAGTGCCCACAAAGCAAAAGCTCAGCTTGCTTTGAAAGTGAAACGCCAGCCACCTTCTCGATCCAAGCTTAAAGAATCTCTTGGAACTGGACAACAGACTGCAAATCTACAGGTACCAATATTCGTAGATAAATATGCATTCAGGAGGCTGACTGTATGTTGCAAATGCAGACAACAGATAAAACTGTTGTCCATGCTTCATTCAGACTGTGATAAAGCATCATACCTTTATGCTGTAACCCAGTTCAGGTTCCTACCACATAGGTGGTCTCTGACATTTCCTTTGTGGCAAAGTTGTGCAGTTAGCAAGGAAGTATGCAAGCTTCTTGTATTTGGCTTTTACTTCCTGAAAGGTTTTTATGCAGTGACAGTTTTTTGTTGTGGAATGTGTTTGTCTGTCCTGTAATTGTAACAAATTAGCTACCAAATTTCTTCAAATTCTTCAAAATTCTTCAAATTTCTTCTGTGCTTGATTCTTCAAGTGCTTGATTGTTCTATAAATAATCATGTAAGTCCACAAAAAGTGTATCAGTAAAATGTTTTGGTACATTCCTGGAATACAGTTGAATTAAGCTATACGTAGTTTGGTATATGAGAGTATGAGTTACAGAGGGAAGAAGGTTGATCTACTTCAGTTAGACTGAAAAGTGGTTGCATTGAATTGGAATGTACCAGAACATTTCTGACTTGGCTAGATACAAAGTACATGGGATATGAAGAAAGCTCTGTATAGGGATGAATAAAAGAAAGCAAATAAAATCAGCTTCAAGTGATTTAGATGGTATCTACAAGTGATTATTAAAATTCTCTGAAGAAGTTTGTGTATTCTATAGCATATCCTTACATCCTGGTAAAAGATCAGATTACATGTCATGCTTATCATAAAATAACTCTTGGCTTTGTTGAAGGATGCTGATTCGGAAGATACTGCTGTCAACAGAGAACCTGCATACCTATTAAAGACTTTAGAAACAAGTGAAAAATTAACTTTCCCATGCCTTGATGATGTAGATCAAAGGAGTGAAAAGCCTGGACAGACAGAAAGCACAGAAAGTCCTCCTGAGTCAAGTCCTTCTGCTTCCACACACTCTTCTCCAGTACACAAACCAAACAATGAAAGTACCACAACCACTACTCATTCACCTCCTCCTGAAGAAATGGTTCCAAATTCTCCTCAAGGGAATCTCAAAATTATTAAGCAAAGGGAAGCAAAAGGGAAAGGGAAAGAGATCAAAGGTAAGAATTAGGGGTTTACTATTATTTTAATTCTTTTGGTTTACATTACTACAGATTCTAGATATAAATGAATATTGAACAATGAACTGCTTTGAAATGTATTTACTACAAAATGTGCTTGCTACAGAACTAATAACCTGTTCCAAAATAAACTTTCTTGAAGAGTTAACAAAAACTAGTGTGCAAAAAAGTATGCTAGTTCCTTATATTCTGTTTTTACCTACTGAAAGATTTTGTTATAACAGTAATATGTTTTGAAATGCCTTTATCGGTACCAAGTTAGTTTGTACAAAATTTTTGCAAAGCCTAAACATTTCTAAAATAATTTGTAGTGCTCAGGGTTCAAGTCAAACTCAGTTTGGTTAAAGCTGAAACCTATAAATGTAGAGAGTCTGATTGGTTGCCTTGACAAAAGCTCCAGGGGATTTAAGTCATTGTGGATAATCAGTAAAGTTCCTAACACATTTCTGCAAAACAGTAGGCTCAGAAGAGGCATTGTATCTATCAGAAAGTAGATTTGACTGATTTCCCAATTCCCAGAAAAACTCAATGTTGGCTTATGCTCCCAGACATTATGCAGGTGTTTAAATGAGATACAGATTCTGAATACTATGGAAGTACTGCATGATTCATCTTTCCTTCTTAGGATATTTCTCACTAGGAAAAGATTAAAGGTATTACAGTCAGCGTAGTTGCTTTCTAACCATTTTAAAATGTCTTCATATTATTTAATTCAAATAATCCTATTACCTTCCTATTCATTCATATATCAGTCTGTTTTAACCCATTGTACTGTGTTTTATGTATTACCTTTTGTAAAAACATTACTGTCAGAGAGAGATGGAAACAGATGTTAAAGTTCATTATTCTGGTGTTTAAGGTGAAAGGAAAAATAACTAGTTTAACTGGTAGTTATAATTTAATCGATGCTACATGTTTAGAAAGAGTTGCAAACGATTCAGATACTTTTGATGTTGATCAGAAACTATTAATCAGATATAAAGGGAGGGAAAGAAGGAAAAACACCCACTGTCCTGATGTTGAGCGTGTACACTTTGATTATTACCATTATTAAGTTTCAGGAAGGATTAGTTGCTGGTAGGGCAGTTGTCCTCAGTTATATGTAGTAATGTGAATTTTGTTTACTGTGATTCTTCTTTGGATCCATCTTTGTACATGGCTGCATGTCAGGAATTGTTTTGAAGGCAGAGCCTAAAATCTGCATTGTCTCAAAAAGCAGGTTGCATCTCATTCATAGGTATCTTTGTTATGAAATGCTCTGTTTGCAAAACAAAACATATTTCAAGTATTTACAAAACAACCATCTATTAGCCTGATAATTTAAAAGGAATCACAATGTTCAGGACTTGCAATAATCTCTCACAATACATCGGTAAGAGGATCTGTGATGCTTGAGTTTGTTACATAGTTTCACTTAATAATTGAGCAGCTGAAAAGTTGGATCCTAGCCGGTTGTATTCCAGTTTAGAAAATGTCACAGGCTTGGAGGATATTCAAAGTCCCAGTTATTTATTTAAAATAGTCACAGCTTTTATACTGTTTCTGAGAAACACAGTATATTAGGATCTGTCTGCTGTCCATGTGCTGGTTATCATGTTGATTAGGCATGTTTCTGGAGCTAGCAGCTTATGTGTGTAGTTCCAAGTAGCTAACCTGGACTAGCTACAGAACCTGAAAAAATACAAAACTAACCTCTTATACCTGAAGCATAATAACAGAAAATTAAATGCTCTACTTTCTTATGTGTTGCTTTAAAGCTGACATTATTTCGTGCATCTTATAATGGTTATCTTGACAGTGTATTTTGCAGTAGACGTTTTACAAAGGAAAGGGGTTCTTTGTTCAAAGCTTGTCTTAGGTATTTTGTTGAAGGAAATTCTGCAGTGAGTTTTATCTTTGTGCTAACAAAATAGAATTAACATTTTATCAAAAGCAATATTTTTATCAGTCTTAAGGAACTGTTGTGCTGCCATTTTTCAGTGGTAGAGCACCACTGGAATGATCAAAGATATTATATAGACCAATTTATGCTGACATGGCTATACTATTTTCAGATAGTGTCTGCATGTATGAATATGAATTTTAACACTTGTTACTCAAGCTTTAGTATCTTATTTACTTAGAAGCATCATTATAAGTGCTTGAAACTTGCATGTATTTTTAGAAATAAAATTACTCTTTTTCACCCCTCTGTGAAAGCAGAAGAAAAGAGAAATGAAGATAGGGCAGCAGAAGCAAATGAAGGAACATCATCAGGGAAATCCAAAAGGAGATTTCCAGATTTTGGGTAAGATTTTTACTTGTGTTGATTTGAAAATAAATGTTTTGCAGTGTTACTTTTGAAAAATACCAAGTTCTCCAAATAAAAAATGCTGAGGAATTCCATAGCAACACCACCACTGGACAGTCTTTTTAATCTTGAATTTGTAATGCTATATTCATACTTCTACCACATTTTTATTTTATCTAGCTGCACTTTTCTCCCCCTCAAAGAATTTATTTCGGTTCTTCAGTTTTTATCTGAATACACAATTTCTATGCTATTTAAATTGCAAATCCATACATAGTTTTCTGCCCAAGCCTTGTTGGAGATTAGACTCTGATATCTGTCCTACCCAGCTGACGTTATTTCACACACACAGAATGTAGTTAGTAACTTAGTTTTAGTCACTTGGATTGCATAGGAACATTTCTATAGCATTAACGTGATGTTCTTCCTCTTGTTTGTATCCATGTAGGTTAAGGTTCTTTGGGTATTTTCTGTGTTTATGTTGAATTATGTGTTGTCTTTGAAAGATACTTTCATTATTCTGTCATGGTTCTTAAATAAATGTGAATGACCGTACTTCTGTAATTGTATGCATAATCAGCGAAATCATTCTCTGTGTAACAATTTAAATGTGGCTTTTGGTAACGTTGAAATCAATGTTAAAAATACCTCACTGATTTTTAAAATAAAAAAAGTTTCTTGTGTGAATGTAAACACTTTATGAAAGTAATGTTTTTTTCACTTCAGTGGATTACGAAAATCTGGAGGCAAGGGCAAAAAACAAGAAAAAGAAAACCTAAGAGGTTCTCTGGATAACAGGTAGATGTTCTGGTTTGTTTATTGTTTTTTTTTAACACATACATGCTGCATTCATAAAAGTTCTAACCTAAGAGTTTCGTTAAAACAATATTGCTGTTTGACCTTAAAGTGCATCACAGTGTAACAGTGGCATAATTCTGCGACAGCATAACATGATAGTGGATGATCTTCTAATCCAATGAGATAAGACAAATGCATAGAATAGTTTAGAGGAAACACTAAAGCGGGGTTATGCTTTGAAGTAACATGTAATATTAACGTGCTGTACCCTGTCTTAAATACAAAAGCGGTATTCTGCTCAGGAAGACATGTGTTAATGTGTGCGTAAGTTAAATTAGCAAATCACTTGAAATTGTTAAAAGTCTTGTGTGAAATGGTGTGAAAGCTCATAAATTTTTATCGTACAGTAACTCAAATTGATTTGCAATAGCATTTAAAGGAACAAGTATCAACTTTCATTTAAATAACAATTGTGCTGTAAAAGGAGTAAAAATGAGTGGTGCGTGTTTTGAGTTTGTGTTTTTTGTGGGTGGCGAGTGTGTCGTTTAAACACATCTTAAACTACTTATTTCAGAGGCTCCAGAGAACTGTTGGATGACTCTGGCAACAATTTATCTGCATCAGATTCGGATTCCCCTGTTCCTACTTGTATGCCTTTCTCCTGGTTTGGAGACAGCCACAAAGAGCCTCAGATTTCTAGTAGCAGCCTGCATGTTACTCAGAGCACGCAGGACAGTTGTGAACACAGTCAAGACAAGAACAGAGGCAAGGTAAAGATGACTAATTTGTGCTTTGGCTATTTAAGCATTGCATCTAGATAAAGCAAAAATCAGTGCACTATGTGGAAGTTTAATGATTTACTCTTTGGCCATGTCCTCTTAGAAACATTGCTGCAGAAATTTGAAACTTTACAACCCTCACAAACAGAAACTCTGAGTGTTCCAGTTTTCTCTTGTTCAGTTAAAGCATCAGTGGAGGCTACTTAGACTGAAGTACCATCTAATTAGCACAGGATATGTTTTTTAGAATGATTTATAATGCTAAACGTAACACTAACTTTAGACTTAGTTTGAAAAGTGAAATCTGTTTCCCTATCTATTAGTTGAAGGAATTACACATAAATAGAGATTAGCTTCCCAGGCAGTTGGCCAGCATGTAGCCACCGTACTAGTGTGTAGGAGTGGAGTACCAGACAGGTGAATGAAGAGAGTATTCTGATTTTTATTAACAAATTTAGTTTCAAAAGCCAGACTGCTTCAGGGGAACTGATAGTGTTCCAATAATTTTAGAAATTAAGTTTGCAGATGACATCAAATTGTGTGGGAACATTGATCTGCTCAAGGGCAGGAAGGCTTTACAGTAAGACCTGGACAGGTTGGATCAACAGGACAGGGCCAGTTGTCTGAAGTACTGTAAGGCCAAGTGGCCTGCATGCGATCATAACAACTGCAGGCTTGGGGAATTGCGGCTGAAAAGCTGCTCAACAGAAAAGAACTTGGGGTTACTGGTGGACAGGCAGCTTAAAATGAGCCAGCAGTGCACCCTGGTGGTGCGGAAGTCCAGCGNAATCATGAGAAGTTTAGATTAGGTATTAGGAAGAAATTGTGTTTTACTGGGTGAGTGGTCAGGCACTGAAACAGCCCACCCAGGGAGGTTGTTGAGTTACCATCCCTGCAGGTATTTAAGAAACGTATAGACATGGCACTTCACAATCTGCTCTAGTGGCAGAGATTGTAGGGGATTTATTTTGTGCTTTATCTGGTTGAATGTGTTTGATCAGGGTTGTGGTTTTGTTGTTGTGTGGATGGTTGGGCTTGGTGATGTGGGAGGTCATTTTCAACCATGAGTATTCTGTGATTCTCTAATTTAAAGCGTTGTAAACATGCGGCTACCCAGTTCAGTCTACATCTATAAAGTGACCATCTTTTACAGTTCACGCATTTGAAAGAAATGACAGAAAAAATAAGTTTAATGTGCACACTTTCTAAATATTTGTTAGAGCTTGTTTCAATGTAAGGCTCTTACTGACAAACTTCTTACCTTATCTTCATTCTTGTTTTATGGGATTTGGTTAAATTCAAAATCCTAATAGCTATTTGAGTAGCCTCATAAGCCAGATTTGGTTTTGAATTTCTCACTTTTTCTTAACTTTGGTTGTCTAAAATACCCTTTCACTTTTTCCTCTCTTACTAGAAAGGAATGATCTACAAATGCAAAAGAGAAACTTGCTGGGTTGTAGTCCCTGAGGTCGCTGATATTTTACATGGGTAGCAGATAATGACTGTTTGGCCTTTTGTGTTTCCAGATGCTGATTGCACTGAAATGCTGTTTCAAGACATTTGCTAAAATTACGTCGTGTTTTCTTAGTGTGAGTTTAGTCCCTGTGACAGAAGTAAGCTGTCTGTGTACACAGTTTGTAAAAAAAACAAGTACAGAAAGTAGCTTGGCAGCCATACAGTACCTTACTATAGCACTGGAATTTAGAAAAGTAGGCGCTGTTTAATCTCTGAAGCAGAATGACACTTCACAGAATGCTATCCAGTGTATGTCAGTCTTGTGTATTTACAGCTTCTGCATTGTTTACTTCTGTTGAAACATGCAGCAGCCAAAATGTGGTTTCTTTTTAAATAACCTGAGGATCTTGGGACTGCAAGATCCATGTTGAAGGGGGGATATGCATATACTTGAGTACAATTACTGATTAAGTATGAATGCGTTGTTTATCTTTCATGAGGCTGAAGGAAAGCTAGTGAGGTTTTCTATATAGGTTGTGGCTTAGCTTTCAGTCACTGTTTCAGAAGAAATGATTCATCCCCTCTTCACTTACTCTTTCTGCTTGATTAAAATAGTTTTTCTGAGTGTAGCAGAAGTCCTATTGGTGTATTTCTGCTATAAGCATCATGGTGCTTATATAGTATTTATAGAGACACTTTTTTTGGCAATGGAAAAAGTATGAATCTTACCAGACTGGGTGCTCTCATCCCTTCCGCATTACCCTAAAATGTAATAGCCTCTTCTTCCCACTGTTGTATTTTTTTATCCAAGTTGATTATCACTTTGGCCTTCCACCTTGTTTCTTGCCCATTGTTTTGGTTGTTTCCTTCTCATGCTCCAATATGTAATTGCTGACTGTTGCTCTTGCTTTTAGTGCCAGTTGCAAACCAGCAGGTGGAAAATACCCAAGTCTTCAGCTGTGTTGCTGCTGTGTAAAATGGTAGAATACTGATCCTGCTGAAGAACATACTACTATACATAAATTTATCCTAAACTCTTAATTGGTCTCTCTGAAGTCAGGCTGGTTTCATTTTGCAGTATTTGGTGTCTTTTGTAAAGATGATAGGACAGTAGCTATGGCCTGAAAAAGCTCATCTTTGCAGATCTTAATGATCAACAGTAAGTTAAGTTTGCACTGCAATAGCAACTTTGGGCTGGTAAACCTCACTATGAAAATACAAGAAAGCTGAGAAGGAAATGTGCTTGACCACTTAGCAGTGAATCCTGTTACTAAAACAACATAACAGCAGGGACAAAATAATCTTCCCAGAATACTCATTATGGAGTAAACCACCACATTGCTTTTATGTCTGTAGTAATGCTCACAATCAGGTGAAAAGTAGAAATTTTAAAATAAGAATTTTGTCATAAAAATCCATAACAGTTGCAGAGTGTCTTTCATGTTGCGTACAATGTCTGTAATTGTGGTTTAATATTGGAATTTAACACTAATACAGAAACACAAGAACTAAAATCCTGTTACTGCTGTGTCTGCAAATTGTTTAACCTTCTGAGATTTCTAAATTGTACAGTTTTTAAATTAGTCTGTTTACATAATCTGCCCCTTAATTTAGTTCCATTCTCTGTTACAATGTATGTAACATACTGTTTATACTCATTACTTTTCTAGAGCATTATTTAGCTTCTCTAAGCTTGTATGCAGTGTTTCATTTTCACTGCAAGGAAGAACACTGTGGTGTAAACTGTTTACATCCTAGTATGTTAAATCTTACATAACTATAAAACTCCTGGCTAAATTGTGTGCTCTTCAATAATCAAGAATCTTTGCAACTGGCTCTAAGCCTCAAAAGGAAACTACTGCTTTAACTCAAACAAGAGCAGGGGGATGAGAAAACATTACAACTGATGTTGAGGTGCTTTACTTTTGGCTATGTTTTCTTGCTATTTTTCCTAAGTTCTCATTAAATATTTTGCTCAAATATCATCCTTTGGTTTTGGTACAGTTTTGTTTCTGAATAGATCTTGCGTTTCCAGTGATTGTGTATAGGTTGATGGACAGAATATTCTGTTTCTGATAGTACTTTTGACATCTAAAATGTAATTAATGAAATAATGTACTATTTACAATTCGTATTATTTTTCAGTCACATACAGTAACAGATTTCTTGAAAAAGTAGCAGGAAAGCTGTAGTTGTGGTTTGTGAGATTGGGTTTTTTTATGCTGGATTGTGGTGCTGGTGGGTTTTTTTCTCTCGTTGTTGGTTGGTTTTTTTCTTTCTTAAGACTGGAAATACATATCAGTAATTCAGGGTAAAAGGGAGAACTGAGGCATCCAGTTTACAAATAGAGAAGCGCTCAGTGAAGGTAACTACTAAAACACAGCACTGTTACAGGAGCATAAGTAACTCAAGAAAAGTGTCTTTGACATCAGCTTAATTTAGGATCTCATCATTCATACATACATGTATTTGGTGTGACTTCCTTACAAAGTATAGTTGATTGATTAGAAGCTTAGAGAAAATGAAAGAAAATCATGGTAAACAATTGCTTACCATGATAAACTTCTTGTTTATAGGCAACAAGAAGTCACTCTGAGAAATACATTCTAGAAAGATGAGTAGGAGTCATGCTTTTCGCAGTTATTTTTCACTCACTAAAAAAAAAAATAATATAGTGGTCGGGTGCTGAGTTGGAATTTGAGGTCATAACATTAGAAAATATTTTTGGAAACATGATGTTATTCTTTAGAAAGATTTTTCTTACCAAACCTGTTATGAAGTTTTCTGGTGTAGCATCTGTTTTTTTCAGTCTTCAGCTTGAGTCATGAGCTGCTCAGGTAATCTGCCTGAAGTTATATGCATACTGGCTACTGGCTGAGTTTGAATTTAGACCCTGCTGCTAAGGCAAGTGTAGAGATCCAAAAGCTTCCTGTCAACACAGACCAAGTGTAATAACTGAATAGAAACAGTTAAGTGCTGTGAAGGTTTTACTTTAATATGATAGTTTATACATTAGTCATGTTTCTAACCAGAATTTTAATTTGTAACATTTTAAAAAGTGTGTACTCTTTACTAATTAATTAAAAGAATAAGTTTGTCAAAATATTTCAGAAGAATTTTCTATTTTGAAAATCATTCATTCATGTTGTCAAGCTGCATAACTATAGATTTACAGTGTTAAACCATTCTTTGCAAAGACATGCAAGTAATTAATTTCTAAAATGCTTGGCGTTATTATAGGCGGTTTACACTACTTGGTATTTTATAAGAATTTGCATAGCTTGATGCATTTATTACAAAAATTCTGAAGATATTTTAAATCTATGTGGAGTTTTTCATATCAGAGTAATTTATAGATTACATGGTTCTGTGCCTCAAATGCAGCCACCTTCACAGAATCATGAATTACTTTGGTTTGGAAACGATGTCTAAAGATGTAGTGCAGCCTCCCTACAATGAGCATTTTCAACTGTTGCTTAGAGCGAATTAAGCTGAGGTGTTTCATAAAATCATTAGGGATTGGAAGGGACCTTGAAAGATCATCTAGTCCAATCCCCTTGCCACAGCAGGATCACCTAGACCAAGATGCACAGGAACACATCCAGGCTGGTCTGGAACGTCTCCAGAGAAGGAGACTCCACAATCCCCCTGAGCAGCCCATTCCAGTGCTCCATTACCCTCACTGTGAAGAAGTTCCTTCTGATATTTATATGGAACCTCCTATGTTCCAGCTTGCACCCACTGCTCCTTGTCCTATCACTAGATGACCTTAGGAAGATCCTGGCTCCATCTTCCTGACACCCACCTCTCACATATTTACAGACATGAATGAGGTCACCCCTCAGCCTCCTCTTCTCCAAGCTCAAGAGACCCAGCTTCCTCAGCCTTTCCTCCTAAGGGAGGTGTTCTGCTTCCTTCATCATCTTAGTTGCTCTATGCTGGACACCTTCCAGCAGCTCTGTGTCCTTCTTGAACTGTGGGGCTCAGAACTGGATACAATATTCCAGATGTGGCCATCTGTAGAGGGAGAGAAGACCCTCTCCTGATTTACTAACCACCCCCTTCTGATCCCCTCGAGGATGCTGTTGGCCCTCTTGGCCACAAGAGCACATTGCTGGCTCATAGTCATCCTGCTGTCCACTAGGACCCTCGGGTCCCTTCCTCCTACACTGCTCTCCAACAGGTCAGTCCCCAACCGATACTGGTTTCTGGGATTGTTCTTGCCCAGATGCAAGACTCTACACTTACCCTTGTTGTACTTCATTACACTTCTCTCTGCCCAACTTTCTAGCCTGTCCTGGTCTCGCTGAATGGCAGCACAGTCTGCTGGGGTGTCGGCGACACCACCCAGCTTTGTGTCACCAGCAAACTTGCTGACAGTGCACCCTAATCCTTCATCCAAGTCTACCACCTATCTTGGCAATTAATCAAAAATGATGAGTGTTTCATCACTCTCATCAAAGCTGTTAAAATGAAAAGCAGTATAATACAGTACCTCAAATCATAATTTTGGGACATCTTGTCCTCAGGCAAGCCCTGTATCCTCTATTAATGCCCTAATGTGCAAGCTTCCAAAAGCTGCTTGCTATTCCAATTCTTAATGTAGAATTTGTTTGACTGTTGACTGCAGTGGTTTCAGTAGTGGGCAGCTGTGAAGTCTAAACCTAGTTCTCATTTTCTGAAATTATAAGTTAGGGGGCACTTCTGTGCCATGGGAATCTTAATGACTGTATAGTTTTTATTTTGCCAACAGAACAGCAGCTACTTAAGCACATTCATAGCCCTTGTATAGGTTTCGGCTGAATACAAAATCAGCATGAGTAATTCCATCAAATGAATCTCTTTGACTATGGTGTGCCTACTGAAAAAGTAGCTGTGTGTATTTCCTTGTGTACTTTTAACACCATTTCACTTTATAGCAGTTTCTCCACACGATGTGTTTTCATTTGGGACATTGCTTGTTACTGTTTTTCAATTCAGAAATTAAACAAAAATTGAGTCAGATGTTTGTAGTGAGTGCATTTCATAAGTGATATAAAGATAATTGAGCCATAATACCTTCTTTTTGTTGTACAAAAAATCTCTACTACTGGAATGTCACCTTATAACTTGCTTTTCCAAAGAGTGAGTTAATAAAACGTTATTTCCACTTGTTTGCAGAGTAGAATTGTCATAGATGATACATACCGTAGCAAGCCCAGTTGTGAACTTTCAGGGTTAGTGACAGAACCAAATCTATCAGGTCGTTCACACACTTTAACCTTCTCTTCAAATGAGGTGAGTTTCAGTGTGTATATGTGTCTTGTTGATGTTGTTGTGTGCACTGCAGCATGTTTAATAGCAACAGATTTGTGTGATGTGAAACTAGATGGCTGTTTTCTATATTTGACCATTAAAGAACACTGTTAAGAATTGTGAACTGTTACTGAACTAAGGACATTGAACTAGTAGATGCCACATCAGCCTTTGTGTTCTGATCCTAGTTATATAATAAAATTTGGAATGACCTCTCTGAACAAATTTTGGTTTTTAGTTTTAACAGTTTCTGTTTCACAAATGTAGAGCAACTTCCTGGGTCAGTGAAAAATGCAGCGTTTTTGACCTTGCCTTTGTATCCCTGCGGGTTTGTTATGCCATGACATTTCATCTAAAGAAAACATACAAAAGGTGGGGGAAGCAGAATATAGTCATTTTGACATGGGTAGAAACTAGATACCTGAGAGTGAATCAGTGTTCATTCCTGTGGAGAACTAACTCCTTTGGCCACAACTGAAACCTAAATTCTGTGCTCTGATAGTGTTCTGACATACTGACAGAGTACTCATTGTTGTTTGATTGATAGGTGTCTTCATAAATCCTTTATAGACTAGGAGGAGTCATTAAAAGCTGAGCACAGTAATCTTCCAGAAGTAAGGAAAGTTTGCTGAACTGGTAGTGGTAGTTCATTGATAGGACTGTTACCGGCTATCTTAACCTGGTCTTTGGTGAAAATCATAAAATATTTCAGTCAGAGTCTTACAAACAAAGTGCAAGTATAAAATCACTAGCTAAAATTCTAGGTGTCAAAAAATGGTATAACTTATGTACATGTTTCAGTAACAGATTAATTTCTTGCAGATTTTATCAGAAATAGTTACAGGTCTAATAAAAATCAGAGGCAGTGCAGTTACTATTTATCATTGCAAGTGCATCCTGAAGTTTTTTGAATGGATGGTTGAGGAATGAAATACGTGTTTCTTTAATGAAACAAAATATCTTGAATGTTGTCCTTTGATCACTGTTAGAACTTTCAGTAAACTTCTGGTTCTGAAACTCAAGTAAAATTTGTCAATTACTAATTGTGTATGTGTCAATGATAGCGTAAGGCTTTTTTGGTCTGTTAGAGATGAGTCCAGTTCTAATGTTCTCTTTAGTTCATATCTTGCTTATGCGTATGGCCAATGAAAGTTGTTAGTGCTTTTTCAGTAATTACATTGGTTGTCAGGATCTGTTCTGAGGATAATGATAAATAAACTCCTGAGCTGGTTTCTGTTTCGGAAAGCAGTAGGTCTGAAGAAAAATGTGTAGCTCTGTTCTGGTGGTTTTTTTCATTAGTAGTATAATACTTTTAGATCCAGGAGAAAATCAGTATCCCATCTTAGAGCGATTTTTATTTTTTTTTTTAATGTTTCATATCCTTAAGCCCTGCACCAGTAGAAGTTGTACCCGTTGTTTGTTGTTCAGGTGGTTTTGCAATTACCGATCAGAGATCATGCTAGCCAGTATAACAATCCCTGCTTTCAGAGGATTGGGTTACTGCATGCCACCCTATGAATCCTGGAATTGTTAATAAGCAGGAGATGTAAACACCTTAGAAATGGGAGCAGCTTCTGCTGTTCAGGTAGTTACAGCAAAGGTATCTTCATTCACTGTTGTTAGCAAGCTAGCTGGTAATTCCTCCTACCTTTCCAAAGTTTTTAATCTGTTGTGTTGCGTCATGGCATTGGTGTTTTCTTAGGTTTTGTATTTTTATCTGTATAGCCTTCAGTATTTGCTTTCTGAATCACCTATGGGTTTATGCAGGAGCGTACATTTAGTGTATGTTTTTCTCATGTTTCCATACCTTGTATAAGTAGTTTTAGTTCTGCTGTCTGAATTTGGGACTTATCTTTTGTCTGTGCCTTTGGTGGCTGTTTTGGAGACTGTTACTCTGATGTAACAAACAGCTTGGGACAGGCCTTCTGCCTCTGGAAGGGGAGTAAACGCTTGGGGGGAAGAAATGATGTAGAGATGTTATTTAATGACCAATAAGCTTTATTCTAAAATCAGTGCTCTTCTACACTTTTCACCTTGCTATTTAAATTCTGAAAAAATTATTATATTGTCTTACAATATAAGCTTGAGGAGTACAGTTACCTANCTTGCTATTTAAATTCTGAAAAAAAAAAAATGCAGATATACTTTTCACTTATGCTCTAGTGAAAAATTCAAATTATGCAGGATTAGATACCTTCCTGTTAACCTTCACTTTGTTATGAGATGACTTCACTTCCGTGGTAAGATGATAAATCTAAATAGTTTAACACAGATTCATGTTTTAGGGTTCTTTAGATACAAGATAGCTGCTGGTGGCATTGCTCAGCTCCAGGGCTGCTTCATCTCGCAACAGGGGCACCACACACAGGAAACGGGGAACTCATAGCACCATAATTTTTCCCCCTCACCCAAATAACTTGTTTACAGAGGTGTGAGTGGACAGAACTAAAACTGGGGAGGGCCTGGAATTCCATGCTGCTTATCAAGAGTTGCGATAGCAACTAACTAATCCTTCTTGTTAAGAAACCCGCCAAATTCAAAGTAAAACAGTTTTGTCTTACAATATAAGCTTAAGGAGTACAGTTACCTAAATTATTAAATAGGCATTCTGAGATTCCTTTGGTAATTAATGTTCTTTCTCTGTACAAAGCATGTCAAGCTTGATAGTTTAGATAGCAAACTGCCTCAGTTGTCTTGACAGATGCTGTGTAGAACATTTCAGGTGAAGCCTCTGCTAGAGCCCTTTGCTGTTACTTTGTGAAAACTGCTTGTGAAAATTGATGTGTTTACACTTTATATAGCTACATAAGCATTTTAATTTAGATTAGAAGTTCATTTTTTTTAACAAGATCTCCCAGTTGTCCCTGCTTACCTTACTTTGATATATCTTGGAAATCCAGTCAGATGTGCTTCAGCAGAATTCCTAGCGCATTTGATCTGCCAGTGGCCAAGGAGTTCAACCAGACAGCTGCTTGGAGTATGGTTATTAGGACCTCATCACAAACTGTTCTGCTCTGCAAACTTGTTTCTGTTATTTTGCACCGCCTCCAAATGTGACCACAGTCCATCCTTTCACAGGCCAGGGAAAGCAAAACCATTTCTAGTTATATGTAGTCTTCTGATGCATCAATAATGTAAAGTAGTATTTGTTTGACCTGAGATACTCCATGTTGTATTTGCACACATGGCTACATCTTCCACTGGCAATTGCCAGAATCATTTTTGTACATTCAGTCAACTCTCTGAATTTTCCTTTCAAGGGAGTTAGATTTGGGAGCTGTAGTCATTCACCTGAAACTGACAGAGTCAAATCTCAAATATATTATTAGACAGATGCTTATTTCCACGTTTTCTCTTTACAAGTGACATGGATAAGGCTCACTGGGAAAAGCAGGTGTACATTCTGCTGGTTTGCTAGTAACTCTAAATAGTGGAAGCTGCCTAGTGTAGCAGTCTAATGCAGCCTGTACTCAGTCATGACCTAGTGAGAGATCATTTTGGGTAGTTAATAAACTTCATTACCAGTTCAAGTAACACACCAGAATTTCTTCTGTACAGGCATTGAGCTATGTTTTTATGTAGATTTTCCTTTGTGGTGAAGTGCAATAGAGTGCTTCAGGACTAAATCCCTTCAGAAGCCAACTGAAGTAGGGAGCTTCAAAAGCCCTCTGAACTCACCAAGTGGATTTTCAGGGGAATGCTACAAGCTTTTCTGTTTCAGAAATGGGTTTCTACCAGGCAGACTTTTAGAAAGTTGGCATGATGGCATTAGATAAAAAAATAGACAGTCTACTCTTCCTAGAAATGTGCCAGATTTAGTGAAAGTGTACCTGGAATGGTCACCAGATTTCCTGACTATTAGAATTGCTTTTATTCTCTATTTCCTTCATGTAGTGTTAATCAGTAATGCGGCTAAAGTGCTGCTTGATTGTTCTTGATGCTGTGTAAGGCATTAGCTAATACTGGGATTGAGCTGCCTTAACCTACTAACTCGGGAAGCTTGTTCATTGTTAGAAAATACCAAATTTAAACAAGTACTTTGCTGTATCATTTCTTAGAGAGCATAAATGGTTTTCTGTTTCTGACTTAGTTTGTGTTGAATGTTGTAGTGGCTTTTTTGCTTATAGCAAACTTCTGGGCAAGCTAACTGCAAATGTTGATATCAAGAAATTAAGTCCTTTTTGAGCTAGACTATGTTTAAAAATGTGTTTTTGTTAATCAGACTCAATTGGCAACTGGAGTTCAACATACAGACAAGAGAAACATGGCTTACGGTATCTTTTCTCAATTGGTTAGGCCTTAGATGATGAATTCACAACAACAGGAAAGCAAAATCAGTGGCACAGTAGGCCTATTTCTGAATGGACCACCCAACAAGTATGCCATTGGTTAATGGGAATGAACATGGAGCAGTACATTACAGAGTTCACAGCTATGAACATAGATGGACAGCAGTTAATGCAGCTTGACAGTGACAAGTTAAAGGTATGTGAATATTCCAAGATAGATGTTTAACTGTATAGATTTTTAGTGCTCACTCAGACATATTTTCAACCTACAAAGTTCATTTTGCTGTTTTTGTGGCTTTTTAAGGGATAGAGTTTTTCTTTTCAAGTAGTAAATCTGGACCTGCTTTCTTACGACATTATTGCATTTTACATAGGCAAGTGTAAATAAAATGAGGTTCATTGTTATTTTCAGTAATTTGCCTGGCACAAGACACATTATTGTTAATGATAAATAGTAACATTTGAGTGTTTTAGGGGGAAGAAAGAGCAGCTAACATCAGTCTCCAAAGTATACCTACAGTTTAGAATAGACATACAACACTGAATGTATTCTCTAAAGTATTTTATTGGACACAGCAAATACTAGTTACTGGTCTGTCAAATGACTCTTGGGGAACTTTGCATGATGATGCTTAAAGCTTAATTGCCACCTAACGCCTTCCCGAGTTCCGTAGAGTGTGAAGTTCTGTGACTGGGAATCGGCTACTGCCACCTGCTGATCAAAAGTCACAACACACTGTTTGCTTACTGAATACACTTTTTAGTAATTTAAAATCCCCCCTATTAAAAACTCAGAGTAGTCACTACATATAAATTCCTCTTGTATAAAAATATATACAAATATTTTGAGACGACTACTTACGGTATTTGCTGGAAATTCTTAGGTGCCTACAAGTTTGCAACATGCAACAAGCAGCTTTTATTTCTCAGTGAAGTGAGCAGACCCTTGTTTCTGCACTTACCTTGTTACTCAGATGATTTACAATGCTCTTAAGGACATGGGTCCGTATTTTGCAGGTAAAGAGACTATCTTGCAGGAGTAACACTATCTTAAACTGTAGATGCACAAGCACTCTTGGCAGGGCTGTTGGAATAATTAATGACAAGGTACTTTTTTTTTCCCCCCTTCGCTGTAGGCTTTGGGAGTTTCCAGTCAAACTGACCGATCAACAATAAAGAAAAAAATTAAGGATATTAGAAGAACACAAGAAAAACTGGAAAAGCAGAAGGAAAAGGTTCAAAAGAAGGAGAGAGAAGTTCGCAAGACTGGCAGAGTGGTAGCCACTCTTGAGTCAAGCTGCTAAAGTGTTTTATTTTAGCACAGACCTGCTTAATCTTGAGGAAATTCAGCAGATTTGTATATAATTGTACAATTGAGGAAGGAGGGAAAGTGCAACAGTTTAACATGGTATGTGTTTTTTTAGTTTTTAATTATGGCCCCTCCCATTTACAATCCAATAAATTGAAATGTTTTCAGTATTTTCTATTTCTAGTTGACTCTGCCTGTATGAATAGACAGTAACTTTCTGCCTTAAGTAGTATTTGTGCTTCTAAGACCTCTTATACCCTTTTCATTGATGTTTGTGAAAATTACAATACTGTATTAAACATCATTCCAGTATTAAGTAGCATTTGATAGAGTTCAGTCTGAGAGAAGGACAACAGAAGAATCCTGCCAACTTAATTCACTCTTTAACAGTCTGTTTATCTGTTGCCACTAAAGATGTATAGTAAAAATTAAGTTTAAGAAAACAGTAATGTCAAATTAATTTAAAAAGAAAACATGTATTTCAAATTTATGGATTATTTTGTTTAAATTCTTGTATTTCTGGGATTTTCACTCCAAGTTCACTGTAGCAGCACATTGGTTTTGAATTCTATGTGCAATTTATTGGGAAAATAACAAATACTAAGTAGTTTTCACAAACTACATATACAAAGCATAGTAAGTTTTGTGTACACTACACATACGGTGTTGGGACAAGGCTTAAACCTATAAATAAAATCTTTTTTAACCTATTTTTCCTAAATACATAGTTTTATAGTGCTATGGGTATGATCAATTTGCCACACATATATTTCTCTTTTCTACCTGCTACAAGATTTTTGCGGACCAAATTTATATATTTGCTAATTTTAAACTACACAGTTTTGCAAACTTAAAGTACTAAGGGAAGAATTGTAGGCAAAATTCTCACTGAAGCACTGGGTTTCTGCATTGTATTGAAATGTTCATTTGTAGACTACAGATTATTTCTCTTTAAAGGAGGATTTGATTTTGAGAATAGTTTAGAATATGAATTGGCCTTTTTGTGTATTTACATACTGTTTTCAAGAGATACTACAAGACTACTTCCTGTATTAGATTATTTCAGAAACAGACTTCTACCATGGAATGAACTAGAACAAAACTTACATAATTTGTGTATGTGGACCAAGTTCTCCTTTAAATCCATGGACTGTTTTCATTTTCATTAAATGAATGAACTTGGCTGTTGGTGGTTTTTTATGTCTTATGAATTTCATCAAAAAAGACTGTGGAAATGCTTATGCACACTATGCATTTCCATAATAAAGTTTGAAAATCTTGGTAATAATTTTTTTTTAAATGCTAAGTTTTCAGGTTTGTGTCAAGATTTAACTAACTTTGCTTCCAGTAGCTTTGAGTTTGTACTTGAAACATTGACATCTGAGATAGAGAAGAATGCTGCCCCACTGACAAAAGGGAAGTGAAGTAGAAGTATAGAATGATCAAATGCTTGGAATCACACACGTAGAACTGCACTTCAGTTAATTCAGTCAAGGAAGTTTGTCACTTAAGTGCTTTCAGCTAGAACAGCAAAGATTGATAGAACCAGTATTACCCTTTTTTCTCTAAAGCCTACTGAACCCTGTGAACAGTTTGTTTCTTAGGAGAGAGGCTAGTGGAAAAGACTAGTGGAAGTAATGGATTCACAGATTTGCCTGTTTGTAGAGCCATTGTAGTTAAATGGGGGCTGTAGCAGGGATGTGAACTCCCCTGGCACCTGACCATAAGAACATTGATTATCACAGACCACAGCACTGAACATCTGTCAGATACTAAATGAGATGTCTAGCTCCACTGAGTGAGCTACAAAAGCACCAACAGGAAGTTTAACTTTTAAAATATTTTTAATGAAGAAAGGTAGTGATTCTTTCAAAAAAATTAACAGAAACCCAGATTAATTTTACAGTGCAAGACTGATCTAATACTGAGTTTATTTGCATACAAAACTATTAATCTAAGCTATACTAATTTTCTACAGTGTTTCACTTCAACTTAACCAGTGTGCTAGCAATGACTTCAGTACAGTAATTACAGTACTAAATAATCTTCTGAACATCAATTTAAATCAAAAGTAATCAAAGATCAAACTTAATACATAGAGTTAGACATTTTAAACCAAAATATTACTATGTTTGTGTATTCACCACAATCATTTAGAGTGGCAGGTGAGGGGATAGGTAAAAATATAATTACACAGCAAATTATTGAAAAAATCAATCTGATAGCATAAAAGGTTTTATTTCAATAGTACTCAATGAAATACTTCAATACACTTCCTGGAAAACAGACTTTCTGTTTTCCTTTGGACACACCTCTTGCAGTTCTGATCATTCTAAAATGTGTTGTTAGTTAAATATTTAACACATCATAAAAGCTACAATACTCTGTTTTAGCACTGAGTTTTTAAAATCCCTTGCTGTGACTTCCAGCTTTAGTTGAGCAGCAGCAATAGCTGTGAGCATTCCCTTTGACATCTGTACAGGCCCCATTTTGTGGGGTTGAAGAAGAGAACAGCTCTAGCTTTTCTTTACTTGTAGCCACGCAGATAGAAAGGTAGGCCAGTCGTCACCTCACAGTCTTGCGAGAAAGAAGAAAAAGGACTTCTAAAAAGTGCTCACAAGCTTGAGAGCAGCAGGTACGTAGACTGTTCTGATGGCAATTAAGCTAGAATCCTCCTGTGGTATCAGTTTAACTGCATATGGCCCGTTCTGTAAATCACTCCTTGTACAATGACCTACGTTAGTTTGACCAGGGCATAAAACTATGTTGTTATTGCTGTGCATAACTGGGCTATGTAGGTAGCAGGTGACTATGCTTAAGCTGACTCAGCTATTATTAGAATAGCATGACATCAGTACTGATAACATACCAGCAATTACCATCTGCTCTGTTTGGAGCTGACAAACTACCAACATTAGGCTTATCCTTTCTGAGAGGGACTATGCATGTCTGCTGCAGCACAGAAATCAGAGTTACTTGCAATGAATTAACTAAAAATTAGTTCTTAGTGTCATCAACATCACTCCTAAGATGTTCAAGAATGGTGAGGATCAAGTCTGCGATGTAGATGTGCACGATTTCAACAAAACTGACCCAATAAGAAAAGGTAAATCCTTTATTAAAATGACTTTGCACCTAAAATTTAATGCTATCTTTTCCAGAACATTTTCGCAGTTTACCTTTGACTAATAGGCAAATTCTGCTTAAAATATTTATGTTATAGGGTGACTTGTAAACTATTACATCCACTTTTTCTGTAATACTTCTGAGAAGGTAGTTTCTATCATCAGAGTATTAAGGTAAAATTTTTTAAAATCTGATTATTAAAATAGTTTCCATTTTCAGCTGTAACCTGATATATCCCAGTCTGAGATCTTACTAGGGCTACAACGCTGATCCTGTGTTTTGGTATTACCTACAGAAACACAAGCAGTCAGTCTTTACAAGCCAATGCTATTTGCCAATTCACAATGGTAAGTTTTTCACGTTTATTAATTATTTAAAATACAACCAAAGAAATATGACTGATACCACATACCTGAGATACATTATACCAGTGGCAGCAGCTAGAACGGATTTTTTTTTAATTCTCTAAAACGTAAGTGGGATTTCTACACCTGAAAAAAAACCTGATGTAGGCAAAGTGTGTAAGCAACATAACCAACTTTGCAAAATCAGGCTTCAGCATCGGCAGCTTAAGATAAATAACAAAGTGCTACGCAAAGTAGAGAAATGGGCTCCTCAGTGTTTCTTACATGTGGTTTTCGTTAACCTGGAGTATTGTATAATGGAAAAATACTCTGGTGATATTTTTCAATAGTTGTTCTATTAATTAATATAATTAATTCTGTTAATAGTTAATACATTTCTCACTAGATGTGAAATAGATTGCATTGGTCCCTATAAAATCCAAACTAACTGCTGCCTTGATTTAACTATTGAAAGTAGTCGTAAGTAGAAGAAATTGTGACCTTCTCACTGAGAAGTACGTACAGGTTTAGGGGTTTTCTTGGGTTTGGTTTGTTGTCTTTTTTAAATTCCATACAAGAGTAATTCATTTTAAATTACAGAAAACAGTAATTAACCTTTAAGTGTGACTTCACTTAAAATTACTTTCACATATCAAATGTGGCTCAGCATCTTGGTGTAAATCAGGTCTTCTGAATTCACTTTTCAGATGTAAATAATTCTTACCAACTGTCAGGGAAAACACTATGTACTGCGGAAAGTGGTCATGTCCTTTGGCTCACTGCTTGGCACGCACCAATCATCTGCTTCGTGGTTAGCTTTGTAATGTTTCCAGGCTGCTTTGTTGTATACAGGGAGTCTTTCAATTGATTCTGTTGATAAGGCCTGTAAGTAGAGAAGACACTACAGTTGATTACCGTTTTTAAACAGTAACAGAACAAGGAGTTTGATTACTGGTTAGAACAGAGTTGTTGATAAAGTGTTACACCATACCTTTATGTAAATAACTGCATCTGTACCGTAGCCTTCTAAAGAATACAGTTTCAGGTCTCCTTGGAAGTACTGTGCATACAGACGCGATATGGGTAAGCCATAACCAAATCCAGCCTGATCCAGGAAGAAAGTTTATTTCCATTAGTTGCATCAATCAGTGATATTTTCTCTTTTAACTCAATAGGTAAATAGACAAACGAAGTGTGATGTTTGACACTAAGGAAAGTTCAACTGTTAACTGTTGTGCCCCTCAGAATATCATAAATTCCAGAAACAGTAATGCATGGATGACTGTGATTATGAGAGAATTGTTTTATTCCTTTATCAGACAGGGCTGTTACACTTCTTGGTTTATAGTAGCTTTTTCAAAAAGACATGACACCATTAGTGAAAACTCTTAACGAGTTTGTCTTATGGCTCATAGAGCTCTTAATAACACAAACTTCAGTCAGATGCGTTTTATCATTAGTAAACACAAAAAAAGATCCAAGAAGCAATGCCTATCAAGCTTTGTTTGCAGAATCTAGCAGGATACAGCCCTGAAGTGTTAAATATAATTTTTTTTACATACTAAATGCCACAGTTAATCTGTCAAACAGTTTTCTGTAAAGATGTATGGTTTAATGAGTTGCACAGTCATGTAGATGCAGAACACTATCTATATTGAAATCTACATTTTGAATGATACGCTGTGAAGGAAAAAATGCAGGAATGCTGTTCAGAACTTCTTACTGAGAGATAAGGCTTTATTTTTTGTTACATCTATTAAGCTCCCATAAGGCCATATTCTCTATATGCCCTGTCACATCTGTGTATCCTCATCTTTGCTGGGGGATGGTACAGCTGACTACACAGTACACATGAAAATATGGATATGATCCAAAATCATTGCTGTAATTATTTTTCCTTTTAGTCTGTGGTCACTTGTGAATTCAGAGTCTTGTCCTCACTGCAGCACGTGCAGCATAGCTAAGCATAACTAAATGCTCTGCTTGAGGTAAATGATCTTTATATTTGGTGGAGCAAAACAGAATCTTGAACAAGTTTAAATATTTTTTTAGGATTTTATGCCATTTTCTAGTTACTCTCAGAAAAAATATTTTAATTAATCTATTATTCAAATGGTGATACTAATTGAATTGATAGTCAGTACTTCATAGTTGTGGCTAAACAGTATCTTTTGTGATAATTTAAATATATCCAAGGTGAGAAGGTGTAAAAGATTTGCATACCAAAGGTGTAGCTCGTGATGTCTCAACACGTGGACGTGGCGCTGTTGAATACATGTAGTTGAATAGTCTGTCAATTTTCCTCATAGGAACACCTCCGCCACGGTCACTCATCTGGAACAAGAAGGACCTTGTAGTATTATGTGCCTGAATACATTTTTATAAAATCCAGCTTCTCTTAAACAATGATCCAGAGAAGGTAAAAAATAATACAAAGTTGTCTCTCTTTTAAGGGTTTTGTTAAATTCTTATTCATCAGCTACAATGATCAGACAGATGAATGCTTCCCTTTCATGCCTTATCCAAACTATTTAAATTCAATACAGCCTACCATAAGAAGCATTCATAATCTCTTGGAAGCAAGAAAATTCTGGTTACATTGTGCACTGCTTTTATCTTGTTCATAACTCCATTGTAAATTGCCTGAAGTCAGTATCTGTACCTTTTCCTACACTCCGAGTTCTGTGTATTTTTATTCCTCAGAAATACTACTATTTAAATACAGTCTATTCAAACTGAAGGAATTAATTCAGAAGAGTTTTTTACTACAGTTTAGACTGATGAAAAAAGCAGTGCTTGTAGTTGGTATTTAAAACCCAGTGTGGAAGTTGTACAGGAAGAAGAAATTAATCTGCAAACTGCACTGAGGTTTGAATTGCATGGTATATACAATGTTTATCTCTTTTTATCAGTTGTTTCACATCTGTATAACTGTCTAATACCTACAAAATGCTGATACTATGACTGTATAAAAATGCTCTTCATTTTTAATCATGGCTGCTTATACACTAGGCAAGACATGAGGATGACCAACAGAAAGAATTCTGTCAGTGTGACTGTGCAACCTCCTAATGAATTTCCTACTGCTATAGTATATGAAATCCTGTAACAGTCTTGTTACTTTTCTACTACATCATTATGTACAATCTATCGTTGGAACCAGATCATCAGCTACGGTTAGTAACGTGCTGCCTATGACAGGAAATAAAACCTAATCAAAATAACCTTCAAAACAATTTTTTAAGTGGGTACCTTCACAGTTAGATCCTCATTTCCCAATGTGACCTGGACGTGAACTGGAGGATAAATGCATCGATCAGCATTATGTTCCATGGTGGCTCTCATTGCATTCTGCAATTTTCAAGTACAGCTTAAATTCTGTTCTTACCACTTTGCATATTATCTTAAAAAACATATATTGCAAAATCATTTGAACAGTGTATGACTTTAGAATATTTCTTTACTATTTCTGTCTTATTCAGTAGCAGTATTTACATAGTTTATTAGAATACACAGACTTCAAATGTTATGGCTTTTTAGAACAGATGTCTGCGTGTTGTAATGTACAGTTTTTTCTGCCCAATTCTTTATAATGCATAGTACAGGCAGTATGACACAAAGATCAAAAAAATTCTAGGATTGAACTACTTGAAAGCTCAGTAGAACCTGTTACACATTATACTAGACTTGAAGATTCCCCAGAAACAGTTTATCTTATTCTCACTTGCTTTATTAATTAATGGCATAACACATTTTAAGATTTGTTGATAAAGCTTTCAGATTGTGTCAGATGTATTCACTGACTAGTTCATGAAAGCTGTTTCATCTTCTGGCAGTTACTGTTTGTCTAAACAGGACAATTTAGGTATCTTTCTGCAGTCACACAAGAGGTTTGCACTTGCAAACTGCTATTAGCACACACTGCTGTCTACAACTGGCTGCTTCAAAAAGTCCAACACAATCTCACCAAACAAAGATAGCACAGACCTTGAAAAGTTCAAAAACCATGTGATAGAGATGGGATGGCACATACACCACTTGCATGGGCTGTCCTGGTGATTTAGCTGAAGAAAAGAGAGGTTAAATAATTAAATAGCAATCTTTTATCCATTCCAACAAAACAAATGTGTATTTGTTTTGGTGAAAAAACTTACAAGGGAAAGAAAAATTTTACAAAATCTGTTGAAAAGTTGTATATTAATCAGGTCATACTCAGGATTTTGAAATGTGCTTAGTGTTTTGGAAATTAATGTTAAAACCCGCTGTGGCACCACCGATTAGTGCATAAAACAGTACACAGAATTAGCCAGTATAACAGAAAGTTTCCTACAGATGTTTTTAGTACAACGTTCCAAGGACAGACAGCAATAAACCCTTCAACCTAGATACAGAATAGCATGTCATGTACAGTAGTAAGAAAAGATCTGGAAGTGTAATCAAGGCCATGCTTTCTTTGCCTTCAGCTTATTTGGCCAAGTTACTGTGGTTGCACTTTGGCTCTCACAGTTAGATGCTGAACCAACTTTGACTGCTCTTCTGTCAGAACTTGGCATTTAGTATCTTAAAAAGTACTCAATGAGTAATGTCAGAAGGGCTCTTTTAGCATTCAGCAGGTCTATGCTGGCCTCTGAGTTCACAGCAGCACAGTTGTAAACTGGTTTTTCAAGTCACAGCCCGTGGGTTCAAAGAATTTTATAATGACTTGAGTGTACTTTATCTAATTGCAAGAATGTGATAGCTGAAGAAGCAAGAGAAATTAAAATGGATGAGTATGTTTAATATAAACTGTAAAAGACATGCAGAGGATGGAATGCTATAGACAGTGTAAGACATATATGAAATCTTTGAGAAGGAAGGAGGCTGCTAAAATCTTGACAGCTGTAGCATCAAAAATATATAGTCATTTCAGTTTTATAATTAAAAGGAGGAAAAGCTTTCTGCCAGATTTTAAAAACAGCAAACAACAACAAAACCCCCTATTTATGACAGTAGATACAGAGAACACGTTAACTACGTGGAAAGTGGACGGAGACCATTTCACCAACAGCTACTCTAGAAGATACCATCACTACATTCAAGAGAGTGCCTTGTGCCATATTCACTTACTATTCATCTCTTCAAGGATGAGTTCGGGAGAGCTCATGTAATATAAATCACAAAGGCTCTTGGCACTTTCATAACCATCTATAATAAAAAAAACAAAGTTATCTTTCCCCCTCTGCTTTTTTTTCCTTCAATTTGACAAAAAAACCCCAACAACTGGAAACATTGTGCACTGTCAGGAAGCATCCGTATTTTCTCACAAAACCTGCTTTTATAGGAAAAGTGACAAAACGGTGTTACAAGCATATGCTCAAGGTAGGAAGGAACTAAGCAGTATATGAATATCAAACTGTGTACTGGCTCTCAGAATAGACATTCATGGCAGTTTTCAGGATTCTTAATCTTTTCTGATGAATTTACCTTTAATAACTTCAACAACATTGCAGCTGGGATCAATGCTTCCTATATGTTTTGGATGAGCTGGATTAATCTTCCCACCAAACAGTAAAGCTGCAAAAAAAAAAATGCTATTTAATCAATAGAAATTTATAGGCAATCTACAATTTCAATCTTCACCATACTTGAAAGCCTACTACTAATAAGTATGCTAAGAATATTTGGTTATAAATACCAAAGCAAATAGTGTACTTACTTAGTGTATTACTTAGTGTATTTAAGTATACTTAGTCCTAAGTTTGCTTAGAAATGAAAGGAAAATACACTGATGTAGCTGTTATTTCCCCCTCTTTCAACAGTGGCACTTACAGTGTTGATTAAGGAGCATTCTAATTGAAATGCGGCTCATGTAGAAACGGTCTAAAAAATACTGCACATTCTGTGAGGTGACTGGATCAATGCCAAAGCTTTCCTTGTACTCTATTACTCCTTGAGCCATGGTAGGAATTACATCATTGTGTCGATTCCGGATTTTTATCACAGTATCTGTAAAACTAAGATTAAATGCATTGTTAGCATTTCAAGTTAATTTAATACTTTGGTGAACAGATTATGTCTACAAAAATTAAGACCTTTATGTACAGATATATCCCAGGTCTCCTAAGGCAGCAAGATGACAAGTCACTCTTTACAGTGCATTGCATGTGATGAGTATTGAAACAATCACTTATCAGCCACTACTCGTTATTTACAAATTATATCATTATCTTGATTGCTGACAAGAAAAAAAGAAAACTTTGCTGACCACTTTCATGCAGATCATCCCGTGCCTGTAAAATGGCAGTTGTGGCCAACCTGATGACCAAGCCTACTCTACAGGTGAAAACTTCCATACTTCAGTGCCAGCATTACAAGTAAGGAACTGTAATGGCCATTTTTTACATATTTATAGCTTCAGTGTAACAAAATGTACCAACCAGAATGGTATGGCACAAAAGTGCTTTGTTTCATGTATTAGTGTGTTCCCTTGTTAGGGACAGAAAGTGCTATTACTACAATTCTTACATAAACATTGGAGATAGCTGAAGTATTTCTTAAACTGTCATTTTCCTGTCAGTCCTCCTACATAATATTAACACGTGTGACAACAAATCCTTACCTATGAATAGCCCCTGAATCCTCTGAGCTTTTGTCTTTAAAATCAAGGATCTCCTGAAGACTTTGGACATACCTTTAAACAGAAGAAACAACACAAACACCAGTTTTAATATACCTCCCCAAATCCCTCTGATTAGCAATTTGTGGTTTTCCAAAATCAGTTTGATATATGCCATTGACCTATCCCCTGTGAATATTACTAGAACATTCTGAATCTGTTAATGATCTTTTCTTCCAAAATTTCCACTGCAACGAACTCCACAATTGAATTAGTATGCATAAAATATCTTGTGTTTTAAACCCAGTAGATGATAATTTATTTGCAGCCCAAATGAGTTTCTGGTATTAGAAAATCTTCCTAGCCTCTTTGTAATTTCAGTATTTGTGCCATCGATTTCCTTAGACATGTATTTTCTAAGAATTCTGTTTGGTTTCTCCTCATGAAGAAATTTTTCCAACCCTCTGATTATCCCTCTTGGTCTTTTCTGTTCAGGATGGAGTGGCTAAAACTGCAAGCAACTGAGAGGAATAATGAGCTAACACAGTGGTACAACTGTCTTCCTCTCCATTTGTTACTTGGTTTTGGGGGAGGTTTAGACTTGACATTAGGAAAAGGTTTTTTCCAGAAAGAGCGATCCGGTTTTGGAACGGGCTGCCCACGGAGGTGGTTGGGTCACCGTCTCTGGAGGTGTTCAAGGTTAGGCTGGATGAAGTGCTGAGTGGCATGATCAAGATGTCAGATGTTTAGGGTTACTTGGTTGGTTTTAGGTTGCACTGGATGATCTTTAATGTCTTTTCCAGCCTCATCATTACTGTGATAACTGTGGTTTATAGCACTATTTGCCTTCTTGATCATTAACGAGCATGTTCAGAAAAATAACCCCAGTAGCATGAAAATATTTTTTTCCACATAAAGCAAGAAAGTGTACAGGGAGAGGAAGTTTCCTTCTGTGCTCTACCTTGCATTTGTCCAAGCAGAATTTATTTTCCATTTGATTAATATAATTTATTACCATGAGAATTTAAGCATTCATTGTTTCATTAAGAGCCTTCATCTATGTTAGTAGCTCTTTTTATATTCGGTGATCTAGTCAATCCCACTTATTTACGGGCAGATATTCTGTTCTCTTGACTTGAACAGCCTTTCCAGACACCCATGTGCCCCTAACAGTAGCCAAGCAATCCCTGTCTTACGTGCACTTCATAGAAGTTGGTGCTTTACCTCTAAGTTTCTTACTTTAAAGCAAATTTTAATTTTCAGAGGATGTCTTCCTTATTATAAGAGCCTCAGACTTTCTGCAGTTTTATATACTTTGGCTTTGGGATCTTCCTACTGCTCTTTTTTCATATTTTCTACACCTTTACTCTCAGTTTGCAATAACCTGTCTTAAATGGTATCTACTATCTTTTGCAAGCATTTTGTGCATTAGCTGTAGGTTTCTTCAACTAGACTCCTCATTACAGCCAAGTCCCCTATTAAACACTGTTTTGGTGGAATATTTTATTTTTACTTAATTCTCCCACATGACTAATGTGCAATACTTAATGATATTTTTATTCCCTTGTGGGTTCTGCAATTGGTCCTAAAGATGTTTTTTTCCCAAGTCCATGGATTTAGTTTCTGATTTATGTCACACTGGGATATTTACACAATCTACTTACTTAAGTAGTGTTTATGTAAAAGCACATTAAATGTTCTTTCTATAGAAAAGAATCAGTTCCTCCAACTTAGGTATATGCAGGAAGGTCACTCTCAAAGGTATGAAATGACACTTTCTTACCAGCTCTGCACCAGCTGAACTGAAGGTGTTCTTAGAAGGTTGTCTGGAAGCAGGCTTATTTCCTTCATTATGTTTGCCAATCTCACTGGCAACTCTTGTCGCAAAAACATAAATGAAGTCTTTTCGCAAGCATTTTCAGATCCTAAGACCAAAATAAATACATGACAACTTCAGAATAAATTCAATACTTACTGTAGAGAACTACACAACATATTTTCTCTTCCTTTCTTGCCTAAGTGGTGTGTGGTTTTGTTTTAAAGTTGACACAGCCAGTCTGGTAAGCCAGTTTATTGTCATGGCAGCAGCCCATTTGTATTTCAAAATGTAAACTCCTATTGAAACTGCTAGCCCTGTCAAGGTAGTGAGAATCTTCAATGTATGAGGATACTCTAACTAACCCATGCTCTAACTGAAACTCTAAATATTGCTTCTACTCATTGTTTGACTAAATAGCACTGATGGAACAGTGCAATATTTTGAGCATGTCAGAGAGGCAGAAGAAACCAGCAGAAGCAGCTATTTATGGGAAGAATGCTTGAGAAAATACCATGGTCCCATACAACCTGCTTGATGACTGATCTTACTAAATTACCATAACTCATGTAAGAACAATTTCAGAAAATAAACCTTGTGTTCCTACCCAAATTCCCTCAACCTGTCTTCACAGGAGAGGTGCTCCAGCCCCCTGATCATCCCTGTGGCCCTCCTCTGAACATGCTGCAACAGTTCCATGTCCTTCCTGCACTGGGGACTCCAGAACTGGACACAGTACTCCAGGTAAGGTCTCACAAGAATACAGTAGAGGGGGAAAACCACGTCCCTTGACCTGCAGGTGATGCTTCTTTTGAAACAGCCTAGGATACAGTTGGCCTTCTGGGCTGCACTCACACATTGTAGGCTTGTGTCACACAAGTCCTTCTCCTCAAGACTGCTCTAAATCCATTCACCACAAAGCATGTATTTGTACTTGGGGTTACCCTAACCCAGACGTAGGGCCTTGCACTTGGATTGACTGCTCTCACTCTAACAAAAGGACCCAAGAAAATACCAAACCATAGTGAAAACAGTATCAGGATACAATGGCTACAGAATGTCTCGCATACAAATACCATGTCAGTGTGGCAGTCTACTCTTCTTTTGCCTTTGTTACTAGTTTTTAAAAAAAGTTTTCAAGATTATATTCACCTTACTTTCAAGCACTAATAGCTAACTTAGGTAGCTTAACTGCTGACATGAGGAAATAGTGTGCCTTCAAAATAAACTCTGATTTTGAGGTAAGCATTATTTTATTGGTATTTAGTGGCAAAATAGTACAGGTCAAAAGGAAACTCTTGCACTACAAGATTTTTTGCCTGAAAATATGGTAGCATCAGAATATCTCAAGAGGTTCCTGTACAAATCCTGAGTTTCAAATATTGGATGATTTTCATCGCAGTGTATGAAATGTTGAGTACATGAATGTCATGGCAGTGGATAATTAGACTTAACATTTTTTTCTGTTTTAATAAAGTGCAGGGCTCTAGGATTAGCTAGACAAACATAGAAATGCAGTATAACACAACTGTTTCGGTACTTAAATGTTTACACAGAAAATGTATGCACAGGAATTCCTTGAGTACAGAAACTGTGTCGTTACAGTTTGGCTCCACCTCCAGGCTGTTTTCTCACTGTGAATTACAAGACCCTTCTCAGTGCAGTCCTTGCTTTGAAGCAGAACTGAACATTTTATGTGATCCCCTTTGTTTCCAAGGAGTGAGTGAAACCTGGAAGCGTTAGGAGTGGTTTTAGTGCAGAGTCAGAGAACGAGTACCCTGCTACTGATTCACTCGATTTTTGAGCATAGATTCATCCCGTCCGGGATGGTTCTCAATGTTTGCATCCTGCTCCTTCTCTCACCCAACTAAACCACCACCTCTCTGCGGCACAGACACCTCCTTGGGGTACAGACGCGTGGCCGAGAAGGGGTGCCTGTCCCAGCCCCTCGCAGGCGCCCCACTTGAGCCCATGGCTGCGGCTGCCCCCGCCCTTCCCAAGCACCGCAGCCTCTGCGATGCCAGAAAGTGGGGTTTTCGGCTGAATTTCAACCGTGTCACAGTTCCCGGGGAAAGAGACAAACGCGCTTTCTTCTCCGGGAAAGGAAACGGCGCTTTTCGTGAGCGACAGACAGCGGCGCTGAGACAGTGGGCAACGCGGCCGCACCGAGGGTGGTGGAGACTGCGGCCGCCGCGCGGCGCCCCGCCCCACCCCACCCCACCCAGCCCCACTCCT
>VZRI01001316.1:0-70405 GCA_013397515.1 Upupa epops | reverse complement strand
GAACTGGATGATCCTGTGTTCCCCTCCAACCCTGACCGAGTCTGTAACTTCTCCCCAGGGAGGGAGATGGGGCACTGGAGGGGGCTGCCTGGGGGGCTTGTGGAGCCTCCTTTTCTGGAGACATTTTAACCCTGCCTGGACCTGGTTGGGGTGTCCTGCTGTGGCAGGGGGATTGGACTAGATGATCTTTTGAGGTCCCTTCTGATCTCTGATGATTCTATGACTCTATGAAAACTGTTGCATTATTAAAATGCAACTTGGTCCTTCCCTAGAATACTATTATTTCCTTCAGAGTAAGAGGAAGAATTTAATATGTCATTAAAAGAGACATTAATAGCCTTGTAATATAGAACTAAGTTATGCTGGGTGATTATTCGAACAGTAATATATCTGCTTTGAAAAATTTTTTGGCTAGGTCAACGAAATCATAAGGTTGAAAAGTATCTCTGGAGGTCAGTTACTGCTTTTATTCTTTTGCAAAGGACTATCTTTAGCTAAACTTTCATCTAAAATTTTAGATAAACTTTGTTCTGTCTAAGGTTTTATCAAGTGCTGGATCAGATGGCCCAGATAAGTTGCGCAACCTCCATCATTGGAGATTTTTGCAAGCCAGTGAATGACAGTGGATGAAACATGTTTCATTTTCAGGGGCTTTGCAGTAGGCCCCATGGGAATGTACCTCAGTGCATTTTGAAATTAAATAAAATTTCAGAAATTTACTTCTACTATTTAGTCTACTATAGTAGTTTGACAGAAATCAGAATGATCAACTATTTTAACAACAGATATTATGAACAATAAGCCAACAGTTTGGAAATACCAGGGAAGAAGTGTTATAAAATGGTTTTGAAACCAAGCAAATGTGTCCATTAATTCCAAACACAAAAGACCCTATGCAACACATTAAGAACAAATTTCAAGGCAGTGACAGAGGCTAAGAGCTCAAATGAGGAGTCTCTTGTTTTTGGTAGATTTGCCAGGTCTGCCTTCTCCATCCCTCCTCAGCACAAAACCTGTATCTGACTTTATACTTCCTGCTGTTTTCAAAGCTGAGCAAAAAGAGCTACTTCACAAGAGGCTGACGACAGAGCTCCTGAGAGCTGTGCAGCACAGGCTGTCTTGCGCTGTGATTCTTTATATAAGATAAGTTTGCTGTTTGGAGCAATGATTCAAAGCTGTTCCTTAATCCTTCTATGAAGAGTGAAATATGTAGGACTCAGAATACTCTTAGGAATAACTGCATGAAATATTGTGGGCTATGATACACAAGAGATCAAATCCACAAGAGATCAAATAACTTTTTCTTAGGATCCACAGTGGTATCGCATAATTTTTTCCTTAGGATCCACGTATTCACTGTATTTTCCCTGTGTTTTGCAGAGAGATTGTGAATCAAGCCACAATAATTTTAGGGGATTTTTAGTTTTCAGTGGCATTCTATGATAGTGTGTATCTCAGTTCCATGACAGAGTATGAAGTTTGTGTTTTATCCCACTTACTTAACATGTTTCTCATGTACATACACACTGGTAGAGTACACACATGACCTGTATCTGTAATTCTTGTCTTCAGGGAACTTTTAGAGCTGAGATGAAAACTGGATGTTCTGAAAGATGTACAGTTTACTCCATAATGAAATTCCAAAGAGAAATCTGAGAATTTTGCCCTCACTTATCATCAGTAAGTCTTTAAGGTAACACCTCTATTCACTCTCAGTAAGTGACAAAGATAGCAAAGGTTCCTGTGTATAACAACGTCCCTGAACCAGCAGGAATGTTTGAATGATTACACTAATACCACAGGCTCTGGAGCAAAACTTGACTTCAACAAGGTCTTTGACACTGACTCATAAAACACCCTCATTAGGAAACAGGCAGTGTAGATTAGATGAGTGGACAGTGATGTGGCTTGAGAGCTGGCCATATGACACAGCTCACAGGATCATATTCAACAGTGCACAGTTGAGTTAGACACCTGTGACTAGTGATAATCCACTGGGTCAGTATTGGGTCTGGCCTTATTCAACATATTCATGAATGACCTGGGCAAGGGGACAGAGCCAGTTTGCTGATGATATGAAGCTGTGAGGAGTGGCTGACATACCAGAGGGCTGTGCTGCCATCCAGAGTGACCTGGACAGGCTGGAGAGTTAGACAAAGAAGAACCTGATGAGGTTCAACAGGAGCACATAAAGGGTCCTGCAGCTGGGAAAAAATAAACCCCATGGATCAATATAGGCTAGGGATAGACTGAAGAGAAAGATCATAGAGAGAGATCACAGAATGTTAGGGGTTGGAAGGGACCTCAAAAGATCATCTAGTCCAACCTCCTCTGCCAGAGCAGGCTAAGCCTACAACACCCAGTTTTCCCAGGTAGTCTCCCATCCAAGTACTAATTGGGCCTGATCCTGCTTAACTTCCAGACATCAGACAAGATCTGGCATTTTCTCAGAATCCTGGTGGATAATAAGCAGACCATGAGTCAACAGCATGCCCTTGTTGCTAAGAAGGCCAGTAGTATTCTGGGGTGCACTAAGAGTGTGGCCAGTAGGTCTAGAGAGGTTATCCTCCCCTTTCTACTCTGCCCTGGTGAGGTCACATCTGGAGTACTGTGTACAAAGATGAATTTAGGCGTGGAACATCTCTTCTATGAGGAAAGGTTGAGAGAGCTGGGCTTGTTTAGCCTTGAGAAGAATCAGAGGACATTATATTCATCACTATAAATATCTGGGAAGGAGGATGGTGCTAAACTGTTTTCAGTTATGCCCAGTGGTAGACAATGGCCAACAGGCACAAACTAGAACACAGGAGGTTTTTGCAGGTGACAAAGCACTGTAATAGACTGCCCAGAGAGGTTGTGGAGCTGCCTTCTTTGGAGATACTCAAAACTTGCCTTGATGTGTCCCTTTGTATTGTGCTTTAAGTAGTCCTGCTTTAGTGGGGGCATTGGACTTGATGATCTGTAGAGTTCCCTTACAACTCCAATGATTCTGAGATTTTATGAAAACAGGTGTCTGTTCTAAGAGCATAAAGTCAAACATATGTAATTGTATCATGCTCTGTAGCAGATATCTTCCTTATAATGGTATGTTTGCCATGTAGATCCAGTATCTAAATTAAGCCACACAAAAGACACATCTTGTTTGTTGTCAGTTTGCTCTTATGCTACTGGAAAGAAACCAATGAGAATTGAAATAGATAACAAAAGTATAACACCCCATCCCAATAAAAATGATCTAGGAATAAGAAACATGATGAGAGGAAAGTTTGTGCTGAGAGAGCTTGATTTAAAGACACTTCTTAACTAAGGAGCAAACATAGCCTGTAGAGCAAATCTGAGTAAAGGAAAAACTTTATCTTTTGGTTTCTTTTGGTATTTTCAGCTGTCCAGAGAATGAGACATGTAACTTATGAAAGGTATTAATAACAAGCACAAAAAATTACACACAGATATGAGAGTTTACAGTATTATAAGAATGTAATCATTATGTGATGGCAACTGTTGAATTTTTTAAAACTCCATTTCAAGACAATTTATTAAACTACTCTATAATTCAGGAAAGGTGTCAGGCTGACATATTGGAGGATTACAGAATCAAATCCCTTACTGTTCTATTTGTATTTGCAAAACACCATTAAGCATCAGAAAACCAACCCTAAATACTTTATTGAGCAATAAATTTGCTTTTACAAATTCATATGCCTTCTTCGTTGTGGTAAAAATATGTCAAAAGACAGAAGGGAAACTCATCATTAAGGATACACAGCAAGATGTAGAATCATAAAATCTTCGAATTGTTTAGGCTGGAAAAGACCTTTAAGTTCTGCAAGTTCCACCCTTAATCCAGCACTGCAAAGTTCTCCACAAGACCATGTCCCTAAACACGTATCTACATGTTTTTCAAATTCCTCCAGGGATGGTAATTCCACCACTTCAGGAAGTCTGTTCCAATGCCTGAAAAAACTTTATGTTAAGAAAATTTTCCTGATAACCACTCTAAACCTTCTCTGCTGCAATATGAAGCAATTTTATTTTGACCTATTGCTTGTCACTTGGGTCAAGAGACCAACTTCCACCTCACTACAACCTCAAAAAGGTAATTATAGGAGTGATAAGGTATCCTTTCCCTCTGCTTCATTTTCTTCAGATTAAAATACTCCAATACCTTCAGCCGCTCACCGTAAGACTTGTCCTCCTGACCCTTCCCCATCTTTGTTGCTCTTCTCTGGGCACGCTCCAGCACCAAAATGTAGTGAGGAGCACCATTATGGTTTCACAGGAAGCAGATACAGTGTTTTTTCTATACACATTCCTTTCTGCCTGACTGGATAAGATTTATGTCTCTCAAGGTGGAGTGACAATTTTACAATCCCTAATTGGATTTATTGTCACTCATTCTAACTTTTTACCAATTAGTGAAATTCTTCATAGTTAATGATTGGATAAGCCAGCAGATGGGTGAAACTTCTGCAAGGTTACAAAGCTGCTGTGCTTCCACTGTTATGGAGACAGTGGCCTGACCAGCAGAAGACGAGACACCTCTGCTGTCACCCATTTACTCCAGACACCTAGTGAGGTCTGGACGAGAAACCCCTGCCTCATCAGGGAGAAAGCAGCCACTTCATGTGAGAGAGAGAGGACAACAAGCCATTAATCACGGAGCTCAGTGAGCTGTAAAAACCTTCTTCCCATGCTCTCTAATCACTTTCATCCAATTCCCTTTGCCAGAATACCCCGCCAAGCCACGGGTGAGAACTGTAGAATTTCTGGGGGAACTGGAGAGTTCTTTCTTTCTCTCTCTTTCTTACTCCCTCAGCATTACTGTGAGGGAGCCTATTTTACTTATTTTCTGCTCTACAGGACTCAGTTCTGGTAGAGGTTTATCTCTGCAGCAGAAGCTGAAGTTGTCTCCTACAACCCCCTGTACAGGGTTCCTGAGCCGAGGGAACAATGTGGAGGTGGGGGTGTGGTGACCTGTTGTGCTCTCTCTCTCAGTTTTTCTGGTGGCTTGACTTCAATCACTCCTTGCTCTGTGGGGACTCGGCCTTTGGCAGAAGCATTCTTCACAGTGGGGATTAGCTACTTGCATCTTCTACCCCCTTGTACAACCTTTCAAAAGGGTTGTTCAGGCAGAAACTCAGTTCCTCCCTCCCCCCAACCAACTTGTGATCTTCAAATAGTGTCAACGGGTGGGTATTGGGGCACTCTAGCAGTCTAGGATAACTTCTGACATCCCAGGATATGTCTGGTGTTCCCACCCATTTTCATCATTTCCACCAAGGGCAGGAGCCCAGTGTCTGTCCATTATTTACTATTTCCTGCAGGGACAAGTCTGAGCTAGAGCCTTCTGGTGGTGGACAGCTAGAACAACAGCTTTCAGAGGGAAATTCATTTCTTATCCTACAGCGACCTCCAGTGAGGCCGTGGCTATATTGCAACTCCACAAAGACTGATGTCCTCTCCTGGTGAGTGTGGAAAATAGCAACTCCCAGAAGGAAGTTCATTTCTTATCCTGCAGCACCATCAATGAGGCAACATTGCAACTCCTCAGAAGGGTTGTTTGTTTATTTTAAAAGCTTATCTTTGTTTGATAAGCTTTTTGGGTTTTTTTATTATCTTATCTCTGTATTATCTCTGTTTTTATCGGTTTATATTTGATGTTTAGCTTAGTTTTCAATAAGTATTTAACATTTGTTCCAGCTTCTTGACTTATTTAGTTGAATTACTATTTAAATAGTTAGGAATTATTTAAATTTTTATCCTTCTAATTGGAAGTAATAGTTCTGTGAATGGTTCATTCTATACATTATAAACCATTATAAGCCTAACTGAACACAGTACTTGAGCCTAGTACAGGTGGACAATCACTTCCCTACTCCTGCTGGTCACACTATTTCTGATGTGTTGGATGCTGTTTGCCTTCTTGGCCACCTGGGCACACTGTTGGCATTGTTGCTAGCTCAGCTGCCAAACAACAACCTTTTCTGTAGGGACACCTTCCCAGCCACTATTTTCCAAGCCTCTGGCTTTTCATGAGATTGTTGTGGCTCAAGTACAGGAACTGACATTTGGCCTTGCTGAACATCACCTGGGATGTGGTGTAAGTGGCATAAGACTAGAATACATGTAGCCTTGTCTTAGATGAAAGCCCCCTGCGTTTCACTTAATAAAGTAATACATATTTGAGATGTGGTCTTGCAGCAGAATTAAATAAAAAGTATTCTTTCAACTGGGCCATTCTTTATCTTCTTTATATACATTATATATATATGTGTGTGTCTGTGCGCGCGCGTGTGTGTGTGTGCATGTTAGACTGCACCTGGAGTACTGCATTCAGTTCTGGGCCCCTCAGTTTAGGAAGGATGTCAAAGTGCTGGAACGAGTCCAGAGAAGAGCAACTAGAACGGTAAAGGGGCTGGAAGGTAAGCCCTACAAGGAGAGGCTGATGGAGCTGGGTCTGTTTAGCCTGGAAAAGTGGAGTGACCTTATCACAGTCTGTAACTACCTAAAAGGTGGTTATGGTCAGGGGGGTGTCAGTCTTTTCTCCCTGGACACTGGAGACAGGACAAGGGGTCACAGTCTTAAGCTCCATCAAGGGAGGTTTAGACTTGACATTAGGAAAAGGTTTTTCACTGAAAGAGTGATCAGATTTTGGAACGGGCTGCCCACGGAGGTGGTTGGGTCACCATCTCTGGAGGTGTTTAAGGTTAGTCTGGATGAAGTGCTGAGTGGCACGATTTAGATGTCAGATGTTTAGGTTTACTTGGTTGGTTTTAGGTTGGATTGGATGATCTTGAAGGTCCTTTCCAGCCTCATCATTACTGTGCTACTGTGATATTCATGTGTAAATGAGTGCAGCTGAAGCCTATAAACACACCCTACAACTAATTTGGGCTGCTTCTGCTAGAGTTCTCAATAGAGTAAAACATAAATTTCCTTAAGACCCATTGTCAAGCTTGTCATGCTTTTTCATGCTTGATTCAAACTGAGATCACTTCTCACCTTCTACAGAACTGCAAACTCATTAATGCTGAAAACAGAAAAAAGTATTTCTGAGGAATTTGAATCTCTAAGCTAGGAAAGCAAGAAGAATTAAGATTTTTTTTTATTTTAAGCAGATGATTTTCCATTTTGTTTTCTTTTAATAGTTCATCATGTAAACAGGATTATATCCTACTCTTTGCTCTGTCCTATGGGCACTAGATAAAAGACAGTAATTTACATAATTATTTACATAATAAATAATTATTCCTTAAATAATGAATAATCCAAAATTTACTCACTATGCAAACATTACTTACTTAATCTTATTTCATCCTGTCACAGGCCATAAACATAGTAGTGCTTTCAAAGATGAACAACAATGAACCAATGCCCTCCTTACAGGCTTTTAATTAGAGTTTGGTTTCGGATAAATTTAGCGAAAAAAGAAATTTTAAAAGGCAGATATCAGCTTGAAGAGGCAAAAGCACACTGGATACAACTTTCAAAGTACAGTGGTTTAACCATGACTTAAAATAGTGTTAACAATGTAGATGTTTTTGCAAATCCTTTTAGCAGCCTATTTGCTTATCCTGCCTGCAGTCACAATGCTTGTCCGTTGTGTCACTGAGTTTCATAGTGGATGACACTGAAATGAATTCTGTTACCATATAAGCAATGACTTTCCTTAATTAATTCCAGGGAACTATCATAGAATATGCCTGCTTCAACATATGTGCAGTTGCTTACGATATTGCGAAGAAATTGCCAAGTGTCAGGTCATTCACACATTTGTATTCAATATTTTTTCCCCAGTTTCAATCTTATAAGGCTACTCCGGTTTCCCCAGGATTCAAGATAGGTGAAGAAAGAAGAATTCTGAACTGCAGGATCACTCCTAAAGATAAAAATCCTATTCTTCTGATCTGATATGCGCTATCATAAAGCTGCAGTAGTTCTAGGTACAGCGTGTCTCTCATGACCAATCTTACTGTTTTTCAACTGCATGCATTCAACAATGAGATGACAGGGTATAATGTTCGGTATGCAAAATTCCTGGTTCCCAGTTATACAACAAAGAAAGGAAGGAAGGGCTGTCTACTTTGACTGATTTTGGGCATAGTGAACCACAACAGTGTCCCTGGACTAGGTCAGTGATACATCAGACATCTGACAGCAATCTGCTACTGATCATGTTAGGGAGGATGTCTCACTGCAGTGGTGCATCAGCAGGAGGCTCACAACTTTACAGCTTTGTAGCATTGACACCAGTGCATCTGAAAACCCTGATTATGGCTTGGTAAGAGGTGGAGGAGTGAGGTGAACCTAAATGTTTAAAAGAACACCAGAGGACCAGAAAGCACTCTAACATACTTCCTCTATAATATCCTGTTGTGACTACTATAGTAAAAGTGCAAGACTATGTTCCATCTTCCTTCCTTCTTGAAACACAGCAATATTTATTTAATATGCATTACAATTTTTGTATCTTGAAAGGATATTGGGATAAAACATATTTGAAATAATTACAAAGTTCTATAGCAGACTTTTGTCATCCATTGCTGCTTAAAGCATTATAAAATTCATTGTTTCTCCCTGCAAGCACACCACTTACCCTCAGCATAGGTCCGTTCTGGAACACATGGGGTTCATCACAAACTACACAGTATTCATTCAATACTGGTATCCGCTGCTCAGCAAATTCAATAGTCTGAGAACAATGAAAATGAGAATAACAACATCTGCTTAAAAATAATTAACAGTTAGCTCATGCTCCACAGTGTTTCATAAAGAGGTAAGACAGGGCATCCTACCTGCACAAGAAAGCCACGGTCTCGTATTGGAATGCATTTTGCACCATAGTAATTCTGCTGTAAAGAAAAGGTTGAGGCAACTTCAGGGCAGGTATATTATAAGAAAAAGATAAAATATTTGTTGAGTTTTTTTCCTCATGTGAATATGTTAATTAAAAATGTCTGCATCTAAAATATTTGCATCTACCATTTGTGTAAACAAGCCATTACAAATACTCAACCCTTTTACTGTTTCCTGACTGTTGGATAGATTTTTATTCTCTCTGTTTATTTCCTAAATCAGATAAGGTTTGTATCTCAGCATTCCAAACATTTTACTCTCAAATGGAAACACCAGTGCTTTCACCTCATTCTAATAAACTTGTGTTAGGTACTGTACATTATATTTTAACTGCTCATTATCTATCCAAATATGGGTTCCCCACTAGGCTTGAAAGAACCTATGTAACTCTCAAAATGTCTGAAAATATTTTTCTTTTATATTTACTATGATCTCACTTCTGTAAGCATCATACAGACCTCTGTGCTCAGATTCAACTCAAATTATTTCTGCTTTTTCTTTCAACATCTATCAACAAAAATTAGATAGAGCATCTGTTGCAGAAGTCTGTGAGGTACAAAATTTCCTTTAGTTTGATACCTATCTCTTTCAAACCTTGCCTCCAAGCTTTACACCTCTTTTGTTTTGTCTATGTATTTCCTTTCATTTCTTTCAACTCCTTAACTGGGAAACTTTGTCCTCTTTTCTCCTGGGAAACAATCCTCCAAATTGTATTCATGTATGAGACTGAAATACTTGAGAACTGTGAAGAAGTCAGGGTTCTCAATGCACTGCTTCCACATGCCACTAATTTCAAATTGCAAGTAGTCATATTGACTGCCTGCATTTAGAATGTGAAATGGACTGTTGATGCCTGTCAAACAACCAATGAGTCAAACTTCACCTGACCATGTATTGGATAATTTTCCCTCAAAGTAAATGCACTCTAGAAATAAATCAATGGTAACTTCTATGGACTGACTGATATCAGCTGATAACATCAATAATGAAACCACTTAGTCAACTCTTCATTATCTTATCAAAATCAGTTTGACTTTTCCTGTGAACTTCAGGAAGGAAAAGTTTTGCTATGTTAAGACATGCTCTGCCAATTCAGAAAAAGATATCTCTCAACTGTGACAAATTAGAAGTCTGTTGGCTCATCTTAAACTAATACTTCTGTGTACATTACAGGAATATGCATTTAACACAGCATGTATCTAAATTATTTTATGACAATACATAATTCTTTTTAGATCTGATTAGGATAGCTCACAGTTTATTAAACAAATATGCCATGAGACATAGCATACTCGATGCAATTTCACTATTCAGAATGCTCGATCTTGAATATCTGTATGGAATTTCAAGCAAGAATCAGCTTTTTCTTGCTGAGAACATCAAGGTATCAGCAGGCTGAGTGGAGAGGACTGTCTCTACAATGCCTGTCCCCAGATCTAACACAGAAAACAGCTGGGTGCCTTCAATAAGATCTTCTTTCATTTGAAGTATAAAAGCTATTTTTTAAGAGGTAGAGTGAGAATTCATTTTGAGTTCTTTTCCCTAAATTTAAGAATATGTGATACCCTTTGTTTTCACAATCAATCAACTTTCTGGGGAAAGAATGGGTCCAGTGTGGGTGTAGCCCAACATCCAGCTGCCACCAGTGCATTGAAGGTTAAACCTTTCATGAAGCACAAATACACAAGAGGTGACTTGAATCTGACTGTGTTCCTTACACGGCACCTGAACACACCAGTGGATGGTTTCCTTCCCCACAGAAAAAACAGTCAAATGGAAAAAGACCTGTGTGACCATGTCAATTTTGCAACACAGAAGCACACACTCTCCCTTGTTCCTGCAGCAAGAATAGAAAGTTGGGAACAAAGTGGATGATTAAGTTTCCCCATGTCCAGCCGGAACATTGAGCTGTATGCAATGTAACATGTTAAACATGACTTGACCTAAGCAAATTCTGGTTTTATGACTTCCAATGTATGTGCCTGTGTAGTTGTTTAAATCCTTCTAAAAAGCTGACTCCATTGCTCCTGTCTTCCAAAATACTCAATATATATATTATATTCACTACCATATGTCCCAAGTATTAATGCCTTTGCATAATAGGTGTAAAAGCACATTTGGAAAATAACAGGAGAAAAATTAATTTAAAAAAATAATTACGCACAGCAGCTTGTGAAGGTGATGATGAAGATGGTGTTAAGATACCAATAAGCCCTGAGGTAAGAGAGAGCCTCCTGCTCTCTGCTGTGGTGGACTCCTTGAAAGGCTCCATTTTGGATGATTTAGGGGCACTGGAGTAACTCTTGCTGAGTAATTTATGACTCTTCAATCCATCCAATTCTTCCATTCTAAGATTACTGGAGTAGGACCTGCTTAAAAGTTTGTGGGGCTTCAAGGTGCTGTTGTGCTCACATCGAGGATCCCCGGAACATGACCTACTTAACAGCTTATGCGGCTTTAAAGCAATGCACTCCTCCTGCTTGACGACTGCAGAGCAAGAACGGTTCAATAGTTTGTGCGATTTAATAGCCATTGTTTGTTCAGCCCTAGGGTCACTTGACAATGAGCGACCAAAGGTTCTGTGAGATTTTGTGGCACACATATCCTCCACCTTCACTGTGCTAGAGCAAGTCCTTCTCAGTAGTTTGTGAGTTTTGGAGATGCCATCCTGTTCTGACTTCAGTTTTGACTTATTTTTACCACAGCCAGGTGGAGGATAACTTGGCGACCTTAAAAATAAAGAAGACAAAGTTGGAGAATAATCAAAACCTCGTGAAATTTTGACCAGACTTATGTAAAAACTTTTAAGAGTCAACTGTCTTCATGTTTTTCACTAGTGATAAATGCAGCCCAATATTAAAAAACTGCGCAATTGTATGCAGGAATAATTTCCCAGTCCCAAATAGGCATCGTACTCCTATTTACATACAAGTTCATTGATCAAAAAGATGATAAGCTATTTAAATAGAAGTTGGCACTATATCCTTATCACTCTTTGTAAAGCTCTGTCTCTAAGCAAAACTATTTATTAGGAAAGTATCTTTGAAATTAAACCCACATATTTCATACAAGATCATAACACGCTTTCCTTAAAAAAACCTGCCTTTATTGTACTAATAGTATTTTTAAAACCCCATAATAATCTAGCTGCTCTGTGGAAAATAATCCTATGTCCTTCTTTCCTGTTCTGAACAAATGTAACACTAGAAATGAGAATGTAATGACCTAACTTATGAATACAGACAGTAAAACCCAAAGTGCTTTTGCAAAACAACATTCACATGCACTGTCATTTTTCTGTAAGGTTTTCATTTGCCTGTCCTTGCAAAATAATTAGATATAACAGGTACACTGAGTAATTTTTCTATGCTTTATAATTGACCCTAAATTTGGGAGAATGTATTTGCTCTGATTAAACAGAAGTGAAATTCCAAGAGGAGAGGTTGTCAGGTTTCTCCACTCTGTTAGCAAATCATGACAGTAGAAGATGCACACAGGGGGTTGCTGACTCACGTCTTGCTTAAAGCCACCCTCCTGCAGACATGAGGTAGTAATGGCACTGAAGAGAGAGGAGATGCCTGTGGTTGGGCTGAGCCATCTTTGGTCAGGCTCTGCAGCAGAAGTCAAATCAAGTAGTGAAAGATTAGGCTGGCTCTTGTACATACTTTCTGAATAAAAACAAACCCCAAGATATGGCCTTTGCTAGGCAATGTTGTGTGACATTGTAGGGAATAGGTAACCTTTCTACTTAATACACCACCTTCCTCACCTACCTTCAAAAAAACCCCATTTTTTGTTATCTTTGATATTCCTCACTTTTTCAGGGTAAGCGATCATCATACTCACTCTCTTTTTTACATAGGCAATATAGAATGGCAAATTTAATCAATAAAAAAGAATATTCAAAGAAGCATCCACCTCAGATTCACAAAAGGATTGGTATGTCAACCCTTCATAAGCAAGAAAATCTGCTAAATAGTCACAGTCCTAAAAGAGGTAAAATCACAGCCTGATTTTATACACATTTATGGGTGACTGGCAGAAGTCATAATGAATTGAACCAACTATTAACAAACTACTTATATGTTTTTAATGCCTTCATTCTTTGAAGTTCTGCATTTCAGAAGTGGTGAATGTTAATGTACTTAGCGGATATGGCTCTATAGATCAGTCCTTCACTAATGACTTTTCTAGTTTTAAAAAAATCAAAATCTATGTTCTTCATAAGAAAAGAACATCTAGATAACTGTAATTTTTAAAATACAATATACATATATATTATATATTACTGTACATATGACTTTTATTTATACTCCTGCTATTCAAGGAACTGTCAAATGCCACCAAGCTTAACTATGGGAAGCTGTTAAGTTAAATAATATAAAATAAATTACTTCCTATTCTAGAAGAAATAGAGCTATTTTAGACAGCAGGGCAATAAAAAGTTCTGCCTTCAAGTAAGTTTTAGAAGATGCAGTAGTACAAAGTTCACTTTGATGTCATGCAAGGTAAGGACTGGAAACCCATGAGGTATGATATAAATAGAGCAGTTTTTTGTGGAGAAAAGCCAGTATTTCACCTTGTGAAGTCTGCTGTGGGTTTTGAACAGGATATGGTGTTAACAGCTTATTTTCCTTGCTATTACCTGCGCAATGTAGAAAAGATGTGCAGAGGAGATTTCACCTTTTTGTCAGACACCTTCTTATTGTGCGTGCAATTAGATTTGTCTTTGCTGTTCTTCCACTGTTGTGTAACAAATGTCTGCATAATTCTGCAAGAAAGAAAAAGATATTTTCTTATCCTACTGAAGATATAATCACTTCAATAATAGAGTGCCTCCGTACATCACATAAGCAACATGACCTTACTCTACAGGTAGAGATTTTCTGCCACATATGTGGACTGATGAGTGTGTTCCTTAGCACCTCAAAAATGCTTTATTTTCCACATAGAAGTGATTTACATTAAACTCTTACTGAGAACAAAGTCTGTGTAAACCATCATGGCAAGATTTATGCAAATATGCCTCTCATGGAGATTTAGAGACAAACTGATTCAAAGACAACTCATTCAACCATAGATGTCTGTCTCTCCAGCTACTACACAGATAGGATTCACTCTGCTCAAGTAGGGTCATATTCTCCTAAGGAACAAACATGAAGACAAGGATATTGAATATTACGCTACCCAAAGAAAGTTCACAGAAAAGACAAAGCCAGGTACTTCCCAAAGATGGACAGCAAAAGGCAGTGGTCTCAAGTTGTAGCATGGAATTCTAAAAACATAAAGGCTATGAAAAGAAGATATCCACAGCAAGTACAAAAGGTTCTTCACCAAGGCTGGAGATTTCAAAGCTCAACTGCCCGGATCTCTGAGTCAATTCATCTAACTTTGCAAGTTAGTTTTATCTGAAGCAGAATGTCTGGAGCATTAGGTAATCTCTAGTAGTTCCCTGCAAACAAAGTTGTTCTGTGACTCTAACCTAGCACTGAGGTTTCTGAGTGGTAAATGGAAGTGGAATTCGGTATGGACTTTAATGAAAATTTAGTGCATCTTCAAAGGCCGCAGGGTTCATGGTCATTCTGACTTCTGCTCAGCTGTGAATTATGCAGTTATGCCCTTGAAAAATATCTTACTGAATATTTAGTAATGACCCAGTGCACAAATGAGAGACAGTGGAAGTACTGAAACATTTAAGAGTCTGCTAATATGAGGGAAGCATTTCATATTTTTTTCTTCCTGTAACAGATTTTAATAATACTGCTTCATTTGCAAGATTATGACTACTGAATTTCTTTAAATATCAAACAGCAAAACACTCTTTTTCTTAATGGATTCTTAGTCTTGTAATGGTCAGACATTAAAGCCTATATCCATGTCATTTTACTACTCATACATAAGCATATGTGAACAGATGACTTGGCAAAATTGTACTAGATTTAATTATATCATGAGCACATGAAATTACGGATTTTTTCTACTGTTCTTCCCTCTTGTCCTCAAAACAAAGATGGCCTAATTACTGTGGTATATCCTAAAGGCTACTTTAGGATTCCTGCTCCAGAGGCTTCACCATCTAAGCAGACCTAGAAATTGCACATTCTTAGCTGTAGTCTTTTGAACTTTTGTAGCTTACTTCATAAGTGTCAAAAAAGTGACAGGAAAAAAACCATGGCAGGCAGTACAAATCAGGTTTTCCTCAACCAAACTTAAAACTGAAAAAATCACAAATCCTGTTATTTTATATTTAAAGGAAGAGATGTTCAAAACACTTTGATCCAACCAACCTGACAACTTGTGAATCTTATGAAACATTACCTGGTACAGGAACTATAAAGAGTGTAATATTTACCTAAAACCAGGGATTTACACTTTTCTGGACTTACTTTTTCAGCTGATGTCCTAGCCCAAATCTTTCCTTAGTAGAGATCTGAAATACATCCACAGTTGGCACTACAGAAAAAGGAGATATTGACTGTTGATATATGAACTTATGGCAATAATCAAGAACCCATGGTCATATTAGGGACACTATGTCATCTACACCTTGACTACTATTTACAGTCAATGCTATTGAAGCAATAGTGAAAATGAATGTGTCATCAAAGCCTATTAAGAAATGAATGATCCTTTTAATATTATAATTTGTAATTTTACAAACAAGTGCTTTGGAAACTGAATCCTCCCAAATATATTTCTTCTTACTAATTTTAATTTAAAAATTTTCTGTATTATTCAAGTACTAGAGAGCAGCATTAGAATAAATGGACCTGGACTGGTAATTCATTTAGCCTAATCTCTTAAATTTTTTTCCAAGCAAGTAGCTGTTACATGCTGTGACTATGAAGAAAATCCAAATAAACCAAATAAATTAGTATTTGAGTTTTATTTCTGAGTGTGTTTCTAACAAAAGATACATAATCATCATTTAAGTACCCTATCTAACCTGGCCATCCACACTCACATAGTTCAAAGACCTGTAGATAACTTTTTTAAAATGTCATTATTCAAAGGTAATCTCATCTTTTTCAGGACAAATTGACACTTGAGACAAACTGACAAAAGGTATGAATGATTTCATCAGGTCAGTAACTTCAACCATACCACTGATGGAATCCATGTTTTTTAACTAAATTAATTCAATAAACGTTTTGAAGAAATGGTTCATGGACCGAGGGACTAATGCTTGTGTGTATATATGCATTGAGACATGGGAAAAATTGTAATGACTTGGGCATGAAATAAATTGTATGGGCTACAAGGGTGAAATACTGTCCTGCTTTTGTTGGGACAGAGTCCTAGGCCAGCCATGGTCTGCAGGCCATTAGAAGTTTAGAGTCAGCCAGGAAAGTTGATGGGAGCTGACTATGGCTGTATCCTAGACCATAAATATCATGCTCAATGTAAAAGAGGATGTGGGTTCCTACTCATATTGCTTCTCCTCTTTCTTGTGCTTCATCCCTGAAGAAGCTTACTTATCATCCTGCTCCTCAGGACGACTTTACCATTAATTGTGACCATTGTGCACTCACTGGTCTAACTTTATGTACTTGGTATTTGGTATTAGTTTGGCTGTTTCATTGCTAACACAAAAGGTGGTGAATATCATTGTCCTTTTCTGGTTAATAAATAGAGTAACCAAGCTCTTAAAAACCGTTGCCTCTGGCCCTGGTCTTCTTGCCTTTCGTGGTACCCAAGCACTCCCTCTGTCAGCAGATGCTGGTTTAACCTTGTCACAAGTGCAGCTGATACCATGTTGTTACTTCTCATTTCACTAGATCAGTTCTTACTGTATGCTGCTCTTCACACTTCACCATCTTCTCTTTGACACACTTTTAATATTTTACATTGTTTAGATAGAAATATGAACACTAATTGCTATGGCAAATACATATTCTAATACCTGCATGTTTACAAGCAAGATTGAAGCAATAGAATACTGACAAAAAGACCAAGTACTGATGTAATGGAATGTATTGGAATGAACAGAACTTTAGCATTGGCTGGCAACATATCCTATAAAAATAGCTCCCTGTGACAGATTTTGTTATATATATTATGATTGGAAATATATATTCATCCAGGGGCAGAATTCTTCCACATGTACAAGCCTGAACTGACAGCTTGTACTGCAAGCCTCAAAGCTGAGCAAGTTATGATCAAAATTGCAACTTATTCTGACTTTTTGCTGTACAAATATCTAAAGTTGCATATGAGTGCTTCCAAATCTTCAAAACCCATTGATTCTTCAGAAGCTTTATCATTTATATTCTAATGAGGAAGCATTACTCACTTAACTCATTTATATCTACATATTCCCAGATAGCAATCATTAGCTGAAAGGATAACTATCATGTTTTGATTCTTCAGAGATGTTTGCAAAAAGGGTCATTGACGTGTGGCATGGGCCTGTGTGCGCACACCTTTTCAGTTACATTTCATCTGTGCAGATGACCCCAGATTTCTAAAATCAAGAAATTGCATATTAGAAATTGTAGATCTTTATTTGTTAACCCTAGTTCCTAGGGGAAAAGAGTTGCATTTCAAAGGATATCAGGAAAACAAGTTGCAAAAATCACCTTATAAAAGTTCAAATTAGATGCCCAAGTCATTATTGAGGGACTAACCATGCAAACACATGTACCTTCAAACCAGTAGGACTGGCTTCAGCAGTACATCTAAGCACATGCAGGGTCAAACATTTGGCAGTGAATGAGTATCTATCACCTAGTACATGGCTCAGACTATGACACCACTCAATACACATAAAGAATATATAGGTGACTAACCTGGACCATGTAAGTACTGTGTAAGTGAACAGTGCAAACGCACTATTATAGGCTCTGTACGAATTACATCCCAAGCCACAGCAATCTCCTCCTAGTTCAAGATCGAAAGAAAACAACAGACACCATCAGCTATCATAAGGAAAAGCTGCATTCTGTCAGTCTGCCTTAGGATTGTTACAAACACTACCCAGTTATGGAATATCTACCACAACTTTAAACTTCAGAAAAATAGTTAGGGAAAACTACTGCATGTTGATGCCCCTATGAGAAGTCTCAAACAATCTCCATTTCTTGATTATGCTCATCTAAACTGAGCACAGATTTATACACAACACTGCATCAATGGTGTAGGCACATGCATTCTCATCTATCAAGAGACACTGCTTCACATCTGAGAAGCAGCAAATAAAGATGGATATCAAACTCATTCAATAACACAGGGTAAGGGAAACTTTTGCTCCTTAAGACTATTCAAGGTATAATCAGATTTTTCTTAAATATTAGGAAATCCCAAGAAGAACTATCTAACTTGTTGTGCTGACCTGATAATATGATGCATCATTGCAGAAGCTAATGATGCCCATAAAAGCACTTCCGTTTATTGTCTATCTAGATCTGTGCAGATGAGGTAAGGGAGCTGGGAGTTAATGACAGCACAACTGTAAGATGCCATACTGCCAGGTGCAGCACCACTGTCCTGTGTTTCCTTAGCCAGTCAAGACTCTTCCCTAATCAGCCTAGGTGTTGAGAAGCACATAGGAGAGCTCCAGCCAATGTCTTCTTCTCTTCAGGACTCTAGAAGTGCTTTAACTTGACTAATGTCTAAAAAAAAGGTGTTTCATTTGTATCAGTTGAAACATTTACCAGTCACAAAGTGTGTCTGAAAGGCAACACACATGCAATAAATAAAAGCCTACAAAGCATTATAACCTGATATGTAGAAAAATTAAATGGGTACTAATGTTCATCATATAATTCTGTGATTAGATTACTTACATCAAGAAAGCTAACATCAATATGCAGATCAATATCTACATCATCAATGGCTCCATATTCCCTGAAAGGAAAGAATTACATTACATTGGAACTCTTTAAGATACTCCTCAACCCAGGAGTTCTTATAACAGGGACCACTTTATAAAGGATAATCTTGTCTGCAAAATCAGAATGGTTATAAAATACACATCTGTGTATTCCAAGTGGGTGACTGTCTGCTGCACTGAAGCTTTCTTTTGCTGGATCTCACTTAAGCAGGATAAATAATTTTTTTCTACTAATTTCCCAAAATTCTCTTTCCATTGTTGTTATGTAATTTTTTCCTCATGTGTTACAGAAACAAATCAAGAAAACAATAATGGTCACATGCTGCTTATACTTACAAAAAAAGAAAACCCTAGTTGATTTTCAAAAATATTTTTAATTAACAGTCAATAAACTAAGAAGATGTTTAAGATATATCACTGAAGGCAATGATACAAGACAATATAATACTGCTCAGAGAGTGGCATATAATACTCATGGCATATCTTCATACATTCAAGCGTTTGTTAAAACATAAAGATTGCCCTTCAATCCGCTCAAGGCAGTAGTTACCTTTTTTTATCTGTTATGTGTAGTATTGCTGGGATTCCCAAGGCTCAGATTTAACTTACGTTAATAGGATTTTACTTGCCATCTGAAATCCTACCTTTAAATTATGACTTTTCTGCCTTATTTCTGATTCATTCTGATTGCCCTTCCACAAAGTACTTAAAGACTTCTGAAAAATAGGGCTATAAAATACTGATTCATGTACTTAAATAAAAAATTGCTTTTAATTTAAATTACTTAAGTGGACAATACTGCAAAAGTGCAATCACTCAATTTTCCAGTCATTACGTATTTTTCTTTATGCTGCCTGTATAGGCTTGTTCTTAGTGACTTACACTTTTCTATTAAAGTACACTAAAGGACAGTGCACATAAGCAGCTATGCCTAAATGGGTTGATTTTGAAATATAACAATATTTTTGTGAGTGTAACTACCTCCTACCAAAGTGTAAGTAGGACCTAGATCACGCCTGGAGTAGCTAGATCTTTGGTTAAGTTTGCTGGAATGAACCTCTTCTACCAAACCCTGGTATGCCATTGGTTTGTTTTCTAGAGCAGATGTGCCCACACAAGAACCAGGGTTGTGTTAACTGGAGGCTTCGCAGCCACGCTGTCAGTTGCATCACAGCGAGCTCCTGTGTCGACAGTCTGTCCACATGCAGCTCTACAGGCACTCACCTAGCTCCTACAGCTCGCTGAATACCCACCTCTGAAACAGTAAAATTTTGCACCTACTGAATGACAATGGCCAAAGCTTTTTTTGCTAATTTTTCAGAGGATCAGAAGGACAGATCAATACGAACTTAAGTAATATTTACAAATGCAGACTGGTATTGCACACATGACTGAGATTCAAAAGGCTGCAAACAAGGTCTTTCCTTATGGCCAGATTTCAAAATAGAGTGATGTAAAACAAACAGGTGTAGGAATTTAACATATGTGCAGTTGTCTCTACGACAGCAAGAGACTCCTAAAGGAGGGTATATGCACCTTAGTGGGTGTCCCCATCAGACTTCTCTCTACACAGAGATGTTTATTGTTTAATGCTGCTGTTTCTAATTTGCAAGTATTTTCAATTGCAGCAGAGTGGAAGAAATTAATTAACGTTTTCCACATGCGAAAAGCAAACTGTGGCAGATACCACGATTTCTACTACAGTCAGCTTAGAGAGGTCACAGTACCTCAAATGAAACAGTTGATTCCATAAATAAGATGCATTGAAGTTTTTGAAAGGTTATCTATAACATTTAAGTTTCAGAAGCTTGCAGGATTCTATAATCAATGTATTCTTAATTTTTTAGCTATCAGTTTAACAAGGAAACATTTATCTCATTCATTTCCTAAACTCATATGCAACTGTTCACATTTCATTTCCCCAGGTCCTTGAAATGTAATGATACTTCCATTTAATTTGAAGATACAGTCCACCATAGTTATCAGCATGTTTCCTCTTCTTAGATAAAAAATAACAGAACTTATAGGTAAATGGGAATTGTTACTTGCAATATATGTATTTTATTACTCGGTTTGTATGATTATTTTGTATTTTCTTTGCAATATGTCTATTGGGTATGTTACATCTTGCCATAATATTTTGATTAAATTATCCGTATCACACAGATAGAAAATTATGTTGTAAAATACCTGAAGGTTATTAAAAATAAAGAGCTATGCTCATATATGCCCAAGAGAATTTCTGTATAATCACTTTCTGCAATCCAATTTGGAGTGAGGCTCCAGCACTTCCCTGTGTAGGATATTTTAGATTCCCACAATTAGAAAGCTTCCCTAAAATGTAATCAGACTGTTGTTTGTTGCTAAGACAGGTAGTTTCTTATTATCTTGCTCATGATGACAATAGAGAACATTTAATGACTCCTATCTACAGCTTTTATGAAGAACTAATATAATATCTCTTAATTACATTAATCTAATTCCTTCATTCTTTAACTAGGGAAAACATTTAATGAATCTCTTATCATTCCTCTTGTTCACCTCCAAGGCAAAAGACAAAATACGACAGAAAAGGAATCTAACAAGGGTTTACAGTAACATTATTTGTTGAATATGTGAATTATTAATTTTCAACAAAACATAAAATTTTTACTGTGAAATTTTTTTATTATGAATTTGTGAATTATTCATTTTCAACAAAACACAAAAACTTCATCAAATACCAACTGAACTGCCAAAGACAATGACATCTTAGAGCAGGGTTCCAGGGCTTGTTCTCAACACAGACAGTGGTATTAGCATTTGGCCACAAAAAACCCACAAAAACAAAACAATCCAGCATTATTGCTAGACAGTAGTGTTCCATCATTTTGTCATGCAATATGTCAAAACCACCAGAAAGAGACTTGTGCTTAAGCAGTCAGAAAAGTCCACAAGGAAATAAATCTCCAAAATGTTAAAAGCTCCACAATACAGAAAGATCAGTGACTTACCTGAGAGATACTGCATTAGGTCCATAGATCTCTCTCACTGCTGTCAAATCAGCCTCCAGCTGTGGGTGCTTGTGAAGTTCTCCATCATAGCTAACCTACCAAAGATAAAAATACCCTATGAGTTTTGTTTATTTCATTACTGGCAGCTGGTTCCAGTTCAAAGTTCCCCTTGCAAAATATGCTCCATAGATATTCCCTAATGACACACTCAGGAAGGACTCTGTTTGGATCCCCACAGGTCCATGGGACCAAATGGGATTCACCCCAGAGTGATGAGAGAGCTGCCAGATGAGCTCGCTAAACCACTCCCCATAATTTATCAGAAGTCATGGATCAGGTGAGGTCCTGGATAATTGGAAGTTGGCGAATGTGACCCCCATTTACAAGAAGGGTCGGAAGGATGATCCAGGTAACTAAAGATCTGTTAGCCTCACCTCAGTTCTGGGTAAAGTTATGGAATGGTTAGTACTGAGTGCTATCATGCAACAACTGCGTGATGGCCAAGAGATTAAGCCCAGTCAGCATGGGTTTAGGTGGGGTAGGTCTTGCCTGACTGACCTGATCTCCTTTTACGATCAAGTGACTTGACTGGTCGATGAGACGAAGGCTGTGGATGTGGTTTACCTAGATTTCAGTAAGGTATCTGACATGGTCTCCCATGNAATTTGCAGATGACACCAAGCTTGGAGCCCGTGTCGGTTTGTTGGAGGGTAGGAGGGCCCTGCAGAGGGACTTGGACAGACTGGAGAGATGGGCAGACTCTGATAAGATGAATTTTAACAAGTCTAAGTGTCGGATTGTGCATTTTGGTTATAAACAACCACAGGCAGAACTATAGGCTGGGAATGGAGTTCTTGGAGAGTACTCAGGTAGAAAGAGACTTGGGGGTATTGGTGGACAGTAAACAGCATGAGTCAGCAATGTGCCCAAGCGGCCAAGAGGGCTAGTGGCATTCTGGCCTGTATCAGGAATGGTGCAGCCAGGAGGCAGAGGGAGGTTATCCTCCCCTTGTGTTTGGCACTGGTTAGACCACACCTGGAGTATTGTGTTGAGTTCTGGGACCCTCAGTTTAGGAAGGATGTTGAGGTGCTGGAATGAGTCCAGAGAAGAGCAACTAGAATAGTTAAAGGCCTAGAAGGTAAACCCTACGAGGAGAGGCTGATGGAGCTGGGTCCGTTTAGCCTGGGAAAGAGGAGGCTCAAGGGTGACCTTACCACTGTCTATAACTACCTAAAAGGTAGCTATGGTCAGGTGGGGGTCAGTCTTTTCTTCCTGGACACTGGATACTGATTAGGCTGGTAACTGACAAATTCAGAGAGCAAAGCACAAGAGTGTAATTGATCCCTTTGTATCTCATTCTTTCTTTCTCTCTCTCTCTCTCTCTCTCTCTTTATACAGGAATTCCTACAGAAAAATCTAGCTGTTACACAATCTTCTGTGACTGCTGTACTGATGCACTCTTTATTCATTTGTACACACAGAACTGTAGGTTCTGTTACAATTTCAGTTCTGATAACAAGAGGTGTACTTTTCAATCTAATTTAATAAATGTCAATACACTTAAAATGAAGATTAGCTGATCATTTTTACATGTGGAAGCCCAGGATAATTTGATTACACTTATAATTCGTCTAAAAGAAGGCACAAAATTTATAAGCCTTGGATGGGCATCTCTTTATCAGATGTATCAGTGATATTCACAACCAGAGGGCACAAGACAAGTATCCCTCCCTTCTTTGGACAGGCACATCAGTGAGCACAGCCAGAGTTTTGTCTGTCTGCATTTGGTAGTATGTATTAATGATGCTTAAGGGAGAGAGAGTGACAAAGACAGCACTGTTATGGCTTCAATCTCTTGTTCTCATTTGCAAATATAAACAAATTAAAAAAGAGAGTCAGAGCAAGTGAATATAAATCTAAAGAATCTTGTAACTTTGCTTTGTCTGAAAGGTCTGTGTTTGGAAAGCCTCTGTTTTTAATCAGAGACCTGTTTCATACTACTTTGTCCCACATACTGACAAAAGGTTACATTTTTAAAGGAGATTAAGAGATTTATGAACCTTAATCCCATTGAAAATCAATAGGACTTAAGGTATTGAATCACTTAGCTACTTCAAAGTATTTATCCATTAAATCCTTAGGGAGGATTACAAACAGGTGCCTAGGAAGCAGATACAAACATTTAATTCATGACTGAAAGGTCATATCTTGTTTTCGAATGCCATTTCCCACCTTCCACAGTCCTTGTTTTACCACTGCCTGTCCTTCTTCTGCCTATAATCACATAGAAATGTTAAGAATTAACCCTGACTTCCACCTTTCCCAATTGTAGTGTGCACTGGCATCTATTCTCTCTAGCTGTCCAAGCAAGTATTTCTGTCCCCTTTCTCTGCAGGCACATGCTTGTCTCAAATGAAGCAGCTTGCCCTGCTTGTTCTCTACATATATAGTCAAGGATTTTGTTTTCCCAATACACCTTGTGTTCCTATAGTAACTCCTACAATCACTTTTATTTGTAAAATGTCTATTTTTATATCTTGGGGGGACTTTGCTCATTATCCGATTCCCTATACATTTTCCAAGTTGTCAGTGTATTTTCAATCCACCAGCTCTTTTACAGAATTCTGTCTTGTTGATCAGGAAATATTAAACTACAATTTTCCTTTTTTCTCTCTTTTTAAATGCACTTTCTATGATTTTGTTTGTTTGTTCTCCTTATTCTGCTTTTTGAATATTCTATATTCAGACATTCACAGATCTATTTTCTTTTTATTGATCTAATTTTTTTTTTGCTAGGTAAAATTCCTTCAATTAAATGTATTACCTTAAAAAATTACAATGCAATATAATGTAATTTCCTATTCAAGTATAAGACAATTAAATTATAACTAGTATTGCATATTACACAGCTCCTTCACAACTTGCATAATGATGTATATATTCATGTGTTCATATGTCACAGGAAATACTAATATTTATTAATTCCTTTGGAATACGACAGGCATCCTTTACCAAAGGTATTAGTGCTGGCCCAAGAAATACACACTCCCTGCTGTTTGCTGCCTTTTCCTTCACCTTGAGGTTACTGCCCTTTCAGTAGAGTTGTAAAATGGAGCTAAAACACACAACTCATTACTACAGGGCAAAATCATAAGAATTTGCCTCTCAGGCAGACTAAAATAAGACATCACTCTTTGTACTGAAGTATTTGTGCGTGGCTTGCCCCAGTGTTCTGTGGGGCTGTAGAAGCTAGCAGCTGAGACAATTCCTGCGGTAATTTCTAAAATCAAGACTCAATACACCATGTCAGCTATCTGACACTGAAAATCCATTCTTTCAGTTCTAGGACACTGAAAATCCATTCTTTCAGTTCTAGTTTCAATATCACTTCTGAGAAATTTCTAGAGCAATGCTTTTTTTACTTTACAGTAAAGCACATCAACATGTATTCTGTGTTCAAACCCCACCAGGCTGTTGGCTGTGCAAGATTAAGAGGTTCAGTGATGTCCTGCTCATCAGCATCCCACGCTCTCCACACTGACCTAACAGGCTGGCACTGCTAGAATGCTCCTGCAGCCTTGGCTCTGTACCCAGAGCATGGATTTTTTTCAGCCTCAAGGCTGAGTCTGTGACAACTTTCAAGAATAGCAACCATAATTTGTTAAATTATTCATTGAAATAAACAGTTCTAATAGCATAAATAACGAGTTGTTTCTTTGGGGCAAAAGACTAAAGAGACCCAAAAAATCTGAATAAAGATACAATCAACATGAAGTGCTATACTGATATTGCAAAATGAAAAGATATGAAGACATTTTATTTCCCAGTGCATAAGAGAATAATAACTAATTCTATTGATGGAACAAGAAAAAAAGACACAACACAGTCCATTCACCAAAAAATATGCAGCACTCTTCAAGGTGAATTTAACTCTAGAGTTCAAAAAAAGAATGGACTACCGCCTAGATGAAAACCATTTTGTAATAACCATTTTTACCATTAAATTGCAGTGCTTCTGTCTTTATAAAATGTCAACTCTCTAAAAGGTAACAGATTGGAACCAGCCTGCTTTCCCATTTTGATCAGTAAGAGGACAAGCTTCAAAGGGTGAACAACTATTTCCTGGAAGTAGCAAACAGCTTCTGCATTCAAGCATTCAGCAGAGTACTTGTTTTTCTAGTCCTACAGATTTGCAAATGTAAACAAACTAATCCTATTTTATATTGGATATAAAGTAGAACATATTCAATATTTCTGCTATAAAATGCTACATATGTAGCATTCTATCTGATGTTGAATAAAGGTAAGAAATTAATTATCATAGATAAAAAATGGAATTAACAACAGAAGCTTTCAAATATAAAATTTTTGAAACTTGTGACACAATTTCCTGTTACCTGTCCTCCATAATAAAATTCCTCAGAATCATTATCTCCTTCAGAGTCTTCTTCAACTGTGCTGTTGTGCTGTGACTCCTTAATGAAAAAGGAAAGTTAACAATAAGCAACATGCTTATCTTGCAACTATAAAGTTCTAGGAATTAAGTTTTTACAAGTAAGCTCACATTTTATTAAGACGTCTTTGAGTATCATTTTTTTAGAAGAGTACTAGAAGAGTGTTTTAATACCAGATTTAATATCAGACAATGCCAGCAGCTACTCACTGGGTACATAAAAACACTCTGATAATTTGTTAGAGAAGTAACACCTTTTCTGACTACAGATGTGATGTGGTATTTTAAAGAACTGGAGAATTCAGTAGGCTATGTGTTCTGGACATGTCCTGGACTTCAGACATTTGGTATTTCAGTGACCTAATACAATTTTCATTTACTTTATTGTGATAAGTCAATTGTAATAGTTTAAGGGAAGTTAAAAGTCTGAGTATGAGATCTCTCAGGTTTTTTTACTGTGAAAGCCTGACATATTACTGCTTAATTATTATTTTTAGCAGCAGTTCCTGCCAGAAAAATTTAAACAAACCATATTCTGACTAGCCCTGTTCTGAGATTTTGAAAATTAGAAGATTAGAAAGCAATATGCTTACCCTAGTAAAACCTGCTCTAAATAGGCTGCCATGTGAATAACCATCCTCAAGTAAATAGAACTGATCCTGGTACAGGCTGCAACCTGGCAAGCGCTGAAGTGTTATATTCTGCTACCCATCAACACTACCTTTACTTAATTGCATAACTGCTTGAAGATATTAATTCTTGTTTCCCTCAATCCATGTGTTATTTCTGGGTCCCCTAAATAACACATGTTAAAATCATAATTCTTCTCTCCAGCCTGAACATTATATACTTTGTGCTTATTTTGTATTTATGACCTGCACAGAACAACCATAATTGAGTACAAACCATATGTATGTTATAAAAATCAAAGAATGGAAGTTACCCCTCAATCCTATACATTCATAAATGTCAAATACAACCTTATCTGCACTTTAAATGGTCAGATACTCGAATCCCATTTCCCTAACTTCGCCTTTAAATTTATGCTCTATTCACTCCATGTATACATAGAACAAAATCTGTATTTCAGCCAATTTCAAGATTTAAAAACAGCTCTGCTTCTAAAAAAAGTAACAAAGTTACTTTTTTCTTCTTTCTTGGATAATTACCTTAGCTCGAGAGGAAGTCTGTTAAAACAGAACTCGACACAAAACACTCTCACTTTTTATCTATTCAAAGACCTAATCATGCACATTAGTTTATCTGGGCTTGCTTAACTCCTCTTTCCAGGAACAAACACAGATTGAAACCTAAAAAAGCATTATCAAGTAAACTCAGCAATCACCCTTTCTAAGTCTTTCTAAGTCTTTAAGTCAAGTTCCTGAATTCTTGATATAATGCTCAATTTCTTATTTTGGATAGGAGCCTTTCTTTGAGCCCGTAATACTGTAAAGCTGTGCAAACTTCAGGTTAGTGGCACTTCCTTCTTGAGTTAATGTCTCGGTGAGACCAGTCAGGGACATGTACCAGATCACAAATACAACCATGACTAGAAGGCCTTAATACTTCAGACTCTACTTAAGGTGAACAAAGTCATGTAGAGCACTGCAGCCCCCCATGGGGCTGCTGCAGGCTACACAAGGAAGCAGTGAGATAACAAATGGGATGTGATGCTATGTGCAAGAGCAGATTAAAATGCAGTGGCTCTCCAGGAGTGCTTTATTTTTAGGGCTGAGAGAATCTATACCACTGTTGAGCAAAAAAAAAGGAATTAACATCAAAACTATTTCCAAGGATGAGAGCATCCCTATCCCAAATAAGTAGTTCACCAGTTAATCCAGTTATGGAACCTAGAGAACTGTAATGTAGAGTATTCCTCAACACATGTTTGACAGGAAATCAGTGGTAAATATTTGTATTTCATAATTTTCTCGTTTCTTAAAATCCTTTTGATTAAAATATGCATACAAGAAATACATACCTCTCCATTCTCCCTCTGTAATTTTGATTTTATGGATAAGCAATAGCTGATGTCACTGGCTGTTCTTAATTCTTAAAAGAAAAGAGAGAATAGGGAACATCTGTGAAAAATGTGAAGTAATTTTGTATATGCAGACTTGAAATACTTAATTTCAGTAGCAAAAATTTAATAGATATGAAAAGAATCAGAATTCGCAGTACAACAGCCAAATTTTAAGAAGCCCCAGTGCCTCAGAAAACATATTTTAACTGTGAAATGAAACTATCTAAATTTGGTTTTCCCTAATCTGTGACTTAAAATTTAGTGACATTAATTAATTCTTTATACTTTACACATTGTTTATAAAAGAATGAAAAAACCCCTCAGCAGTATTAAATTAGGTCATCTCTTATACAAAGCATAGGTTTTAATTCTACTTTAAACAACAAGATTTATTTCTTATTAACCTACATAAGTATTTGCAAGTAAAAAATTTATCTCATATTTCTACTATAATGGCTGTGGATGCCACTGCACTGATTTCAGTAAAGTTATTCTTCATTTACATCAGTATAAATGAGATCAGAGACTAAAGATTGTATTAGTTTTATAGTGGAATTCAAAGTAATTCCATGTGAAACAAAAAAAAAAAAAGCCCTAAAGCATTGTAATAATAATAATAATACTGCAAAGTCCAGTGTTCCTATCTGAAGAACCGCCAGACTTAAGACTGCTCTGTGCAGTTTCTTCCGCAGCCAGAAATCATTAGAGACTTTCTCTGTTAAAATCTGTCTCTACAGAGGAGTGTGAACAGATCTTGATTATATATTGCACAAATGTGCCTGTATGACTGAAGAGTATATGCTTTCAGTATCCAATACTTTCTGAAAGTATGGAAATAAATTGAAATGAGAAGCTTTCAAAATCACTGGGAAAAAACTAATTTTTCTACACTCTAATTTAGTTGAAACATCCAAGTCATTTTGCTTGAAACTTCCTGAAATAATTCACCAGGGGCCATGGTAGTTTCATATGCAGTGATTAAGATTTACTGAAGTTCTAGAAAAGTGAGCATGAAAACTTGTAATTGGAAAGTATTAAGCACCTCTAACTGTATTTGAGAACTGCTTAGCACAGTCTGTAAAACATTAGAAGAATAAAATACATTCTGCCTTCACAATTGTGGTGATCCCCAAAAGAACTCTTTTAATTTATTATATTCTGAAATGTAGGACAATTTACTGCAGCAGGACTGTGAGAAAACAGCAATCTGTATAGCTACATACACTAACATATCTCCCTTCAAGTATGGGTAATATAGTGTCTTTCCTCACAAAACACTTGATAAAACACTCATGACAAAAGATTACCTGTAGAAATTTGGTGGAAAATTACTGGAATTGGTTCGGTTGTAACTAACACATCTTCATCATTATCAGAACTGGAAACATAAGTGTTATCTATGAAAGAAAAATGTTTACATGGTGAAATCCACTTGTGATCTCCCCCCCCCCCCCCCCCCATGTTGCTTCTTTCTCACTCTTTCTTTCTCACTCTGTCAGAAACCACTGTTCATTTGGTTACAGATACTTAGCACTATCATATTACTGGTGGTGTTTTGCTTCTCTTGCCAATGAGAAAGACGGAAGATCCAGACCCGTATTTTATACAAGCAAACCCCTGGAGTTTGACATCATGGCTTCTGTGAACCACACCAAGCACTGTTCTTTACCATCACACAAACTTATGAGGTTTGACCCAAGCTCTTCCCAAACAAAGATTTGTTCTACGCTTTTTTTAATACATCTGCCACTAGAACTCAAGCTAGATGCACTATGCAGTGTGAAGGCTGGGTATTAACAACCATTACAGAAAATACCTGTGCCTCCTTTTGCCTAGTCACATAAAAGTTGTTTGAAGTATTTTCTGATCAGTGGATAACCATTCTTGTGTTCAATTCAGGAAAACAATTTAAAATCCTTTTAAAAAATTGCTATGTATAGATATGAATACGGAAATTTCATACCAAATTTTCTTACAAAACGTAGAGTGGCTGGGGTAGGTGTTTGAGGGTGTTTGGTTTTATTTCTTTTTTTTTATTTCAAACCAAACATTTTGTAACAACAAACAAGGAGCAGCAAGTTTTAACTTAGTATCTGCAGAAACTGATTCTGCATGAATTGCTGAACTGCCTAAGAAAGTAATAGTGCTTTCAAACCAGCTTCTACTGAGCAGAGCATAAACAGATTTTATGCTCTAGAGCAGAAAGTCTGACAATTAACATAATCACCAATAAAGAGACAAATAAAAGAAGTGAAACAAGAACTTAACCTATCATATTTCCACACACTGATCCCACATTGGCAGAGTGCATGGACTCACACGTAATTTTAAGTATACAGCTGCTATCTCAAAGCCTTTGATCACAGGGTCCAGTGAACTGTCAAATATGTTAACAGAAGTTGAGCAGCAAACACAGTAGTATTGTCCTTTGTGTGAGAGAGATTCTTAGCAGCCTGTATCAAGATGGCTCTGCCACGCTACTTTTGAAAACTAGCAGCTGTACTGCTACACACAGATGGGGCACAGGGCTTTACCTGTCCATTGCCTGTGAAACACCTTTCTACCACATTCACACACATCTACCAAGTGTGACACTACCCAGCACCTTCATCTCCTTCCACACCTGCACTATTTTATGAGATGATTTGAGTGATGTGTGCTAAGCTTAATATATCTGTATTGCATGCATATACTTTCTGTATGAAGTTGACACTACTTTTCCTGAGCACTGCTTTCCAGTGGGCACAACAACCTGCTCCATCAGGAGCACTATGTGTTCAGTCTGTGTCTGCTTGGCTACATGTTTGGCACAGGGAAATGTTTTAGGGCTACAGCACTGTGCAAATAAAAGGGGGGTTCTTCAAAAATCTGCCAAAATGCACTCCTGCTCCACTTCTGTCTGTCAATAGGTCAGGCTGTGAGCTGTGCCTCCATGCATTATCCCCTCCACAAATGCCTGCCTTGCTTCTTATTGCGTGCTTCACATTGCAGTCATCCTCACAAGGTGCCAGCCTCACCACACTTGATGGCTCTTGGCATATAAACCCAGGAAGCATTCCTTTCCCAGGTTTGAAAGAGTAAACAGCTGCTACAGACTCTAGTCTAGTGTAGTAAGCTGGAATAACAGAGGCCACAATTTGACGATAAAGGCACCTAATAACACATATATGGATGGGAGAAAGGAAATACGTCTGAGAATTAACTGCTATATGAAAAAGCGGGAAAACCAACAACATGTGCTGTACCAAACAGACAATTACCAAGACGGACATAGATGGAAAGAAGGATGAATATGCATTTTCAAGATTTTAATTACATTTTTATACCCGTTGTCATTCTTTCTTGGCAGCTGGATAATATGATTCCTCTTTGGCAGCCATTATTTTTCTTTCCTGCCATCAGCCTAATTAAAATTAAAATAATTGATTTTGGTTTGCTTTACTCAACAACCAGTTTCTACCCTACTACAACCAGGAACACTTCTCTTAAGTGAAAGATCAAATGCCTGAACGTTGAAGGATGCAGCAAACCAATCACTAATAAATGTTTTTTCTCCTTCTCTCCTGAAATCTAATGAGGTCTAAGAAAAGCATGCTTTTGTTAACACACAAATCACTGGATAAATTAATACAGCAGTTCTATAAGTTTATAGCACACAATATATATCACTCTGAACTTATATTCATTAACAAAATACTTGATGCTGTAATGGGACCCAAAGTCATGATCCACTCACATTAAGGGGAGTTTTGTCTACTCATTGATGTTATATTCTGTAACTGCTCCTTAGAAGTATTATTTTCCCCCTTGTGTCAATGTTATAAGAAAATAGTTACAGAGATATTTTGCTGGAAATGTTATTGCCTCTAAAATTTTCAATGATATTTTCACGATTAGAGCATCGTATATATAACTTTGAGACATTACTCTCAACACAACTCCCATTAAGTACTTCAATATGCCTTTTTAGTGTATTTTTAGTTTTCACTCATAATTACAAAACTTTAAAACACCTTCAATTATTGAAAGTTGTCATAACATACTACAATTCCCATAGGTATGATTTAATACTCAGCTGTTTGTAACCTTTTGATGCTTTATGCAGCAGTTCAACAGTAGCTATCTGTTACCAGTGCCACAGTGGTGACACGGCATGCATAAATAGCAATACAGGGAACTAGAGTACACATGGTACTGAAAACTCCTTTTGAAGTATCTATATTATAAATTATGTTGGCATTTTTTTGTCTGAAATAACAATTCACATACTAAAATTCATATTTCTGTTTCCATAAACTTATTGCATGTGTTAGCATTTATCTGTTGATCAACTCTTGACAGCTTTCTCCTTGATTTCCAATTTGAACAACTATGCATCACACAAAATGTCCAGAGGATACAACTTTGGTATAGGTGTGAACTAATAGCCTTAAACTTTGATCTGTAAGGATTCATCCTCTGAGAAATTTAATTTTATTAACATGTTCTGCTCTGAGCTATCAGAGTTTCTGCTATCTAGCAGAAAAGTACTTGGCAGTACTTGAAAATCACCTTCCAGTTGAGTAAGACTTTAGCACAGAGCTTTCCAGACATTAATAGATGACACATCAATGAAACATCCCTTAAAATACATGCCAGAACAGCAAGCCACAGAAAGCAGTAATATTGTTAGAGATTTAGCACAAGGAGAGGAGACAAAGACTCTGGCTCATCAAGATAAAATTAGTATTTTCAATATTAAAGCTGTAAAATAGCATATTCATCATCATTCCTAAAACACTAAACACCTCTACTCCACAAAGTTGTAGTTCTTCACCCTTATTGTAGTTGGAAAATTTGCCAAATTTTCAGGTGTTTGATTTTGTGCTTTTATGCCAAAAATGCACTTTATTTTGAAACTACAGATAGCTGGCCATCAGATGCCTAGTTCAGTGTTCTGACCCCAGAGGCGATGGATGGACAGAGCCTACAAAAGAGTGTGGACTTCCATATTCCTTTCCTTCTTTTCCTCACTCTTGGCAGACAGATGCAACTGATCTCTTATCCTTTGGAAAACAGAAAGAGATAGATGGGGATTCTAAAGTGTCTGTTGTGTTCCTGCATCTGAGATGCTGCTGTGGTCTGAAGATCATGTCTACTATCTCTTGGCTATAGTCACATTGTGAAGAACTCCCAAGGTGACAACCAACAAGAGGAGTTAGAAGCAAATCTGAAGCATACAGGGAAGCTGGTGTCTGCAAAAGGACCAGAAAAGGGACTTTTCCACAAGCATCATGACACAGAAGGCCTCTGGAGCCCTACCAAGTTCTATGGATGGAGGGGATGGCTGAATTCCCCCTCCAATTAGAGTGCCTTTTTTTCCCAGGGCTCTCATCTGAAGCCAAACACTGATGTGTTAACTGTCTCCTATTTGTCTCAGAGTGTGTGTAATGGCATTGTTACACAGTTTCTGTTTTGCCTTTTTTTGTTCTTTTACTTATTTGGGGATCTTCCCCTTGCTTCTTGGCTGTGGGTTCAGTAAATTAGCAAAGCTGCTTCATTGCCTTTGAATTTTTTTTCAGCCTTCATTGCCTGCACATTGAATTCTCAGTGAGAGCTGGTTGGTGTGCTTGGATTGCAGGCATCAACCCAGAACAGATCTAGACCTTCTGAACCGAGGACAACCCCACAGAAGCTTGAGGTTTGATTGAAATCAGATCTTCCAAAGCCTTGAAGGATTAGATTTTAGTGAGTACACAAGTGCATGCTCCCATTCACCAAGTTAGCTACAATGCAAAATTTTATGCAGCTTTAAAATGCAGAAGGTGATGGCAGAGAATATTTAGTAATTTGGTCAGGCTTCTAGACCATTAGGGCATGCTGCAAATATAAGCTATGTCACAAAGTTGGGTGGCGTCGCCGACACCCTAGCAGACTGTGCTGCCATTCAGTGAGACCTGGACAGGCTAGAGAGCTGGGCAGAGAGAAACTGAATGAGGTACAAAAAAGGTAAGTGTAGAGTCTTGCATCTGGGCAAGAACAACCTTAGGTCCCAGTATAGGTTGGGGACTGACCTGTTGGACAGCAGTGTAGGAGAAAGGGACCTGGGGCTCCTAGTGGAAAGCAGGATGACTATGAGTCAGCAATGTGCTCTTGTGGCCAGGAGGGCCAACAGCATCCTGGAGGGTGAGAGGAATAAGAAGGAAGGTGTTTAGCAGATCGAGGGAGGTTCTTCTCCTCCTCTGCTTCGCACTAGTGAGGCTACATCTGGAGTATTGTGTCCAGTTATGGGCCCCTCAATTCAAGAAGAACACAATGCTGCTGGAGGGTGTCCAGCGTAGACCAACAGTGATGAAGGAAGTAGAACACCTCCCTTGTGAAGAAAAGCTGAGGGAGCTGGGTCTCTAGCTTGGAGAAAAGGAGGCTGAGGGGTGACCTCATTCATGTCTGTAAATATGTGAGGGGTGGGTGTCAGGAGGATGGAGCCAGGCTCTTCTCAGTGTCGTCTAGTGATAGGAGAAGGGGCAATGGGTGCAAGCTGGAACAGAGGAGGTTCCATACAAATATCAGAAGGAACTTCTTCCCAATGAGGGTAACAGAGCATTGGAACAGGCTGCCTGGGAAGCAGGAGTCTCCTTCTCTGGAGATGTTCAAGACCTGCCTGGATGTGTTCCTGTGCAGCTTGGTCTAGGTTATCCTGCTGTGGCAGGGGGATTGGGCTGGATAATCTTTCGAGGTCCCTTCCAATCCCTAATGATTCTGTAATTCTATGATAATTCACAAGCAAAGTTTTAGGTTTGTCAAGACAGAAGGACCTCCTGCACCTGGGGAGGATCTACCCCATGCATTAGTAGAAGTTAGGAGTAGATCTCTTGGAGATCAACCTGGTACAGAAAAATCTTGCAAGTCCTGGGAGACAGCAAGCTGTCCATGAGCCAACAGTGTGCCTTTGTTGCCAAGAAAGCCAATGGTATTCCGGGGTGCATTAAAAAGTTTGTAGCCAGTAGGTCCAGAGAGGTTGTCCTCGTCCTCTACTCTTCCCTGATGAGGCCATATCTAGAGTATTGTGCTCCCTTCTCCCTTCCCAGCTCAAAAGAGACATACTGGAGAGAGTCCACTACAGAGCAGCAAAGATGATTTGGGGCCTGAAGTGACTCTTCAGGAGCAAAGGCTGAGCAAGCTGGGACCTTTTAGCCTTGAGAAGAATGAGACCTAATCTATACCTATAAATATCTGAAGGAGCTGCTGTAGGGAGGATGGTGTCAGACTGTTTCCAGTTGTGCCCAGTGGCAGGACAAGGGGAGATAGGCACAAGCTGGAACACCAGAAGTTTTGTTTAGAAATAAGGAAAAACTTTAATGTGCAGGTCACAAAGCCCTGAGAAGGAACAGGCTGCCCTGAGAAGTTGTGGCATATCCTTATATGGAGATATTCAAAACCACCTGGATGCAGCGCTGTAAAATGTGGTCCAGGCAGTTCCACTTTGGCAGAGCAGATCTTGATAATCTGTTGAGGTCTCTACCAACTCCAGTTATTCTGTGATCCTGTGCTATGGGAGTAACTGTTGTTACAGTTCTCCAGCTTGTCATCTCGTCAGGGATTCCCAGAGATGAAGTGATGTTTAATAAAACATTCTGCTAATAACATATGATAAAGACATTTTTTAAACTATTTGTGCTTCCATTCATTGTCAAGTCAGTGGAATAATCAGTAAATCACTGATTACTAGCATGAATGCGTATTTTATGGATCTAATTTTATCCCCTTACTCTATGTTGAATATATTACTATTAGCAGCAGTTTTCCCTCTAGCTTTCACCTGTAAAACATCACTTCTCAGACAGGTTATTAGCATTCCACTGTATTTCTCCTCACCACTGACACTGACTTCTCCATTTCTGCTTAGAACACTCTGGTGTTTTCAACACAGTCTCCTGATTTTCAGTGAGGAAGATCAATGCCTCACACCTTTATAGTGATTTCAAAGGAAACAAGACTATTTCTTTTAGAAATATTACAGACATGTAACAGGCAAGGAACAAAAATGGCCAGAGGGTTGCATAGCATCATGGCACTTACATTATTAAATAACTCCAGTTGCAAAATACAAAATGTGGTACTATGCAACAGTACTACCATGCACCTTGACAAAGCATCCCTCTACCCTCATCCCCCCTTCCTCCTTCTGCTTCTGCTGGCCTCTGTCAATTGAAGTATCTGTGCACTCTCTATGTGAAGGAAATCAGGGAAATAAGGTAGCTGAAAAGTACATTTTAGCTCTTGCCTATTTGTCTTTCACATGGATAACTCCCTGCTGTCCACACCTGTCACGTTTCACAATCGCTTATGCCAGCCCAGCTCAGTATAGGGAAGTGAGGTAGGACTAAGAGGCTGGGAATTGCTCTGCAAGCTTACATTATCAAAACCATACCCATGCACAAACCCTTTACTCCAACGGATCCTGGGAAGCACCAAGGCACAGTTCACAGGCTTAACCTGAAGAAAGTGAATAGTCTCATGAGGTGTAAAGCAGAAGTGCTTTGCTGGCACTGGGCCAGACTGCTCAGACTCTTGAAAGATCAAGCTTCATCTACCATGCCAGGAGGAGCTGGGCACTTTCTCACTCGTCACTGTTAGATACAGACACAGAAAGCAACACAAGCTCCAGTCTCTGTATACTTGTGAACCAGGTTTTTTCACTGACACAGATATTCTTATGTGACTATAACAAATTGTGGTAATATGCATACTTGTGTTATGGACAAGAATGTTGCACCATACCTGGGTAATCCTCAGAGACATGCACTGAATAGGATACACTGTAAAAAGAAAAAACAAAAAAACAACACAATTAATATCAACATTAACTGCTGGCATCACATTTTTCTCCGGCTCCTGTTTATTTATAGGCTCCTGACAGTTTCCAGGACAGACAGTAACAGCTATTTTGATGGCTTTTGAAGTGCTTCACTGAAAACCCAAAAGCATCATGCCCATTTTGAAGGCTTACTTGCTAAATTGGCACATCACAATTCTGACCTTCTTAAAGAGAAATCAAGACTGCATTGCATTTACTTCAGAGCAACATTTCATAATACCTGTACTTATAGGTTGGTCTTGGAACACCACAACTTCTAGTTTCTAAACTTTTCTAAAGCCCAGTTTTCCCGGCATCTGGTTTCTGGGGTTGACTCAAGACTCAGTAAGAATCCTTTCTCACTGGCTGGGGCACATTTGTGTGTTAGGACTGATCTGAGCAAAGACTCTGAATGGCTTTGACTCCTTCCTCTCACCAAATCCCTGAATTTATTACAGTTGTGGCAATTTTATTTGATAGCTGAACACAGATAAAATGTAAGAAAGCTATGGTCACATTAAAGGATAATTGTCATCAGAAAATCATAATACAAACATGCTGTCTTGGTCTTCCAGCTGAACTCACATATGATTTCCCTGCCATCCTTCACTGAATTCCCTCTGAGAGCAGGACAAATGGACATAATGGTAATTACCTAACAACACTGCAAGCTTGGATTTTTTTTACACTAATGTGAATCCTCATTTTGCATTAAAAATATTCAACTCTGCAGCATGCTGAAAGCTTTCTGTTGTATAATTCATGTTCTTTCCACTTCTCAATCCTATAAATTGTGTCAACTTTTCTATTTAAAGAATAGGTGTGTTTGTTTTTGTAGCAAGTTAAGCAAACAAAGCCAGGGTGATATCATTTATTAGTAAATCTTGTTATGTATTGCACATCACTTTAAAATTGATTCCGTGGACTTTCTAAGTTACATGAATATGGTTTCCATAATCTTTTTCTATCTCAAGGCCTTCCATTAACTAAGTTTCATAATCCCATGACAATAGAAGGCAATCAATATGACAAGGTAGGTCCCCCACACTTTCTTCCCTAAGTTGATCAATTACCACACAGCTATGTCACTTGTTTTTGCATCTATTCTAGCATTACTCATTTTATGCATTGTTTGACTAAGAGGCAAAGATGAAGCAGAAAGTGTTTATTGCAACTGACAATAGATTTAGCGACACAACTCATGATAGTCTCAGTCAAGCCAGAATTAAATTTCAAGACTGTAAACTCAACATTTTGTGATTTTTCTTTTTTAATTACTTTCCATGCATTTTGAATAGTCACCCTCTGTATCCCCTTGCCATTAAATATTTTCCCTACACACTGGAGTATTTAAAACTAATTAATCTGTCACACGATACCACTATTTTAAATAGTAAAGCAATTAGGAAATGTTATAACTCAATGCAAGTGTGTGGAGAATTTTACACTGTGGTGTGTAAAAAAACTCACCACCAAAAAAACCCCGAAGAATTTAACTAGGGATCTTAGTTAAAGTGGAATTTACCAAAACCCATCTTCTAGGTGTTGTGTTTAGAACAAAGACTTCTTCTTTCTATTACAGAAAGAGGTACTTCAATATTACTGTTTTAGGCTGGCTGCCTGCATACCTTTTTGCTGCCTCCAGAATTGCTGTGTATGGGTTTGTTTGACTGTTGTTATGTAGAATTCTCCTCAAGTCTAAGATTTATTCCAAGAAAATAAAAATCTTTGTAGAACTCATTTTGTATTCAAATTAAAAAAAACACTTCAATTTAAAAACTAGAGCAAAGCAAGGAGAATCTGTATATGTACATAAAAAGAACGTCTTCATATTGAAACAATAGGAGCTGAAGAAGTTGAATAATTTCTACCAGTGCAGATATCCAAAATTCAATTGGATATGGCCTGGCCCTCAGCAACCTTACCTAACTTTGAAGCTGGACTTGACTTCAAATTTCTGCTTTGAGTGGAAAATGGAATCCTCCCCCCCACACCCAATTACTCTGTGAGTATCTGTGAAGAAACCCTAAGAAAGTGTGCTTCTCTTCCTTCTTCATCATGTGCCACGTGTGGCAGCAGCAGTAGCTGTGGAGGTGTTAAATGGAAACTAGTAAGAAAAAAATAATACTTCAGTATCTTGTGAAATGGATCTAAAGAAAAGGCTAGTGAAGAGATGCAGGTTAGAAATAGGCTCACTCTAAATCCTGCAATGATCATAAGCAAATTCAGGGACCAACCCAGAACACATCAAATCCAGCAGTGGTCTGTCCACTGACCATTACCAGAGAAAGGAATAAAAATGTAAAATTATACAGCATTCTCAGTAATAAAGAGTTCCCTTACAGAAAAAATAATAAAAATAAATCCCTCCCAAATCTGGTGTCACCTCCACCTGAAAAGCATTAGCAGAAAATCTCTCTGTCACATCACAATTAAATGGCAGTACATTGGAAACAGTAATGAAATCTGATGAGCCTGAGCTGCCACTTCAGTGAAAAGTGCTTAAACGAGATGTGAATGAAAATTCAAAGAAAAAATTAAGAAAATGTCTGAAAATGGGAAATTTAGTTCCAATTAAAATAAACCTTAGTTTTTATTAGAAACACTACCAATTCATTTTAGGGACTGAACAAAATGAGCTTAGTACTTGACTCAGTAGTAGTGTTAGTTTTTAATGCTGAGTGTGTTGAATCTGAAACTCTAAAAAAAGCATTTCCATATAAATTCAAATCTTTCAGCACATGTTGGGATATCGGTGCTGCCTTCTTTTCACTGTACAAGATCGGTGTACTCTGAGAAGTGTTAGTAAAATACTACACCAGAGCAAGCTCTTGTGAGAGCCCACTTCCCTCAGACTTATTTAAACTCATGTTTGGGGAGAATAAATTGTTTGTTTGAGCCTTCAGATAAAGGTGGAATTGCTTTGCTTGGGCTTGTAATGCTATGGAAGCAAAAAGAGGAAATAAAATTACTGAAAAAAACTTGGGTTTGGGACACAGTTTGACCAGTTTGATGACACTTCGGCTTTTTTTTCTGCACTCAGAACTTACTCAGTGTACTTACTGTGCACCTGGATTTGTAAGAGAACAAGATATATCAGGATCACAATGGTCTCTGAAGAGATTTGTGTCCTGCAGTCACTGACTTCAGTGACATTTAGAGACAAGGAACAAACACTGGACTCTGATGGTTTAGAGCACCATAAACAGAATCACAGAATATCTTCAGTTGGAAGACATCAAGAGCAACATTTGACCCAGCACTGCCAGGTTACTACTAAACCATGTTCCTAAGCACCACATCCATGCGTTGTTTAAAAACACCAAAGACTTCAGCGAAGATGCAGATGTTCACAGCCTCCTCGTGTTAAATCCTTTCAAAGAAAGCCTTTACTGAAACAGCATTGTCATTTAAGTATTCAGAAATGCAGCTGGAATTAATTTAGGTTTGGCTCCCACACAGAAGTATAACATGATGATTCCAGTGAAAGACATGCTCCTTCCTTCCAGGACTGCAGCTCCTCTGTACAACCTTATTGCTTATTGCTGTAAATACAGCCTATAGCACTACAACATATTTCCATTTCCATAAACACGTTCCAACCAGCCAACCACCATTCTTGTTCAGTTTATTGCTTTAGCTACACAGGCATAGTTAACACTTCTGTGTAAAACCTTCACTCTTGTGTTTAAACAAGGCCTCAGTGATGGTGTTATTTGTTTTACTCAGCTCAGACCCTCTGTAGGAGGTATCCTACAGTACATATGTCTCAACGCTTAAGCTCAGAACAAACTGCATACTAAAAGAGGCTTAGTAAAGTCTTTGTTGTTCAACGAACAGCAAAGCACCATATGAGAAATCAGTGAGAGCCACCATGTTTCACTGCTTACAAGTTTTTAATGTCAACGTCTTACTCCCTGAAATAGTATTAATGTCTGCAGGCTTAGCTTAGTAACAATTCTACTCACAGGGGACTACTTGCAAGCATTTTCCAATATGTTTTACCTGTATCTGTTCTTTCTTCAGAAAGATTATCCTGCAAAGATCCATCTGCATTTGAGAAATCAAATCATCTAGATGGGGATCCACCACATAATTGCTGTTTTTCCTATAAATCCAGTTCCAGTTTTATTCAGAACAGGCAGATTCTCTTACGTTTGACATTACTATAATTTCTCAAAGTCAGTTTAAAAGGAGTCCAAAGTCCCATCTAATTACACTGCCAGGCAAAATATTACACTAAAGTGAATGTCTAAGGCAAAGAAAATTTCCATAAAAACTGGAAAAAGCACATTCATAAAAAAGAACTAGCTTCACCTTTCCAGACCAATTTGTAAGTTTGTTCCCTGTGCCTTGAACTGCAGGTTTTTTTACCCATCATGGTTAAGATTCCAGGATCAGACATGCATTCTGAAGCCACAACAGTGATGCCGGAGTGTATGACTGAAGTGTATCTTCCCATCAGATTCATGTTATGTCAACACTGTGCTACCTACGGTTTCTCTCTGGGAAAGAAATCTTTTCAGCTGAATTTCCAGCTGTTTTGCATAGCAGAAACAGTGTGAAGCATCTGATGCAACTCTAAGATTTATGCCTATGGAATAGTTATGACAAATCAACCAGCTTTGTCCCATGGCAACAGTTGATTTACTGCCTTATTAAGTGTGGAAACTGTAATCTAGTTTCCATTTCAATTTCAGCTGTCTCTACTGCAGCTGGAGCTTCACATGCTAATGCTGTACTTGCCAACATGCTGAAGAAATGAAACAAGATTTTATGCCATGCGGAATCGTATGGTACTGTATTGTCAACATATAAGAAGATACAAGAAAAAGTAAAGAAGACTTTCTTAATCTTCATGCATGTGGAGCTACAGAATGCAGAAAATAGTATTTTTATTCTGATGCAAAAAAAATTTCAGATCTAGCTCATTAAGTTAATGGAATGCATGAACATTCATACTTGAAGCAATGAAAAATGCTAACTATAGAATCATAAAACAGTTTGGGTTGTAAGGGACCTCATCTTGTTTCCAATTCCCCTGCCACAATCAGGGACACTACTCACTGGATCAGGTTGTTCAGAGCCCCAGCCAGCCAGATGAGGAGGCATCCACAGCTTCTCTGGGCAACCTGTTTCAGGGCCTCACCATCCACGTAGCAAGAAATTTTGTTCTAAGATTTTATCTAAATCTCCTCTTTTTTAGCTTGAAACCATTCCCCCTTGTCCTAGCACTAGATTCCCTCATACAAAGACTGTCTCCAACTTTCCTGTAAGCCCCTTTAAGTACTGGAAGGCTGCTGTAAGGTCCCCTGAAGGCTTCTATTCTCCAGGCTGAACAAACCCAACTCTCTCAGGTTGTCCTCTTAGGAGAGGTGTTATTCTTGTGATGAGGACTCCAATACTGGACACAGTACTCCACATAGGATCTCACCAGTATTCTTTCACAGTAGAAGAGGAGAATCACCTCCCTTGACTTGCTGGCTGTGCTTCTTTTGATGCAACCCAGGATATGGTTGGCCTTCTGGGCTGCACTCACACATTGTTGGCTCCTGTTCAGCTTTTCATCCACCAGCCCCACAGGGCTTTCTCTGCAGGGCCGCTCTCAATCCATACTCCTAAGCATGTTTTTGTGCTTAGGATAGCCCCAACCCAAAAGCAGGACCTTGCACTAAGCCTGAGCAAAGTAAGTTATGAACAAATATGTAAGATTAAATACTGTGGTGGTATAGATTATATGCCATGGTCAGCTTCGAAACAAGTTGGTGACCTGAAGAAAAAATATTGGAAGCTTCATATAAAAGAAAAATTAATACAGGTGAAAACTTCAGGCCAAAGAATCTTGTAATGGCCTGAGGAATATTTCTGAAAGCACAGCATGATAGACAGCTGATGTTTTTACTCTCTTCCAGCTAAGGCAGTAAGAAGGTCTAGTTAAAAATATGCACCTAGAATTGCACTATTTCACCAATTTCTAACTATCATCTCTCAAAAGTACTATTTGTCTTCAGTATCTGCAAGTAATAGGCCACTGAAGAACGTTTCATAACTGTCTGCTAATTATAAATAAGATCTTCCCAGTCCCAAATCCAGTCCTTCTTTTCCTTGTCTTTGAAAATGTTTTCAAATTATTCAATGGATTTATATTACAGCTTTTAGCCTCCTCTTCTACCCCAGTCAGACCAGTATCTGATTGTGAAGCCAGACTCTCCATATTTTTTTACTCTACTAATTTACTTCTTCATTTCATGTTATAAAACTGTTTCTAAAAGGATTCCACTGTGAAGACAAGCACTCTTCACTAGTAACTGGTCTGAGATCCAGTTTGAAACCTGAGAGCTTGACAAAAAAATCATATCACAAATACAGGATGGAAATTATTATTTTCAGAAGGAGTACTGGAGGGTTCCATACAAACAAAACTTTCCAATTGCATGACTGAAATAACTGACATTTAAACAAGGGCCTTGAGAACTGGTAGGAGATTAAGGCAGAGATTTAGGTACTGACCAGCTGAAAAATATGTTTGGTCTTCCACTTCCACCCTTTGAAAGATCACCAGATCCAGTACACATCAGCTGACAAAGCACTCCACTGAAGAACACATTCAGGAATATGCATAAAACTAAGGAAGCATTCTGAATGTTCTTATTAGGTATTTTTTTTTTTCAACTATTGCTAGTACTCACAATGTCTCTAGTAAAAAATACAAAGATTTCTAAACAGCATATTTTATATAAACATACATTTATATACATGTTCATATTTCTATAAATATATTTATAACAATCTAACTAATTAATTACAAGTGAAGTAAATACTATCAGCAAAATCAGCAACTCTGCATTCCATTCTTTCATTATAGCTTTACAACATAGTTGCAGTAACGAACGAAAACCATAATCAAAACTACAAAAAGTTGCAGTTTATGTAAAACACTAACTACAGTGAAATAAAAAGTGATGTCATTAAATAAACAGTAATTACTGAAAAGCAACCTTACTATGTTTTGGAAAACAGAATTAAAAGCCTTGACAAGAAAAATTAATAGGAGGTGGACTTTTCATGCATACATTAGCACAGCTATGTCAAAAAAGTTACTGTTAATGAATGGCAGCAAAAAAAATCTAACTATATTAAAATTTCATTTTATGTTACAGAAATTAGAACTCAAATCTCACTGAAGTGGAAGGGTGCCTTTAGTACTTGAAAAAGACAATTACAGCCAAGTTGCACAGAAAATACAAGAATTCTGGCCTCTACAACACTCCTTGTATTTCTAGAAATAAATACTTAATCACTTCACTAAAAAATACCAAAGGGTGCAAATTTTGGTTAACACTTCCTTTTTTCGGGGTTTTTTTTTTGGGGGGGTTTTTTTTTTCCTTTTTAGTATTTGCAGCTTGTTATACAACTAGACTGCAAAGCATGCATTTCACATCCATGCTGTTTTTCTAGATGTCTGGTAAAAATAAGCCTCAGGGATTTCAAAACACCTTTTGAAGTACCCTTTAAAATGTTTCAAATGTACTTGTCTGCATCTCATCCTTTTGTTTTCAAATATACAAGCCACCTTAAATCTCCTTTTGAAACACATTAGTTCAACAAGTTTCTGTATCCCTCATGATATAATAACTGATGACCTAGCATCTGTCAAAGACATTTTTTGCTGCTACATAAAGTCAGGTGTGTGCAGAGAATTGAAACTCATGCACTTCCTCCACTCACTATGCATCAAAACTCCTCATGATGCACCAGCAATTATACTGAAAAGAATAATAAATAACTCTGAGTCATTTATTATTCTTCCTTTCCTAGACTCACTTTCCCCTAGATGTTGTAGAGTGTGCACACAGGATGACATACAAAAAGTCCCATGCACATCTACTGGTGACAAATGAGAATTATTCCGAAGACAGATGAGCAGCATCAAAGTCTAAAAAAATGTCACTGCTTTCATTTCTTGACATAACCTGGAGGATCAGAGATGCAGAGTCAAAGCTATCATATGCTTGCATTTGTCGCTAAGAATAATTGCTCTGCAGGTTCTTTCACACAATCAAAGTGCATCAGACTCAAAAGGTGAATGTTACTTACAAAGCCCCACTTGATTTTCAAATCACTTGTTACTCAAATAAAAAGGATACAGAACAATGCAGCACAACAATTTCCCTTTGCAGTAACATCAATGGAGAAGGCGTGGCACCAAAGTCTACAGGATTAATCATCATTCCAACAAATACAAGAGCACTCTTAAAACTAAAAAAAGTATTTATGAAATAAGCAAATCAAAAACACTTAAGGGGGAAAACAGTGTGTGCTGTGTAATTCTATAAAGTGGGACCTCAAAATATGGTTATATGTGGAAAGTTCTAAATCAGATACTTTTACCTGGAACTATAAAAGCTACCTCTTCTTTCAGTTAGTCCTGTCTGACCAAGTTCAGCTCCCTCCTCTTCATATGGATACTCGTTAAACCTCTTCTCTCCACTGATCCCATGAGTTTGAATTTTCCTTCCGTTCTCCTCATTAGCTCCCATGGCACAGAGCAAAACAAACTTAGGACAGTAACCTCTTGAAACTGATCAGCTGCAGCCAGAGCAGCATATATGATTATAGCCTTTGGGTATCTTATTTCCAGAGTTGGGCCCATCTTATTTCACTGGTGAGTTTTGTTTGTAAAGAAGTTGTCCTTTCTTTAATGTCTTTTCATTTTGGAGTACTGCTTTCAGAAACAACCACAACATGCTCTTTTTGGAACCAGTTAAGAGTTATCTTAAAGCCACTTTGTGTGCACTCAACAAAACAGGGAAGGAGTTGAGTCACCATCCCTGGAGGAGTTCAAGATGTCGTGTTTTGGGACACGGTTTAGTGGTGATGATGGGGTTAGGAAAAGGTTGGACTTGATGACCTTGAAGGTCTCTTCCAGCCCAAACTGTTCTGATTCTATAAAACAATCTTGTAAGACAACATTTTCAATATATGTGTCACAGTTGAAAAGCAAAATTAACCTATTATTTAAGTTAATGTGTTAATGGGCTGAAACAAAGACAAAACAAGGAGAGTTTGGAAATCACTTATAAATTGCCAGCAAACCCAAAACTAACTTTATTCGGCTAAACAACAAGACACATGTCAGACACTGAGAAGAACATAAAATGGTTCAAACATGATGAGCAGGGCCTTGCACCTGACAAAGAGAAATAAGCATTCTACAGCAGAAGCATAACAAGCAGGCCCTGTAACTTTGCCATTCTACCAGCAAAACTAAGTTTAAGCAATGGTAATATGAGAAATTGTCATCTCTCACAGACTGATTGGCTGGTACTCAATCTAAGACCCTGAGAACAAAGTCCTCCATACTGCTGGGGATGAAGGAAAACACCACTGGCATCAATGACCATCAGTTCCCCTCAGCCTGCAGCTGTGCTGAAACTGGCAAAAGGACTGTTGGAGACACTGAAGATCTGCAACGATGAAAAAATAAAGAGTGGCTGATAACTGATCACCAGTACCACACCCCACACCCCATCCATGATGACTGCTGGGAGGCTTACTGAGAGGACCAGAGAAACCAAGGAGTTCTCCAGAGACCTGTGGAGCCAAGGTGGGAGGGTGGAGGCCAGAGCCTGCCCAGAGTGGTGATCTAAACTCTCACATATCTTCTCTTTCCTCTTTTTCTTTTCCTCTACTCTCTGTGTTAGGCATCTAGTAACTTTAGTGTTTTTTGTGCTCTCTGAGTTTGGCATCTGAAACTTCAGTAAACTTGACTTTCTCTGCAGACCTATGGTGTAAATCTCCGACCCAAGTGAATCGATGAACCTGAGTCAGTCCCTTCTCTGATCACTCAGGGTGTGACACCAGGAAAAAAACCCCATATGAAGATGTATGGAGATTAATCACGTATTCTTACACAGCTAGGCCAAATTTCAATGTCCAACCCTAAGCGAACAGACTTACAGCAGTTCCTGCTTCCTATGGCAACAGTGTCTGACAAGATCACATGCATAACCCTCAGCATTCATGGGTATTTTAAAGTCCTGTTCTCTGCTCCATGTGCTTCCACACCAGTTGTTCGTTTTTCCAGAGTGACAATCTCTACAGCCATGAACAAGGGGGAAATTTTCTCCATTTCAACAAAACAACAGAATCCAGATAAATCCTCCTTCTGCTCATCCTTGGGGTACTACACATTATTCGCTACATTCCAGGGCAAGATGGCTGCCATACCTAGCTCAGTGCCATGTCCCCTTTCATAAAAACTGATGTAAGTGCAGTGAAGAAGAAGGAGGAGCTGGAAACCTGAAACCAAAAGCTCCAAATCCCTCCTGTTTGTTCGCACAGCTACATAAACTCAGCTTGGACTTACAAGTTAAAAATTCCGAAGTTGTAATAGCAACTCCCAATGCATCAGGCAAGAAATCTAAATTTTCTTAACTTCCACAATGTTACCTATGAAATTGCCAAACCTGTTTATCCATGCTGATATAATGCATTCACATAATTCTGGACCACTAGCATACCAACACAGTGTGTTTACCTACAGCTACACACAGTCTCCTGTTCGAATCCGTAAGGTGGTGCCAGCGCTTCTGAAAATGGCATTTTAATCCCAAGCAAAAATGGATGTTCCAACTCCTACATCACACAGCTGCAAGGGCCTGTTGCAAACCTGAGAAGTTGGCTCATTGTCAAAAGCATATTGTTTTCCGTGGTTATTCACCAAAAGGAGGTGCTACATGGTCTGCCACCCTACCACACTCCTGAACAGCATCTACTGAACAACAGCAAATAAAATGGAAAATTCAGTATAAGATAACAAGAAAATATTCATTTTTTAATGCTTCCTTGTCAGATATGACAGCTTCAGTCTGAGTGCACAGGTAAACTCCAAATACAACACTCAGTCCTGGCTGTCTTCACCATTACAAAGATGTCAGTAAATTGAGGGAAGTACAGGAAACATCAAGAAATCATGACCAATCTGGAGAACAGGCCAGTGAGAAAAATTCCGAATGTATTCAGACAACTAAGGACACAGACTGTGGCAGAACAGTGAGCAAGTGTGGCAGGAAGTGCAATGACTTCTGAAACATATTATTCAGAGCACAAACATAAAGATAGATGCTTGACTGAAAATCAGAACTGTAGAAGACCATTAACAATGAATTAGTCTCCCAGGGAAGGGACAGAGGGTTAATCATGTAGCCATTTAAAGTCAGGATGGAAAAGTAGATTCAGAAAATTAATGGAAAAAATATGCTTTGGCAAAGTTACTAATAAATGTTTGCTATTGCTACTTTCAATGAGTTATGAATGACTAACATATTACTTGCCTTTCCAGTAGTAGCTTGAAGAACAAAGTTGTAGGCTGAATACAACATTGATGACTTTCAAAATGACTCATGGATAAAAATTCAAAACATACCCCTTTCAATGGTGCGAAGAGTATTAGCAGCAGAGAATTTCAGGTCAAGCAGTTCTTATGCATTTGAAGTGGCAGCACTGGCTAAGATGTAGTACAGTTCTTCCACCAATCTCACATGAAATTTTTTTGTTCCTGATCACACACTCCGATTTCTTCTTCTTGACATAATGCAATAGAAAGCAGGTTGGGATTTTTTTGCATTTAGGCATACTTAGCAACAGCTCATCTAATAAGGAACAATTTCTGAAAACATGGGCTGTTCTTTGGCCAAGGAATGCTTCTAGATGCATGACTGCTCACAGAATATTAATTTCATGCTATGCCCAAACAACCATACCTTGAATATATTCTGGCAGGTATTCTTGCAGAAAATGTTAAGCAAACTATAGAAGAAATAACAAAAGATAATTTTAGTATCCTATCTCAACACTTAGTTAGGTTTTGAATATCATTTTAATTTGTACAGTTACAATTTAAAAATCCTACCATCAATCTTAATTAGATCCCTTTCTTCTCCAAAAACTAATTACAAGTCAGATGGATCACTGGCTTAGGAAGCCTCTGTATTCTTGCAATGAGACAGTTTTATTCCCAGCTGTGTTACAGTGGCTTGCAAGATGCCTTCCAGCAAAAGAAAATTATACACGTGATCAGAAGGTTATCTGTAACTACAAAGTTTTACCTTTCACATGTGCTGTACCTCTACATTCCAACAGAAATCATTGAATCATGGAGTGATTTTTGTTGGAAGTGACCTTCAAGATCATCAAGCCCAACCAATAACCCAGGACTGCCAAACCCCACTAAATCAGTGGGCACAATCAGCCGTTTTGGAAAATAAGGCCTTAGAGACCAGATTTTTAAAATAATTATGCAACAATAACTATGTAGAAATGGCAGTTATACACCTAAATTGTTTGCATTCCTTCAAAAATCCCATTAGTACATATAATTAAGTGTTCAGTAATTTAGATATGTTAAAAGGGATTTGGCTACCTAAGCATCTTTCATGAGGCCAAAATGTAAATACCTTTGAACATCTGGTGAAATAAGACTCAGGCTGACCTATTAAAAATTGGTAAATACTTTTGAGAATACACTGTGAAATCCTGGGCCCCATGAAAGTCAATAGGCAAAACTCTCAATGACTTTAAAAATAAAATGCTTTATTCTTGTCTTGTCTTCTTCATCAGCAAATCAGCAATTAAAAAAAAAAAAAGTTCCCTATTCATCTCTTCCTGTTGTGGGTTTGGTGAAATCCCATGTGTCTGTAATATTACTGCATAAAATTCTCTTCCAGCACACAAGGAGTTAAACTTCCCTCAGTCACTAGGATTCATTCAGGCTGGGAAAATGCAGGGTGAGGGCCTAGCCTCCAGGAAAGAATTTGTAACTGTAAGCTGTCTCGGCAAAACAGAGTAAGGAGAACTTTTCCTGGGTTGTTTCAGGAGGGGATCTCACTGCTTTCTCTGTCAGTCTGTCTGTCTGTCTGTCTCTCTTATTACCACAACCGATAAATCTTTGTATTTTATCAAAGATTTGGGTGGTCTGCCAGATCATTTCTTACACTAACAAAAGGCAGGAAATAGTTGTGATTTTCAAGAGGGTGCTTGGAGTCCTGTTCTCTTTTCATTGTCTTTCTTCCTCTCCTTCTCTGTTATCTTTTTTCCCCCCTTTCTTTATCTCACAATGAAGTTCAATGGAACCAGTACCTGCAAATGCTTGTCACCAAGCTTTCTGTCACTGCACTGATGAACCTAAATATAGAAATTAAAAACTCTTCACTCAGACATCTACATCTCATAATCTGGGGCAGCCTTACCAAGATCCAAACTGTCTTCTCAGGCATGCTGGGATACATAAAACACAAGAATCATAGGATCAGTTTCACTGGAAGAGAGCTTTATGATCAAGTCAAACCATTGACCTAGCACTGTCAGGTACCATTAAATCCCTCAGCACCATATCCATATGTCCTGTAAATACTTCCGGGGATTGTGTCGACACTGCCTCCCCAGGAAACTGGGCTGCAAAGTTCAAATTCGACAGAATCAAAATAATGTATCATGCACACATTATATTCTTGAGAATTGGGAAGAATATTTTCTTTCTATTTGTTTGACAGTTGGGTTCTTGGGTTTTTCTTGAGGAGTTCACAAAGAAATACCTTCAAGTAATACTGCCCCAAGTGGGCGGTTATACTGCATTTTAATGTCCTTCTCCAATGAAAAGCTTTCTAGTAGACAGAGGGCACACTGATCACTAGGTCACACAATTGTTTATCATCAAGGCATCAGGGATTTGAGTCCCTGATTTCTTTTACAACTCCCTTAGATGACACAGGACTACTGTTCCTCCACAGCAGAAAGCCAGGAGCTAGGTTACAGAGTGATAATAGTTTACTCCATTTTGAAACATCACTCACTTTCCATCATCTGATAGCAACATTAAGCCCAAAAGAAGTGGAATTGTTGCTTGAAATTACTGCCTATGGTGAGATGGAACAGTAAAACTGTATCACTTATTTGTACCAGAGAAACTAAAAGGAAAAATAGCAGTCTACTTTCACACCAAGACATGCATAACAGAAGCTCTGACAAATACAGAAAGATTTTACTCTTAACAAAATACTTATCATGATATATTAAGGCACAGAAATTATTGCTGTGGGTGAGTCCACAATATATTGGTCAAAACAGTTTTGAAAAGTTTCATTGTATTTTTAATCTATGCTAGATGTGTGTGATCTGGCCTCACAAAGACCCAGTCACCTCCTCAGTTGTGTTCACAGCTGCTCCTGAGAAGGCTGCAGGGGCAGACAAAGTGTTTAACACTTTGCAGGACAGGGCCCTCCGTGCTTAAAGGAAAGCTAAACTAAGTTTAACTTAAATGACTCAGTCAGATCATATAGCTTCAATTAACAACATTTAACAGCATTTAACAAGAATGTAGTTAGTGATGTTAAGTATTTAGAAAAAAGAAAAAAAAACACTAAAAAAAATCCCAGCACCACAGGGTAACCCAGCACTGACTACTTCAGCTCCCACATGGATTATCAAAAATCTCCATTGAGCGAAAATTACTTTCTCTTCACCACAACTCACTTGGTAGACCACTGAGGACATGGCTCTTGCTCTTGACTGCATTCTCTCTGTGCCTCAGCACTTGTGAAGACATCATCAAAATGCCTGGGACACCACCTTGGTGGGAATGTCATTGATAGCCCTCCTGTTTTATAGGTAGGACACACATAAGCAGGAATGACACTGAATTGTTTCAGCTCACAGTTAGTGGTAGGTAAAAGATATCTCTATTGCAGGCACCAGCTGGAAGACCATCATATTGATTGGAAGACTTTCATATTGATTGACTCCTGCCAAACACAGGTATATTCAATTCACCAGAAGGATCAGAGTCTACTGAATTTTTTTGCTAAGATGTTTTCAAGTCATCAGGTACACACAATCAATATGCTGCATCTACTGCCTGCTTAATTTAGCTAGCTATATCAAACCAAGAATATGTGGTGCAATGAAATTCTACCTAGTATGGACACAGCTTTGCTCCTCTGCAAACTACTAACCTCACTACTTCCATTTTAAAAAATGCAAAGTAGAAAAGCTTACATGAAAGCTAAGAATGTGCAGTAAAATGAAGATTTTTATTTTTAATTTTATAACACCCATCATAGATTTTTTCACCAAATTTCCACCAAAGGTAGTCACAGCGTTGACCCGTTGATTGTCACTGCTCCACAGAACAGGGAATTTTACTGACCTCACATTTGCTAAATTGTCTACAAACACAATTACATGAAGAATAATCAGCCTGAAAATTTTACTAATGTTATGTCTATGTGAGTAGTATAACAGACAATGGGGACAGAGGTAACTCCACTGGAAATAAGGCATATAGCTGTATCTCTTATAATCAGGACAATGCGTTTGTTTACACAAGAATTTACTAAACATTAGCACTCTCATACAGTTCTACTGAAAGACCTGATCCTACCATCACCACAAGCTTTACAGCAGTGCCAAAGCCAATTCAGATACAGAAAGGTTACAGAAAACTGGCAAGCAAAATTGGAAGAAAAATATCACAGAACCAGTTAAGTGACCATAATTCACAAACAGATCTTGAGCTCATGGATCTTTTTATCTTCGTTGTTTTAAACATTCTTTGTGACATGGGTCACATTAAAACTCAAGAAAGAAAAGTTCTCTTTTATGATATAGTTCACTAATAGTGAAATAGCTTTAATGAAAAATGATCATAATTCAAATTCAATCTCTTAAACGCTTTGTTTCTCACCTTCTGTGAATCCACCATGTCACTGTAATATAATGAACATCAGTGTAATGCATACTACATCTTTCTAAGATCAAAATCACTTGCCTCACAAAATGGTAATTGGAAAGAAATTAAATCAGACAAATAACAACATTTTGTTTGTTTGATTTGCTTTTAAAATAAAAAGCAGACACTGCAGGACATTGGATCCACTAGTGACTTAAGTGTGACATGAAGGTAATTTCATTTGATGTACTATATTTACTTTATTAGATTGTGAGAGAAATGAAAATGCAGCAGTACACTGTAAGTGTGCTTAATAAAGTAGGCAAACATCTTGCAATGTATTTCCACTAATCTATTTGTTTTCATCAAAGTATGTGTAGCATGAACTACAGACTAAATCTAAAGCTGAATTGGAAAACTGAAAGGATACGGCTTGTTCAGACAGATAGAGGTCTAGACATATCCACTGTTTAATTCAGAAGTTAATGCTTCCTTTCAGGGCCTTACAATCTCCCTAGTAACATGAGAGGATCTTATGCCCTCATAAAAACAGAATTTGAAGCCAAAGGTTATTGTTGTTTGTCTCTCCTTTTACACCCTCTTCTTTCAAATCCACATGGACAAAGACCTCCTTTCCTTAAGCAAGTACTGAAGAGAACATGCCCTCCCCTTTTCTACAGGACAGGACAGGGGAAGAGAGGGTCAAGGAGAGGGTATGCTTTAACTCAAACAATGTGTGGATCTGAAATGAGCTAGAAAGTGAACAGGCAATGCTGAGCGACTACATTTCTAAACTGAATTGCTCCTAGAAACAAGGTACCCCCAACAGCTACTTTCATTTAAAAAAACCTACTTCAACCCAGATACACAGCCCCACAGAGCATCAGGCCCATAGGTATCAGAAAGTGGGCATTCAGTATGTGATGCAAGTGAACTGGCTGCTTTATGACCACCTAAGAGATCTAGCCATACAGAAAAAAAAAAAAAAGAGAGAGAAAAAAATATAATTTGCCCAAAACAGTTTGCACTCAAATCATACTTAATTTAAATAAACAGATGCAAAGGTTCAAGGAGTTCAGGTCTGCCTAGGCACAAACAAAAGTAATGCAAGCCAGTTTATTAATAGACAGATAAACCATCCGGAAATGGCCCGATGAGTCAGTACAACTCAGCAGCTGAGGGAGATCTCCACAGCTCTCAAACATAATGGGCGCCTGTGACAACAAGGGCTGCAGCTGAAGCTGGCAACAGAAGCAGCTCTCTAGCACTGATGGAAGGAAGCACTCAACAGCTGTACTGGAACCAGGGGCACTCAGCACTTCCCTGGAGTTGCTGGCAGCAGGCATACCACCCAGTGTGGGAACCCCAGTAGCCTAGTCTGGGCAAGAGAGTCCCAGGTGATTACTAGCTTCATGGGTCTGACACACAACATGGGGTGTCAACAAGAAAGGTTTCTTGCAGCATCTTGCAATCTGCAGAGTAACTGACAGGGTGAATGGGAAACTTTATAGGGTACTGGGAAGGATGCTTGGGAACTGCCCATGATAGATGATGTGAAGGACCAAGGTGGGCTAACATCTGGAGAAAACAAACAAGAGAAAACCAAAATGGGAATAAAAGAGGTAGGTAAAGTGTCAACAGATCAGTATCCTTGTCTGTCCATGCCCTGCACCAGGTAAGCTTAAGCTGTCCTCTTTTAAGCAGCAAGATGGGCTAGGCTGCTGAGCAGGACAGCGGACTGGGGTAGGTACATATATATATATACACGTTGTGCCTGGTGGTTATACATACTCAACCTTGCTAATACCAGTTGGACTTAAGAAGACAGAGCTATGGCAGCCTTACTTTTGGCAGGTTACCACTGTCAGCAGCTTCTGGCTGATATCATCTTTATGCTGGATTTACACAAATAATTGTCAACTCCTCATTTGATATTCAAATAGGAAGAACTATATGCCCTCCAAACTATAGTTAAGGATATATTAACAGTAATCCTCACAGTGTACTAACTTCCAATGATCATTTATCATTGAACAATATGGAAAGCTTTCCGGGTGTTCTGTTTATGCAAACTTGGTACCTCAGTAAAACCGAACAAATCTAATAAAAGCTGTAGCAATGATTTAGATGAATATAATAAATTGTCTAACTTCTGCCAGAGAAATATAGGTACACTGGCATGCTACATATCAAGACCAGGGTTCATAAATATTTATTTGTGGCTACAGGTTTGTAGCTTTACATTCATCTGAGCTTTTCACATCTTTGAACAGCTAAGACTGATAAAAGTACAGTGCAGTGAAAATAAATAAGGATGAGTCTGAGCTTTACACCTGGCACTGCTGAGCTCCCTTTCATGGCTTTAAGGCTCATGCATCCACTTCCCCTTCAGCAAAATGCTTTGAAAACTACAGTTGAAAAACATATATTTATTATGCATTATACTGAAGCATTATACTTTAAGACACAAAGGAATATATCTGCCGAATTCCCAGATAAGAATCTGTTAATTAAACAGCAGCCTCTCCCCAACCCTATCCCAACTGATAATTTTCTCAAAACCCACTCATAAGTCAGTTCTTACTTGGTTTTCACCCATAATAGGAGACTTCTCAAAAACTGACCACAAAGCAACTAACATCTCTGACTACATCTGATAGAACCAAGGCCAAGCCAGCTAGCAAGCCCTGTCCCTGCAGACCCACTATGAAAGGTGGACGACTGGGGTGGACTGGTGCATTGCTTGCAAATGAGCCAAGGACAATCACTGTCTGCTGAAGATCTGTCCCATTTTCTTCCAAAGACAGAGTTTACAGACCAACAGCTTGGCACAGTCCTTATGTAAACCATGTCATACAGCTGACAAAATAGGATCCACAACTGAGTATATTATGACTTATAGGTAGTTCATGTTGGTCACTTCTTCCTGTGATTTGCCAACAGTTCCAAAGAAAATCTGTGCAAGCAGATGCAAGTAGGATCAGCTCTTTTGACTGGTAAGTCAATTGACATACAGTTTGTCTTTAGATCAACATTTCTCTAATGTCTTTGGCAAAGTAGAAATATCTTTTCTTGATGACTCATTTTCCATACTAAAGAATGTCTGTGGGTGGGAGAACAGAACTGAAGCAATTACTTATTTTTTTTCTCTTGTCACTACCATAGCAGCTCCAAACTCCAACACGAAATAGACATAAAGCACTCTCAAGATAATTTCCAGCAAATGAAATGAACAGCTGTTTTGTTACATCCATTATAACTTTTATCCAGATGCATATTATATTCAAATAATTTCAACATTGTTATGCTTACCCTCTGACTCTGACCTTTCAAACACAGAGGCAGAAGTAGGTTTTTCATTTTATAAACTACTCAAATGGATGGTGCATTATTTGCACAAAGTCCTTCACTGTTAGTATTGAGAGTCCAGTCATGCTTCAGTTAAGTTAAGACCAGAGTCCCTATGAGAACATACTTATCTTACCGGATTAGCCTAAGTAACAGCTTTTCAGGGTAATAGTGCTGACTTTGAAACTCCACAGCAGTCATTAAGGGCATTTTCTTGTCCCAGTGAGTCTCCACTACCTTATGCTTCAAGTGGAGATGATACATAATCCCTTTCGTTCTAGATAGGAGAAGGTGTGGCATAGTGACTCCTTCCCAGGGAAGGAATTTTCATGCTCTCAGAAGCTGTGGAGAAAGCCTCAGCCTCTCAACCAGTGTGCCCAAAACAGCAACAGCAGAAAGCGTAGGAAGGCTCATCATAAAATGAGATTTCCTTGCTTCCTCCTCCTTCCCTCAAGCAAGCTGACTCATGGTTTCTCAGCAACTAAAGGCACAGAGTCTTTAGCCAGCAATGGCAAAGCATCCATCCTGGAGCAGCTGTAACAAAACTCCAATGAGGTGAAAGGGGATGAAAGCAAAATTGAGGTTTTAAAGGTAGGGTGCTATGAGAAGCTAGTTCTGACTGGGATAGAAAAACTCTCATCATGTGGTAATGACTGGGAACCTCTTGCCCTCTATAATCTTGCCTTGTTCCATATACCTCCAGTATACAATCATGGAATTTAGTCATTTAGTCCAACCAGTGATCAAGGCCATCTTCAAGAAAATCCAGTTGCTCAGAGCCTCATACAGCCTGACCTTGAATGGCTCAAGGGATGGGGCCTTCACCACCTCTCCAGACAACCTACTCCAGTGTTTCAGCAATCCTTATTATAAGGATATATTATAATATCATATATTTATGATTCTATATGTAGTCTAAATCTCCCCTATTGTAGTTTAAAATCATTACTCCTTGTCCTGTCACAACAGACCTTGCCTCCTCATTCTTTCTTAAAGACTCCCTTTTAAGTACTGAAAGGTTGTAATAAGGTCACCTCAGAGCCACCTTTTTCTGCAGGTTCAACAACCACAACTCTTAGAGTCAGTTCTCACAAGAGAAGTGTTCCAGCCCTCTGATCATTTTTATGGCCCTTCTCAAGAACTGCTCCAAAATGTTAATGTCGTTCTTGTGTTGAGGACCCCAGAAGTGGGCACAGTGCTCCAAGAGGAGTCTCATCTGGGGAGCAGAAGGGGAAGTCCACCAGCACCCCCAGTCCTTGTCTGGAGGGCTGCTGTCAATCACATCATCTCCCAACCTGTACTGACATTGAGAATTGCCCCAACTCAGGTGCAGGACTTCACACTTGGCCTTGTTAAACCTTGCAATGTTCATTCTGGACCATTTCTCCAACATATCCAGGTCCTTCTGAACGACATGCCATCCCTCTGGTTTATTAACTAAAGCTTGGTGTCCTCTGCAAACCTGCTAAGGGTGCACACAATCCTGCTGCCTGTATCATTTATGAAGATCTTTAAGAGAGCTGGTCCCAGTACACATCCCTAAGGGACAGCACTTGACACAAGTCTCCAGCTGGACACCAAACCATTAACCACTACTCTCTGGAAGTAACCATCCAAACAATTTCTTATTCACCTAACAGTCCACACACCATATCCATATCTCATATCTCTCCAACTTAGAAACAATATTGTGGGGGACTATGTCAAAGGTCTTATGGAAGTCCAGATAGATGATCTTTTAGCTTTTCCCTTGTCCAGTGATATAGTCACTTCATCACAGAAAGTCAGACAGGATTTGCCCTTGGTAAGGCCATGCTGGCTGTCTCAAATCACCTCCCTGTCCTCCATGTCTTAGTATTTCTTCTAGGAGGACCTGTTCCTTGATCTTCACATGCACAGAGATGAGGCTGGTATACACTATCCCTTCAGCAGAGAGATCTCCATCTGAACCTGAGAGCTATGCTGCATCCAGCATTCTGATCATCCATTCTGCTCTCACCCATGTGTGCCTCCCTGCCTGCCACAGGGGGGAAGACAAGACCAGACAAGAAGAGGCCAGTGTGCTTTGTTTTTTGCCAGCAAGAAATGAGCAAGCATTGAAAATGCTCCATTTTTCTGGGGAAGGAGACAAAGGAACAATCTCTGTACAGGAGGTCATACAAACATCTACATGCATTGTGCATAAACATAAATCAAGAGATCACTTGTTCTTAGCTTAAGAGAGAAGGCATTTATACTCATTTTCATGGAATATAAATATATATCAATTTAAGCTCAAGTGCCTTGTTATACTGACACAATTTTCTCTAATGCTTTGCTGTGTTGCGTAAGTGGTTATTTCACTGGGTTGTCTGTGATGACTCAGGACTTCGTTTCCATGTTCTTTTTCTTACTTGTTAGATAAACTTATTTATTTATTCAAGCTTAAACATTACACAGTGCTAGGTCCACTCTCTGTTATAACCATTGGAAATGCAGCTGTCTGGTCAAACCTGTCCAATAACAAATATTTGACATGGTTCACAGATCTCTCCATCAGAGGTACTACAAACTTTCAGACTGATTTTACATTTATAAATGGAAAATATCAACACTAGTTCACACAAAGAGAGAGGACAGGTGTTTTCAGACAGAGACAAACATGCTCACAGACAACCACAGATATACTCAAAAGAGTAGTGCATTCAGACACCATCTATGCAAGTGGCCTTAAAAACAGAATAATCAGTCTCTTGTGAGCGTAAGCTCCTCAACCCAGCAGCTTCTAACCTGAGAGCAGATCCAATGTTGTTTTTTCACATTCTTCACCTCTCAGAACAGTACCAAATACACATGTACAGATTAATTTCCCAATTAATCTGGGGCCCTATTTTTAATAAAATTTTACCCAAAGGTCAGTAAAAACAAATGGACTCACTGCTTTTTGTATGGCATTGATGAAGGAAAAAAAAAAAAGGAAACAGTTGCATGAGTGATCCCAAACTGCAAAATCGTACACTACAAGATGCACTAGTGTTTTTTGTTTGTTGCATTTCTAGTTCAAGTATGACTCTCTCAAAACTGCTGACACAACCAAAGCACTAACAGCTGTCATGTATGGATGGTTATTTCTCTTGATGAACCCTTTCACTTCTGAAATCTTGAAAAATGCAAGTGCTATGCTGTACTGTCTTGAAAATTACCAAATTCTCAAATATTAGTTGTGGTGCTTTTATGGTGAAAAAACATTGTACTCTGAAGCTGGAGGCAGCTTTCCTAGCAGACCTCCTGCATCACTGTGTGGACTCTACAGCTGATTGGTTGATAGAGTCCATAAAGGGAAGGTACTTCCTCCTTCTTCTTCCCTTCCTTCTCTTCTTATTGCCATCTTTGTCATCTTTGGCTGCGACATGTCTTCTGAGATAGCTTGTCTAGGACAGAAAGAGTTCCCCCCCCCCCAGCCCCAAGGCTCTCAACCCCCTGTCACCAAAGGGTGGAAGGCAAAAAGAAAGTCTCATCCCAGCTACAACTCTGCTGAGGAGGTAGCCACAGCCCTCCTTTGCGTGGGAGCTCGAACACAGAGAGGCCGAAGAGGCAAGCTGGTCTCCGTACCTGCAAACCCCCTTCTGTGGGGGTGAACCTGCAGCCCTCCCCTCTTTCACTGAGGGCTCAAGTACAGCTCTCAGTGAGAGCTGGTTGTTGTGCTTGAGTTACAGGCACCAACCCAAACCAATTTAGACCCTCTTGCTAAACCATTACATATGCCAAGAAAATTCAGTATGAGTTAACTATTCTATATTGGAATAAAAATAGAAGGAACACAATGGTAAACATAGCACATAATTCTGTAGAGGTATCAGAGACTTGAAGTAAAAAAATCCTTTCTCTCTCCCACAGTAAAAAGCAGCTCATTTAGTAGAATTCCAGAAGAGCTCTGCCCGGGCAAACTGGGGCCTCTGCCACTCTCAGACACAAAACAAAACACCACTTGTTGTTTACATCTGCCAACTAATATAATTCTCAGTACTGAGCAGCCTGAAAAATACTGCTAATCTTTCACACAAAGTTTTTTACCTATTCTGTAAAAAACCCTAAAGCAACAATAAATTCAGTACTATTTTTCAAAATGTGTGTGTTACTATGTTTTCAGCACAAGACAAAATAACACTAGAAAAGCATTGATGGTCATGAAAACTGAAGTCTGTAGACTTTTATGTAAAGTTGGGATTCCCAAAGCATTTGTTAATAGTTTATAGTATTGAATTGTACATTTATATATTAATAAATTATTAAAACAACTTTCACCAAGGATCCCTGCACTTTAAATTACATTGTTTTAAAATTACTTTAAAATTTGTTCTGCTAATTTAATTACTAATACACAAACTTCATTTCTTTTTAACATGGCAAGGCCATCAAGTTCCCCATTATCTCTCTTCCTTAAGAGGTCTTTCATCCTTATTTGCCTTTCTCTCATTTCTTTCAATTTTCCTACCTTCTCTTTATACCCATTTCTCCAGCCTTGGTCTGCCTAGAGCTCTAAACCAGCTATAGTCCACAATGCTAAATTGAATGGGTTTAAAAACTCATTATTTACCAACTAAAAACCACATCCTCACTAAGACAAAAAATTCTACAAGATACACATGCTTTGTGAAGATGAATTTTCAGTCAACACATCAACATGGTAAAGATCTTCCAAATGAAGTACTTTCATATGGCTGTAGTGCATCGTGAAAATGGTAGCTGAGGAATCTCATGCCCTCTGTGTTCTGAATAGAGTAAGTATTCTGTACTGGACTCAGTGTAAGATTCTACTGCACATGATCCATCCTCCTAGACACATAACCAACCAACCAACCACACATTTCACAGGTAATAAAAGGAACTCCATATGGAAAACAGAGAAATTCCAAGCAAGCTGAAGTGTGAAAATGTATTGCATTGAACAACTTCCTGCATTTTGCTGCTGGATAAGGCAAGCAGCAGTTCAGGGGTTACCAGGAACAGCAACGTTTTGTTTGCTTTGCAATATCCTTGCCAATAGCACAATAAAGAAGAAAATAAATAATATTAATCCAGAATCTAAACTGCCATATTTACAAACTTTTACAGTTACACATTCTAAAGATAACTTTAATTTAATTATTTACAGCTTAATTACATGGACAAGATTATCTCAGGTAAGAGTGAGGCTCCCTGTGCATTGCACAACTGTATATTATTAGAGTACTTACCCAGGCAAAAATACAGTCTCATTCAATTAAGGTGTCATGCTCTAGAAATACACAAATACACTGCAAAACTGAATAATAACTCTTGGAATTAGAGGTGAGGTTGTGCATGTAAGCAGGGAGGAAATGTCCATACCAGGAATTTGCAAACATATAATGCATAATATCAAACATATAATGCCTTTTCTGACTTCAATGTAGGTTTACCTAGATATGTTGAGTAGGTGACTGACCTAGATCTTCCATTTGTTTTCCACCTTGTTAGGATGGGTGACCTGACAGTGACAACCATAAAACTTATTAAGATCCTATGCTGTGGTAGGAAGCTCCGAGATAATAGTTTCAAACTCCTGCAGATATCCAGTGACAAACCCTCACCATTAGGCTATAGACAAAGAAGCATGATAGCTTTCTCTGAGTATTTCTGTAGAATGTAATCTGCAACCCAACTAGGACCAGTTCTTATGCTGATGACTGAGAAACAAAGTATGATAGGAACTGGGAGGGCTAGTACTCCTCCAACCACTTTGTTAATTCAGTTTTTCTAAAATTTATCTCAGCACATTTCCACAAGGGGCTTTTTCACCTCTTGGTGGGAGAGAAAAACAAATTTCAGCTGAAAACTATTCTTCACAATTAAAATCCTCCCTGGGCTACCCTTCCAAGTAATATACAGGGTTTACTCAAAAGCACTAAAAGTGGTGAAGTGCACAAGCTTCATCAGAAAATGCACAGACTTCTACATTCAGTTATCATTCTCCCTCTTTTTCCCATTGATATTAGGTCACAGAATTAGCAATTACAATCTAAGTGCCAGTGGTAATAAATAATAAAAAATAATAATAATGCTAGTGCAAGCACAGGAACCTGAGGGTACAGAAGATACCCTATTAGTCCCCTAAGACTTGCCACACAGGATATATTCATCAAGTAAGGAAGTAAAGCACAAAACCTAAGTCTTGCTGCCTTCGTAATAACTAAACTATTATAGTAGTGCAAAGTTATTAAGGCCATTTAGTAGGATGCCCCTAGAGTTTCAAACAACTGTTTCATGTTTTGGCTAATTACAAGTACATTAAAATGAATCCTAGCTAAATTATTGTTTTGGTTAGCTTGAAATCCTTTCTTCAGTTGAACCCCTGCCTTCTCCATGTACTACTAAAATTCCTTTCTTAATGAACACACATAGAAATGTATTGTTGACTCAACTCAAACACAAGTACACATTATGTCAATAATACTAAATTATCATCATTACACAGCAATGCAGAACTAAAACAATATCTACTACACTGCATTATGTAATACGGCACACGGTGCTAAATGGTCCAACTTCAATAAATACTCTAGAGTTCATGAATTCCACAGAGAAGAGCACCTATTGATTTAATACAGTAGTCTGAAAAGCAAGCAGAGAAAGAGATTTCTAACTCCTTGCTTTCTTTAAAATGGAGAAAGAGGGAAAATAGATTTTTTTCCCTGAGGGAAACAAGAACAGCTGAAGAGAGGGTGCAGGAAACAAAATAGCTTATTTTGATCATTCACCCTGCACCTAAGTCCAACATAACAGAATTGAATGACCAAAGCTAGAAAGCAAAATTGAGACAGTATATGCAAGAAAGAATAAAATGCTATATGAATTCAAGAAAGTTAAATACTTCTATTAAATAAAGTAATCTTCACATCAATTCTGCCAGCTAGAGTGAAAGTGTCAGCTCCAGGTAAAAGAAGCTAGGCAGAATACATCTGCATCTGCAATGAGAAACCCTATAAAATTGGAAGACACACTGAGAAATTAAAGACATGCCCTTGCACAAAGGCATGCACATGTGAAATGGGTTTTGGCTGGCAGCCTGGTCTGCAGCTCATATACTGCTGTGGATCTACCAAAGCACACAGAATCAGCTTATGCCACTCTTTTAATATGTGAAATTGAAGTTGGTAATCTGTAAATATAAATCCAAGTATATCTTTATCATGTGTAGTGTATCAGGTGGAAGTACAAAATGCACCACAATACAGTGTATATTATTTTTAGTGTCATGGGGAAAGAAAATACTTCTGCAAGTTATTTTTGAGCTATATGTATGTATTGGGACTCTTCACCAAAATCAGAAAAAACCCTGTATGAATTACTAGAAGTCATAGATATTTGCACTCACCTTAACTTTATTCTAACATTTCCATTTTTTATATAAAAGGAAAACTGTCCCATTCATCACTAGGATAAATTTTTCCAGGTACTGTTTTTTTTATCAGCAACCAGTGCACTTGCATTAAAGTACTGAGAAATTTCTTCACTCCACATGCTCTTTCTTCTACCACAGGTGAATCTACAACATATGAAGCTGTAGATTACTCATATTTAAATTGATACTCATATTGAAAGTAAGTCGCTACAATGGAACAGCCAGGTGAAACAAATGGGAATGACAATACCAGGCAACAGCAAGTTCTTTCACTTACACTACTGTCTTATACTGAGAACATATGGTAGGAGATAAAATTCAAGCACTCCCTTATGATGCTCCAGGTTAATAGCTGACACTTTTTAAAGGGCAAAAATCTCTTTCAGAGAGTACATGAAACACAGCCACAAAGAAGCAGCTATGGCCTTCAGTTACAAACCTCTGATTTAGAATTTCAATCACATATAATGTCAAAGGTGCAATTAATAAATGTTTACTAGTGATTTAACAGACCCTGTCTAACACAGCAAACTGAAGGGTAAAGGACAAGAGTTTACTTTGCAGCATGAAATTACAGAATCATAGAATCAAATAGGTTGGAAAGATCTTTAAGATCATCAGGTCCAAGCATTCATCATTCCTGTTGGTACCAAAAAGGTACTCATTACTTAGTTGCAAGAACAGCTGTCCTAAATCCTCTCAAAAGATAAAAAAGTAAGATTTTTCTGTTGGAAAGGCTGGATTACATGTTGTACACTTCTGTGCTTCTAGCTTTACATTCTCAAGGATCTGCTAAATTAAACAAAGAACACAGATACTTGTGCATTAATTACTTTTGTCTTCTATTGGCTAGGGGAAATATATTTACCTTGCTATCTCTTGCAACAGTATATTTCAAGGAATATCATAAATTAGGAAACTAAGCTAATGAGCATTTAAAATACTATTATGCCATTATTTTCAGTGCCTTTTTGTTAGTAATTACAGTAAATGAGCAGTTGCAGTTCAAATCCTTCAACATCTTGCAAGTAGAAGACCAATTAATCTGAACCATGACACATGCTATAAAATATGCCCATCCTACTATGGTTTTTGAATTTATAATATAAAGAGCATTTTCAATTTACATTCATCTTCTTTACAATTCACATTTTACAATTTTATCTGAAATCAAGACAGAAGAGAAAACCAGATTTGTTTAAAACATAGAGCTTTTAACATGTATCTGGCATTCACCGTCTAAATGTGAAAGCTATCAACAATATTCTGTAAATTACAGTCAACACTCTGAAGACTGAATTCCTGAAAATTGAGGTTTTTAGCATGTCCCTTCTACCTATGAACACCATTCACACTAGAAGACTTACTGTTGAAGTTTAAATTTGGTAGGTTTCTTAGCCTGAGAGATTGGTTAGTTGGTATTGCAACTCTTCTTGATAAGCAGATTGGCATTTCTAGCTCTCCTCAGCTTTAATTCAAGCCAGTCACACTTCTACAAACAAATTTCTACATATTAGGATAAGGAGGGAAAAAACAGTTTTTCTAGTTTCCTGGTTCCTGTGTATGGTGCCTTTTTGTTTGGAGATTAAGCACAGTGTCACTGGACTGGGCATGTCACTAACAGTCATCTTTTACCCTGAAATAAGGTGAAGGCATATAGATTGAAGTTCAGATTAGTGGAGAAGTTTCTCTGTAACTTCATGGTGTGGTGAAATGGAGAAGAGGGTCATATCTGTAACTCATGGAAGACAATGCTTCTGGAGCAAAGAATATGCTTGGAGAACGTGAAGCAAGGAACTTACCTGTAAAGGAACCACTGGCCCTGAGTAGACAATGCACAGACTGAACTATGGACTACATATTTCTACAAGGAAAAGAACTGCTAAAGCTGTCTTCCCCCTCTAGGAAAGGAAGTAGCAGAGTTTGGCCTAGTTATGTAAGAATATGTGATTAATATCTGTATGTGTGCTGTTGGAGTTTTTTATGTTGTGTGAATTAAGTGTGTTTTGTTGCTTTTCCCTGAATGAAGCCTGTTTTGGGTTTTTTGTCTGTTACTTTACAACTGTATGCAAACCCTCCATGTGTTTCATTTTGTTTCAGACCATTCACACATTAACTAAATTAATTAAGTTTTTTTCTGGACCTGTATAACTGATCAATCAGTGACAATTACACATTCAAGAAAAGAAGACACAGAAAAATATGTAACCTGCAGACATTTGTTACTGATGACATACACTGATTAACACACATATTGAACAGAAGGGTCTATCTTTTAGGAAACCTGTATTTAAGTAAAATAACCACAGATGGCGAGAACTCTTGAGGTATAAAACAATACTGTGATTTTTAAAATTGTTTCAAAGCAAGAACTGTATTAACTAAGAGGCAAAGATAATGAACACTGGCAACAAGAATATTTAGAAGAGTGTGCCAGGTTCTTTGTAGTCATTCTGGAATGAAAATCTGAGCAATGAGGTAGAGATATCCACAGTGGTCAAGAAAAAACAAAGCTGAGATGAATATATCTTGTCTCTGACAAAATTCAGAAAGAAAGAGTAACTTCTTAATGTAAAGGAAAACATCTGTGTAAGAACAAGTGGATGGGTGTTGGTTTTTTATACAGTTAGGTTGGAAATTGGAACAGTTTATAATAATCAAAAGTAAGTTTCTTAAATTATGTTTCAACATCATTAATTTATCATATATGGAGATATATACATCTACCAAGTGGATTGCCCAGAGGCAACTGACAAGAAAATTGCCCAGAGATAGCTTTCATTCAGTGCTACAGAATTTATTCTATTTTATACTCAAAGGGTCTGTCAGGTCTCTCACCAGAATACCTCATCTTCAGAAATTCCATCCAAATCTCAGTAGTATTACTAGGTAGGCAAACTCCAAAGCATGTCTAACACATGCTCAGTTCTTTCCCACTGCTATCTTCATTTGTGGCTGCCTGGTTCACGTAATTACCTGCTTTACCAGATACAGATAATTGGAATCATAATATGACTACTGCTGCTCTACAGTGAATAATATTAAGGCTAAATAAATTTTCTGATGGCTAGCTCTCAGCCTGCCAGCTACAACCAGAGCCTAGGGGGAACAGAACTGCTCTTGAATTCTAAACCAGTCTGCATGCTGCAAGGACGTGCCTGCTCCTGCTGCTGCTGCACAACAGTGAGAGATTGTCTCAATGTGGTCTCTGCATAAAAACATGAGTCTGAAGGAGCAAATGCTACAGCATATATCACTTCTTCTTGGGCATCATAGGAACTAAACACCAGAAGGTGTATGCCTAATGAAAGCCAAGCCAGATCACAGAGAAACAAGTCAAGGTGCTTTCTCTATCAGAATGTGTATGGCATACAGCTTGTCTGGGATGATAAATGTATAAATATAAGGGATGAGGCAAAACAAGCTAAAACCAAGGAGAATGACATATTCTGAATGACAGTAGAGATATGTGCAAGCAAGGACAGTGATTTACCGTGGTACATAAAGATCACGCCATTATCTAAAGATCGCATTCCTGAAAGAGCAGCATTGTACTGTGTTTAATTTGACCTAGAAAGTGGGATGCCACCAAAATGTCACTCTTTTCTTTCCCCTCCTCTCACCACGTTTACTGGTCTGAAGACCCAGCAACTCATTTAAACTCTCCCTTGTGCTGCATCTAATGACTGTGCAGCATCTAATGACTATGCAGCCATAATCATCAGTTATTTAACTAATCAGCTCACTGTTGGAAGGGATATAGAAATAACAAGATATCCCTCTTTACCAAGGGACAATGGAAACACTGCCTTTTGGTAGCAATCTGCTACCAAAGGCTAGGTTGGATTATGTACAAGGAGTCACCAAACTCTGGAACTGCACAGGCTCTGCACCTGCACTCTTTTAAATGTTCCACCCATTTCAACCTTGATTTTGCATTTTCTAGCATCGTTTTTCCAATATGCGAATAGCTGTGCACTTGAGAAATCATGTTACTTATGAGGTTGTTTTCCCCATATTGTCCTAAAACTGTAATTGAAATTGTAATTGAACCCGCCAAGAAAATAGCTAGCAGGGCCACAAGAATGAATTGTGAAATTCTCTTCTTGTAAATCACTGAAATTACTTGAAATACCAAGTCCTAAGCTATATATCCACAAAGTACCAGCTGCATATGTAGTTCAAAGAAAAATGAAATGTAAATGCTGCACAAGAAAAGGTAAAAAAAGAAAACAAAACTACATTGCTAGACAGATAAATGGACCACCTCATAATTTCTACACTAGCCACAGCAATTGAGCAAACAGAGTTCAGCTGGGAGAGTAGATATCATCTAGTACTGAACTGCAACATCTCTTGCTGCCTGAAACTCAGATACTATAATGATGGCAAGCTTTTACAGTTCCAATTTAGTATCAATAAATCACCATAAACTAATTAATATCAGAATATTACTGTGAAGTAAAATAACACAATTCCCATCAAATACTGGTGCAATTGAGGTACTAAAAGACTTGATAGTTAAAATACCAGTTTCTGGACTTTGGACATAGAATATAGGCTGGGTTTTGTAAAAACAAAGTATATTCCTGCAATAAACTCAACTTGCCACACTGATTGCTTGTTCTGTAACCGTACTACGAGTAAGAATGTGACAGGTTAAGAGGCATAAAAAATAAAAATACTATTTTTAGTTTTTGCCAATAGAGGTGAATATACTACAAAACAGGAATTCTTTGGTGCTTATGACACAGTAACTTTGCCAAATCTCTTGCAAATCCACCATATAAACACCTATGGTGGAACAAATAGAGTTTCAGAAAATCTTTTGTGCTCATCAGGTTACTTCTTGCCACATAGTACAAAGGTAATCCCTTTGAAACAGATACCTTCTTTCTCCAAAATTGCTACACAGACATATCACCTTCTTGGTCAAGTATTTCAGCCTTTCTTTTGGCCACCACACACACTCTGTGTGGCTTTGCTGTGTGGGATGTCAGCAATTACAGCTACCAGAGATGAATGCTACATAATGCTATGTGCACATTCCCTGCTCCGTCCACTGTCCAAGTCCTCATTCAGGCACAAAAGTCCCAGAGAAAGCCAAGACAGCAGAAAGCAACATGCAAAAGAGAAGGACTGAGAAAAATAAAGTCTCTGCATTGGGCATCCTAAGACTGTATTGAACAGATAAAAAAAATTGCATGCCCAGAGGAAAGCATGAAAAAATTTTACAGAAGAAAGCAGAGATCGCACAAGCAAAACTTGAAAATGCTGTCTGTAGTGCTGTGTGTAGTGCTGTTTTGCCTTTATGAACTGCCTCTATTTTTATGTCTAACAGCTGCTTTTCACTCTCTGGGTATTGAACTGTGCTCCTTATGCTAAAAGAAGAGCAATAACAGCTACCAATTTGTTAGGAAAAAAACACCCACCACAGTAATTAAGAGTTAGTAAGTAAGAATGGAGTACAGTTAGCTTAACACAAAGTGGCTTTTCCATTTTCTCTGAAAAATTGTTACATTTGGAAATTAATCACTTTCACCATGAAAAATGTCCAGGCTCTGATGCCACCTCCCAGGATCTCTGTGGGACTGAGGCAATGGACATGATCAGAAGCAGACAGGCTGAGGCAGAGCTTTTCCTGACAGGCAAGCAAGCCTTAAATTTGGGGATCAGCCTTGGCTCTGGGGAAGTGGTTTACACAGACCCAGCAGAGAAGATCCTGACCCAGAGCCACAAGGCGGTTCACAGCAGCAAAGAAATAAGCTAGTCAGCCTCTGTGTATAATGTGGGCTACATTAAGCAAAACTGAGACAAGAAACGCACGTTGAACCTGTACTTTTACTTGTTTCCTTTAACTCACTCTTCAAACCTAGTTGTTAAGATGTAAGGACACAAAACTCTGGAAACAGAGTTAATGAGAAGTCTGAAGTATTATGAGCAGCACAGAGATCAGCAGGGTTCTAGGTCCCAAACCTGGAAAGGTAATAGCAAAGTGCCCACTCATGCTCAGGGAACATGTGGAGAGCAAAATAAAGAGTGGTAGCCTCTACAAAACCAAAGTAATGAGTAAGATACAGTGACACAACCCAAACAGCATCTCTCACCGATGTAGAGGGCAGAGGTAGCAGTCACAGTATCACAGTATCACAGTAATGATGAGGCTGGAAAAGACCTTCAAGATCATCCAGTCCAACCTAAAACCAACCAAGTAAACCTAAACATCTCACATCCAGATCATGCCACTCAGCACTTCATCCAGACTAACCTTAAAAGACTTCCAGAGACGGTGACCCGACTACCTCCATGGGCAGCCCGTTCCAAAATCTGATCACTCTTTCAGTGAAAAACCTTTTCCTAATGTCAAGTCTAAACCTCCCACAATGGAGTTTAAGACTGTGACCCCTTGTCCTGTCTCCAGTGTCCAGGAAGAAAAGACCAACACCCGCCTGATCATAACTACCTTTTAGGTAGTTATAGACAGTGGTAATGTCACCCCTGCGCCTCCTCTATTCCAGGCTACACAGACCCAGCTCCATCAGCCTCTCCTCGTAGGGCTTATCTTCCAGGCCCTTTACCAATCTAGTTGCTCTTCTCTGGACTCGTTCCAACACCTCAACATCCTTCCTAAACTGAGGGGCCCATAACCGAACACAATACTCCAGGTGCGGTCTAACCAGTGCCAAATACATGAGGAAGATAACCTCCCTCTGCCTGCTGGCCACACCATTCCTGATACAGGCCAGGATGCCACTAGCCCTCTTGGCCGCCTGGGCACATTGCTGACTCATGCTAAGTTTACTGTCCACTAGTACCCCCAAGTCTCTTTCTACCTGAGCACTCTGAAAAATCTCCATTCCCAGCCTATAGTTTTACTTACAGCCTATAGTTTTACTTTACTTAGACTTGTTATTATCCTATTAGAGTCTTCCCAT
>VZRI01001315.1:0-27433 GCA_013397515.1 Upupa epops | reverse complement strand
TCCTCCTTCTTACTGTTTTTGAAAACTAGAGTGACATTTGCTAACCTGCAGTCCCTAGACACCTATCCTGATCCCCATGACAGAAAAGATGATGGAGAGTGGCTTAGCAATGACTTCCTCCACCTCCCTTAGCACATGTGGGGGCAACCCGTCAGGGCCCATGGATTTATGTATATCCACTTTGCTCAATTTATCCCTAACCCAGTCCTCATCAACCAAGGCAGTTTCCTCTCTTGACAAGACTTTCTCTGGAGCCTCAACAGACTTACAATCACCCCAAGTGGCCATCCCCTCCTTCCACGACAGCTCCATAGACTTTCTTCTTCCTCTTCAGTTTGGCCAGCAGCTCCCATTTTTACCTCACAGGTTTTCTGGACCCCTTCCTTGACTTCTTTCCTGTTGAGATGGACTTTTATTGTGCTTCAAATAAGTGATCTTTGAACAATGATCAGCTAGCTACCTTGGGCCCCTTACCTGCCAGTACCCTGTCCCGTGGGATTTTCCCTAGTAATTGCTTGAAAAGGCCAAAGGTGGCCCTTCTGAAGTCCAGGGTTGTGATTCTGCTAGGTATTCTGTTCCTACTAGATGAAACCCTGAACCCCACCATCTCATGTATCACTGCAACCAAAGTTGCCCTCAATCTTCACTGCTGCAGTAAGACCCTCTTTGTTAGTGAGTACAAGATCCAGCAGCGCTCTTCTCCTAGTGAGCTCCTCCACCATTTGCATGAGGAAATTATTACCAATGCACTGGGGGAAGCACCTGGAGCTTGTATGGCTGGCTGAATAGGTCTTCCAGCAAATATGAGGATAGTTAAAATCCCCCATGAGAACCAGGGCCTGTAGCTGTGAGTCTGCTGTCAGCTGTAGAAGACCTCATCAAGTAGCTCATTCTGATCTGGTGGCCTGTACACCTAAACTCTCACAACCCTTTTCACAGGATATTTCACTATACGTGTGACACAGAAGAGTTTTCTAGATGGCAAGTATTCAATTCAGAAAAGTATTTGATCTCAGTACATGTTTCCCAATGAAAGCCTTTCTATTTACTCCTCTGGGAAAGCTGCCATATTTTCTGGACATGGTCTATAAAGAAAATATTTGTAACTTTATGAGACTTTTGTTTTTAATTATATTCTCACACAGAAAGCATTTGTACTCCCGAGAACATCCCTTTGGAAAAATTTTTTGGAGGTTTTTAGGAAGATAGTTGCAATCACTTTGCATCTGACCCTTTCAAGCCTTGCTTATTTACTTTCTATTCCAACCATAGTGTTCAACCTGTATAAGACAAAGAGAAGTCTCATTTTTTAATTTGCCCGTAGGCTTCTGTGAAACAGTAAACGTTTCAAAAATTACTGGCCATAGAGTAGAGAAGTGGGGCTACATATTTATAATGGAGTATCTCAAGCAGAGGCAGGGAAATTGGTGGTCATATTGTACCCATTCTGCATGTCCTGTGACCATTTCCTGAGGATGAATGTTATATGATTGGTTTCTCTGTGAATGAAGGAGTAACTGCAGCAATAGAGATGTAGTAACACTTTGGTGCCATGTTTCAACAGCAATTGCTTTTCAAGGTGTCTTCTCCTGGGGAAAAGGATGGTTCCCCTACTGTAATGGGAGATGCTGCTCCATGTCTCCATGTTGTTCTGATAAAATTGTCAATGGCTTAATAAACCAGAAATTAGACTGTGGGACAAATGCTGTCTTGCAATAGATTTTTCACTGTCTTGTCAATGATTTTGTTCTTGAAACACAAGTATGTGGAGTTAAATTTGCACTAACTTCTGAATTCTAAGTGTTGGCTACATCCTAATAAAATAGGTGAAATAAGAAATAATGACTCTGATGTGCAACTGGTTTGTTTACTTTTCTATTTTAATCGGTATTGTAATCAGCATTAGCAGTTATCAAGTAAAGATTTGTAGTCCTAAATAAGCTTTGTTTTCTGAATAAATTGTTTTATTCCTTGCCTGTGTAACACATTTGCTTATAACAAATTTTTCATGAAAGTATCAGCTATCTTAAGAGTTTACAACCTACATCTTTTTTTTTTTTTACATGGAATACAGCTAAGGCTTAAAAATTTGCAGAGAGTTGATTCTCTATTGTATTTTGTAAGGGCAAGGACTTTATCAACATGATATTATGACTCTCACTTACTGGGAATTCCTCATGCACAAGGAAGAATTGCAATCCCCTATCCACATCATGAATGGGGTTCAACGGGTCACCTGCACCTGCTGACAGAGGGTAAGCACAAGCTGATCCAGTTGGTGTAGCATGTGTGCAGCCCTGGATATCTAAGAGCATCTGACAACTCTCAGGTCTCAATCTCAGGTGGCTGAATGCTACTTGTCCTCCTAAGAAGTTGGATGCAGCTGCTTGGGGGCTGTGTAATTAGTGTGCCAGAGACTTGTTCATAATAGGAATTAAATGGACAAATTGCTCTACCAACTAAGAACAGCCATGCACTACCACCTATGGAAACAAGAAAGAGCCCTCAGTCTGTAAATCCTGTCCATGTCTGGGCTGATTTAGGTTTCCTGTGTTGAGTCAAATTGATCTCTAGGCTCCATTCCTCATGGTGCTCTTCAACCAATTTCTTTAAGTTTCAGCTTTGCATCCATACTCCCTCCAGAACGCAAAGTGACAAGTGGCATCCCTTAAGAGTCAGTACTGGGACTAGTGACATTTAACATCTTTGTCAGTGGTATGACAGTGGAATTGAGTGCATCCTCAGTAAGTTTGCTGATGACACCAAGCTGTATGGTGTGGAGGACATACTGGAGGGAAGGGATGCCTTCCAGAGAGACCTGGACAGGCTTGAGAGGTAGGCCAGTGCCAACCTTGTGAGATTCAACACGGCCAAGTGCAAGGTCCTGCACCTGGGTCTAGTCACTCCCAGGCACAAATGCAGGCTGGGTGGTGAACAGACTGAAAGCAGCCTTGAGGAAAAGAACTTGGGGGTGTTGGTCGAATAAAAACTCAACATGAGCCAGCAGTGTTCACCTGTGGCCAAGAAAGCCAACTGGATCCTGTGCTACATCAAGAGAAGAGTGACCAGTAGGTTGAGGGAAGTGATCCTCCCCCTGTATTCCACTCTTGTGAGACCCCTACCTGGAGTACCGTGCTAGGTTCTGGAGCCCTCACACAGTAAAGATACTGAACTGTTGGAATGTGTCCAGAAAAGGGCCACAAAGATGATTGGAGGGCTGGAGCACCCTCCTACAGGGACAGGCTGAGAGAGTTGGGCTGTTCAGCCTGAAAAAAAGAAGTCTCTGGGGAGATCTTATACCAGCCTTCCAGTACCTGAAGGGGGGCCTACAGGAAAGCTGGGGAGGGGCTGTTTACAAGGGCTTGTAGTGCTAACACCAGAGATAATGGTTTCAAGCTGGAAGAGGGTAGGTTTAGGTGGGAACTCAGAAGGAAGTTCTTCACAGTGAGGGGAGTGAAACACTGGCAGAAGTTGCCCAGGGAGGTTGTGGCTGCCCCCTCCCTGGAAGTGTTCAAGGCCAGATTGGATGTGGTCTAGTGGGGGCTGTCCCGCTCATGGCGGGGGGGGTGAACTACAAGATCTTTAAGGTCCCTTCCAACCTGAACTGTTCTATGAATCTATGGACTAAGCCAGCTAGACATCCATAAGTCTACGGGGTCAGATGAAATTTCCCTGAGAGTGCTGAGGGAGCTGGTGGTGGAACTTGCCAATTCTCTCCATCACATAGTTATGTGAATGTGATTCATTAGTCCTCTGTATCTTGTTCCATGGTAACTTTGGCTCTGCATTAAACCTAAGTTTGAGAAATTGATGAGTTGTCCTTGTTCTGCTGCTATTCAAAAATGCATTCAGGTAATTTGAGCACCAAATAAATGATGTAGTTCAGGCTTTAGCCTGGTAATTTAGGGTGCTTGTCACATCCCAATCAGAGAAAGGAGTGACTCAGGTTTTTAGATTTGCTAGTATTAAGGAGAATTACATCATAGGTCTGCTCAGAAATTAAGTTTATTAGAGTTACAAGATGCTGAACTCAGAGAATAGAAAAGCGGAAAAGGGACAAGAGAGAAAATTAACTAGGCCATTCTCTCATGATTACTGTGCAACATCATTAAGGAAGGCTGATTTGGGACAAGCTACTGCTCATATACAAGCTGGAGACAGGCAGCCTTTTGTAGGCTCTCTGTCAAGTTATATAGACCTAGGATTACAACATATGCAGGATTTCCCTGCATCAGAGAGTCTAATCCCCTGGCTAATACACAGTTCACTGCATCATGGACCATGTTTGTCTTCTTTCTTCTGTAGTTAGAAATAATCCTGTGCCCAAATAACTTTCTGCTTTCTCTTCTGATAACAATATCTGGTCTCAGCCATTTAAGGTTATTGTGAATACTACCTCAAACTCTCAAGTGAAATTAATATATTTCTAATGAATTTTAGCCACACCAGCAGGAGGATAATTTATTGTCCCAGTTATTTCTTCTGGGGCTGTCTCACCCTAGCCACTGTCTAACATTTCGGTTTTGGTTAGGGGTCTAACTATCTGAAAGGAGGTTGTAGAGAGGTGGGGGTCAGTCTTTTCTCCAAAGTCATTGTCAATAGGCCAAGAACAACCAACCTCAACTTGTGCCACAGGGGATTTAGATTAGGAAAACTTTCTTCACTGAAAGTGTTGTGAGGTGTTAGAACAAGCTGTCCAGAGAGGAGGTGGAATAGCCGCCCGTGCTGTTGTTGAAAAAATGTGTGGATGTGGCAGTTTGATATGATGGAACAAGGCAAATGAAAAAGGATGAATAACCTCTTTTAAAGGCTTGTTTGATGTGTTACTAATTACACCTGGATCGTCTGATTAGAGTTTTTTAATACCCATTGAATTAGTTATTATTTAAATATAAATAACACTTGAGAAATATAGATGCTATCACTTGGGTTCAGAGTGTTCTGAGGACTTTGTGTGGACAAAATGTTAATGATGTCAAGAATGTAAAGTTTGGCAATTTTTTTTTTTTGTTAATTTGATGTGTTATTAAACATTCAGCTGTGCAGACTGTGCATACAGTGATGAACTATTGAGATTTTTTTGGTTCTGTTTTTGTGCTTAGTAGATCAATATATTAATAATTATTTCTATATCAAAAATCAACATTTGATTTGCATGCCTTTTTTGGACAATGACCCATCTAGCTGCCTTGATTGTGAAGCATGAATGGAAAATTGCCATTACTTTTACCAGCCAGTTCAGTTTATAGTCCTTGATTTGCAGCAATAGATGTGACTCAGCCTTGCAGCATTTCCTGGAAGGTTATTGATATGCTGCAGCTGCAAAACTCTTTGATAACAGCGTGCAAAGATGAAGCTCAAAAGACCGTAGGATTAAACTGTGAGATAAAAGAAGCAGGAAATGAGTGCTGGTCAAAGTCAAACCCCACATTAAGAAATAGAATACCAACAACAAGAAAAAACATATTTAAGGTCCAGAGTAGTATTTGTGGATTCAAAACTGGGAATAACACATTAGAAACACAAATGGGGCTTTGGGTGATAGTGCTACAAATGGGTGCTTGATTAATTATACATGCCTTTGACTCTGCCATGTGCAAAGCCTGTACCAGAGCTATCAGAAAGCAGATAGTGCCTGTAAAAACTGGTATGCAGTTCCTCGGTTGCATCTATCCTGTGCTCCAGTGTCACAAAATCACAGGATCACAGAATAATCATTGTTGGAAATGATCTCCTAGATTAACAAATCCAACAATACCCACAACAACACAAAACCTAAATACTTGATCAATCAAAAAATACAAAATACCCCCCTACATCCCTGCCGCTATAGAATGTTGCAAAGCACAACGTCTACATGCTTCTTAAATACCTCCAGGGATGGTAACTCAACCATCTCCCTGGGAATGCTGTTCCAGGGCCTCACCACTCTTTCTGTAAAGAAATTCTCCCTAATATCTAATCTAAATCTTCAATAACTCAACTTCAGACAATTTCCTTGGTTCTGTTATCAGTCACCAAGGAGAAGAGGCCAACACCCACTTTTCTAAAACCTCCTTTCAGATAGTTGTAGAGGGCAATAAAGTCCCCCCTCAGCCTCCTCTTCTTCAAACTAAACATACCCAGCTCCCTCAGCCTCTCCTCCTATGACCTGTTCTCTAAACAACCCCTCATGAGCTTGGTAGCTCTTCTCTGGACACTTCACAGCATCTCAATGTCTTTCCTGTAATGAGGGGTCCAGAACTGAACAGAATACACAAGATGAGGACTCACAAGGGCCTAGTAAAAGGGCATGATAACTACCCTTCTCCTGCTAAACACGCTATTCTTGATACAAACAAGGATCCTGTTGGCCTTCTTAGCAATCTGAGCACACTGCAGACTCAAGCTGTCAGTCTACCAGCACCCCAAGGTCTTTTCGACTGGGCAGCTTTTTGAGCCACTCATCCCCAACCCAGTAGCAATGACTGGTGTTCCTGTGACCAAAATGCAGGACGTGGCACATGGTCATATTGTACCCCATAAAATTAGTCTCTGCCTATCAATCCAACGTGTCCCTCTGCAGATCTTTCCTACCCTTCAGCAGATCATAGAATAACAGAATCATAGAATCATTAGAGATAAGAAGGGATCTCGAAAGATCATCTAGTCCAATCTCCCTGCCACAGCAGGATCACCTAGACCAAGTCACAGGGGAACACATCCAGCAGGTCTTGAAAGTCTCAAGAGGAGATTCCAAAACAACACTGGGCAAACTATTCCAATACTCCATCACCCCCACTGTGAAGTTCCTTCCGACATTTATATAGAAGCTCCTATGTTCCAGCTTGCACCCATTGCCCCTTGTTCTATCACTAGATTACCTAGAGAAGAGCCCACCTCCATCTTCCTGAAACCCACACATCACATATTTATAGATACTAATGAGGTCACTTTTCAGCCTCCTCTTCCCCAAGCTAAAAAGACACAGCTCACTCAGTCTTTCCTCGTAAGAGAGGTGCTCTACTTCCTACATCATATTCATTGCTCTATGCTTGACACCCCCAAGCAGCTCTATGTCCTTGAACTGAGGGGCTCAGAACAGGACACAATACTGCAGATGCACACTAGCACAAAGTAGACGGAGAGAAGAATTTCTCCCAATCTGCTAACCACCCACCTTCTGATCCACCCTCTTGGCCACAAAAGCACATTGCTGTCTCATAGTCAACCTGCTGTCCAGTAGGTCTCCCCAGATCCCTTTCTGCTACAGGTCAGTCCCCAATACTGGTACCTGGGGTATATATACTCTACACTTACCCTTGTTGTACTTCATTACATTTCTCCCTTCCCAGCTCTGTAGCCTGTCCAGGTCTTGCTGGATGGCAGCACAGTCTGCTGGGGTGTCTGCAATTCCGCCTAGCTCTGTGTCATCAGAAAACTTGCTGACAGTGCACCCCAATCTCTCATCCAAATCATTAATGAATACATTGAAGAGGACTGGTCCCAGTACCAATCCTTGGGAGACTCCACTAGATACAGGCCTCCAACTAGATTTTGTTCCATTAACCACCACTCTTTGGCTTCTATCCTGCAGCCAGTTCACAGTCCACCTCACTACCCAATCATCCAGTCCCCACTGCCTCAGTTTGGCTGTGAGAATGCTATGTGTGACGGTATCAAATGCTTTACTGAAGTCAAGGTATATCACATCTACCGCTCTGCCATCATCTATCTATCCACCTGGTGATGCCCTCATAAAAGGCTATCAGATCGGTCTAACATGACTTCCCCTTGGTAAAGACATGCTGACTGTCCCTAATGACTCTATTGTCATAATGAGCTTCTTGTCCCCCATGTGCCTAGAGACAGCATCTAGGACAAATTGTTCCCTCACCTTTACTGGGATGGAGATGAGGCTGACCGGTCTACAGTTACTTGGGTCCTCCTTCTTACTGTTTTTCAACACTGGGTTGACATTTGCTAACCTGCAGTCTCTAGACACCTGTCCTGATCCCCATGATTTAGATAAGATGAGGGAGAGTGGCTTAGCAATGACTTCCTCCATCTCCCTTCGCATCCCATCAGGCCCATGGATTTATGTACATCCAGTTTGTTCAAAAACCCTGACCCAGTCCTCATCAACCAAGGCAGCATCCTCTCCTGCCTCAACGTCCTCTGGAGCCTCAGCAGTCTGGGTTTTGATACCAGGACAGCTCCTAGAAGTAGAAATGGAGGCAAAAAAACATTCAGTATGTCTGCTTTCTCTGTATCCTCTGTCTTCAGGGCACACAGCTCATTCAGCACGGGGCCTACATTGCCTCTAGGTTTAATTTTACCTGCAATGGATTTGAAGAAACTCTTTTTGTTACCCTTGACCTCTCTTGCAAAGTTGAATTCCAAGGAGGTCTTGGATTTTCTATATGCATCCCTACATTCTCTCACTAGAGACTTATAATCACCACAGGTGGCCACCCCCTCCTTCTATGACCTTCCATAGACTTTCTTCTTCCTATTCAGTTTAGGGAGTAGCTCCCCATTGAACCACACAGGTCTTCTAGCTCACTTCCTTTACTTCTTTCCTATCCAGATGCTCCTGTATTGTGCTTCAAAGAATTGGTCTTTGAATGTTAGCCAGATCTCTTAGACCCCTTTACCTGCCACTACCCTGTCTCATTGGATTTCCCCTAGCAATTGCCTGAAATGGCCAAATTTGTCCCTCCTGGTATCCAGGGCTGTGATTATGCTAGGTATTCTATTCCTACTACATGAGGCTCTGAACTCCACCATCTCATGGTCACTGCAACCAAGACTGCCCTCAACCTTCACTGCTTCAACCAGATCCTCCTTGTTGGTGTGTACAAGGTCTGGCATCAACACTCCCACACAATTTGGTGTCATGTACAATCTTATTGAGGGTGCTTACCATCCCCATGTCCAGGTCATCAATAAAGGTATTAAACAAGACTGGACCTAATTCTCTGCTGATGATTTGATCAGAAGTATTGACTCTCATAAGTTCTTCTAGCTCTCCAGAATACTAGTGCTATTGCTCAGTTAGTATAAACACTGTATACAGAAAAATATTATTCATGTTTCAATCTTCTTCTCTCATGACAGGCCCCTGTTTGCCTTTTCAAATCACTGTTTTTTCATAATTCTTAACTCTCTGAATCAGCTGTAGTATTTTCTGTGTTCTTTCCCACTAAAAATACTGTACGATTTTGTTTGGATCCTGGGGTATTTTTGCAACTTCCTGGAATGTTAGATAAGTCTGTATACATATAACACAGTCATTTGGAAGACCACAGAAAGGAATAGAATGCTCAATCCAAAACATTTATCACACTAGTGCTTCACAGTTTTCTTCAGCCTGCCAGTGACTAAAACACTTTCAATGAAACTCTTTAAATTCATCATATAGCAACATTAAGTTCATGAATAATCATCTTGATTCTTATAACTCTTTTCTATACACCATCCAAAAATAGTCCTAGTGACTTCTTCTGTGTGACCTTATGATCAGAGCTGAGTCTGTGAGCAGCCTCTCCCTGATACAAAACATTCATCTACCTGGGAAAGCAACCAGTACCAACAGTGGAACTGTGTAGCTTTGAGATGCCCTGGCTAGGGATCTTATCTTCAGTTTGGACCTGCTTTTGACTTTGTTCTTGCCCTTAGTCTCTGCCTGAGCCATGTTACAGGGACACTGGCTAGTCTTACAGTGTCTTGACTCTGACTTTCTAACTTGGCTTCTTGTATTGACCTCAGACCAACATCATTGATGGGGAGGGTGCTGCAGATAAAGGCACCTCAGCTACCTGGGTCACTATCCCATCCCCAACTTGCTATCCTTATTCAGATATTGTGGACCTCGAGTTGAAGCCACACCTTAAGTACTGTGTTCAGTTTTGGGAATGAAAGAAATTGAGGTGCTGGAGCAGATCAAAAGAAGGGCAAAATAGCTGATGAAGGGTCTGGAGAAAATGATATATGAGGAGAAGCTGAGGGAGCTGGGGCTGTTTAGTCTGAAAATGAGGACACTGAGAGGAACTTATCCCTGCCTACAACTATCTGTTTGTCTCTTCTCACAAGTAACAAATTATAAGACAAAAGGAAATGGCTTCAGGTAGTGACAGAGAAGGTTTAATTTAGACATTAGGAAAAATTTCTTTATTGAAAAAGTCATCAGACATTGAAACAGACTGCCAGGGAGGTTATTGAATCTCCATCCCTGGACAAGATTAAAAGTCATGTAGACACAGAATTTAGGGATGTGGTTTAGTGGTGGGCTTGGTAGAGTTAGGTAGAAGGTTGGATTTAACGATCTCACAGGTCTTTTCCAACATAAACAATTTATGATTCTTTGACCTATGCCTTTAGCGGGTTGCTGCCTCCGCTGTCCCTGTGGTGCTGTCTTGGTTCACCTTCTGTCTCAGTTTGAAAATTACCCAATTTTCCACTATTAGTTGTGGAGCTTTTATGCCAAAAAAGCATTTTATCAGTAAGCTGGAGGTAGCTTCCCTAGCAGACCTCCTGCATCAGTGTCTGGACTCTACAGGTGATTAATGGACAGAGTCCATGAAGGGAAGTATTTCCTACTTCTTCATCTTTTCTTTGTCATCTTCACTGCCATCTTCACCTTCCTCCTGCTTCTCCTCCAATATGTCTTGAGAGATAGAGAGCTCCACAAGGAGAGAGCTCCCCCCACACACAAAAGGGTAGTGGTGGGGGAAAGAATGGGTCTCAACCTCCAGCCACCGAATGGTAGAACACAAAAGAGCCTAAGCCTGGACACCATGCTTCTAAGAGGGTAGCCATGGTCCTCTTTTGCATGGGAGCTGGAATGCAGAGAGAGCAGACCATTTTGGACTGAAGGCAGTACTAACCCACCCTAGCTTCTGGCAGGTGCTGACAGGACAAGCCACCGTCCATACCTGCAAACCCCCTTTGTTGGGGTGAACCTGCAGCCCACCCCTCTTTTGCTGAGGGCTCAGACACAGAAAAGCCAGCACCAGCTCATTCCTGTTCTGGGCAGCGGGTCAAAGTAAGGGCAATTCCTCATAGCTACGCTACAGTTTAAATTCCACACTGCAGCGATCACTTGAAGATGCCAGATAGAGATGAGCTCTTAACCCTCTGCCTCCCTTGGTGCCTAACCACAGGAAAGAAGAAATAAAGACTCTGCATAAAGCCTGTATAAAGCTCTTGGATAACACCTCAAAAAGCCTATTTGCCATAACAGGTGTTTCCCCACATAACTAGCACCATGTTGGCTTTGTCTCCATTGGGCTGACAAAGATCTGCCATTGAGAGACTGAGAGAATCCTCTACTGAGAGAAAGACAGACCACAATACTGATCTCCTAAGCCTCTACATTTGATGCTGCTATAGCCTCAGAGAAGAGCTCTGATCACAGGAGCTAGAAGTGTGCTGGAGACACCAGAAAGGGCNGGGGCAGAGCTGCTGTCACACAGGGAGCTCTCTGTCCACTGTAAGAATAAGGCAAGTAAACAGCACATCCACTCCCTTTCATAGACTCTGTCCACCAGTCAGCTGTAGGGTCAAGACACTGACCCAGTGGTCTTACGGGAGAGCTCTCCCATAGGAGACAAGAAGTAATGGGATGAAATTTGTGCCAAGTCCCATTCAGATTAGGTGGTAAGAAAAGTTTTCTGGTGACAAACTGAGGCAATGCTGGATAGATTGTTCATGATAGCCAGGGTATCTGATTTTGAGAAACACAATATGAAAACACATATGAAATCACAGTAACAAATGCTTGTAAAGACAGCCTGATTAATACCTGCAAAGCAGAGCAACAGAAGGGGAACTGAAGAGGTCAGCCTATCCTGGCCGGTGCTTTTTGAATAAGGTACAGCAGAAAAGTGGCATGACAGGAAGACTAACTGTAGCCCCTTTTAACAGAATCACAAAACTTCTCCAGTTGAAAGAAACCTCTAAGATCATCAAGTCCAACCTTATACCTAGTACTGCCAGTTCACCACTATATCATGTTCCTAATAAAAGCAGTGGCTAGAAACAGAGAACTTAATTGGTAGCTGCATTTGGCTGTGGACTATGAAGATACATGCTCATGTTCTACATCTGCAATTGAGCACATAGAAACTAATGGCATTTGAATGTATTGCTTAATCTGAAAGAGAGTAACTAAGATCAATTTTCTCTCTAGAGAAAATTTTCTAGATCAGTGCACATGCTGAGGACACTGAAGACTTCCTAATCTGAACTGTCTTGCAAATGAAATATATACTGACACAGAGCAACAGGTTCAAAATGGAGTATCAAGAATTATTTAAACCAGAACTAGACTAGTGGTCACAGTATTTCTCTGCCAGGACTGGATAGATGACAAATCAACCAGTCGAATGAACATGAAGAAATATCTTGGCTTAGTATTGTAACTAAGTAGGAATTTCTTCTTCTGACCTCGTTTATTCTCTATTGTTAGGAAAATAACTGACATCTTGCTGATGCAGAATGGGAAAGTTTTAAGTTTTCTTGGACCAGAAAGCAACTATCCCATTCATTTACAGCCACAGTTTAGAGACCATACATCAAGTATGTTTTCATTTGTGTCCATGATTCCATATTGCCTTTTTTTCCCTATATTTGTTTAAAATGTGTAACTTTGGTACATTTCAACTTTGAAGAACATTTTTACCTTTGGCTTTACTACATCATGAAATGTTGTCAGTACTTGTTTTAGAACAGCATTTATCAACAGCATTTATTCATTTATCAAGAATACTTCAATATAGCAAATCCAATTATATTCAAAAAGGAGGCAATACAAAAAACAGCTAAGGATTGTCAGTTCTAGGAAAAGACTAGAGTAGCATGCAACAAACAGTACTATATACATTGGATTATGTTTACAAATGGAATGCAATTGATATTCTGGACTACATGCATGATTTATCCAATCTAGCAGCTGCTGTCAGTGTTTCAGGGGAAATGACCTGAAATTACCCGATGGATAATTGCTGGAATAACCATTTGTCATGAAAAATAGGGGTTCAAATCTGCTTCATTTTGTTTGCAATTGAACTGCACAACTGTTCACATTAGCTACTCTCTGTGTCTCACTAACGGTTAGATTTTCATGTTTGTGGCCTGTCCCAAACATTGACTAAGTTGCAGGAAAATGTTTAGTTTCATGTTTTTTTTATATAGTTGACTTGGTTTAGTCACATTATTCACCACTTTTACACCCTTTTTTGTTCCTTTCTTTAATTAAATAGTCCTCATTTATTCCAGTCCTTTCTCCCACTTATCTTTGCCATCTGTTGGACAAAGTCTAGGTGTGTCTCCTGCAGTTTGTGACTTAACTGTGCTCCCTCTCTATTCATGCCTCCTATTGTGAGAATTGTTGCTAGACTTGGACAATCACATTAAATGGATTAATATCAGATATCAGATTCTACAGGGTAATATTTTCAGTATTATACCTTTCTTTATTTAGTTGAGTGTTTTGTTTGCTTGTTTCCATTTCTTTTAATCATTGAAATGAGAATATTTCATTCATAGTCACTGTGAGAGTGATGTCTTTAGCCAGAGCTAAAACATCCATTATCTAGAGGTAAGATTATCTCAGGGGGTGAAGGCCTCCCCAGGAAATCTGTTGATACAAGGATGTCTCTGGAACAGCTTGGAGCCTGAAATGCTGATAGGCCAATGGCCAATCAGAAGGTGTTTGTGCCTCTACTACACCTATTGTTTTGTCTGCAGATTCATGTTTCACACATGCGTTACAGTTACATGCACAGTTGCAGACTGAAGCAAGTGAGCAAGAGAGCAATTAAGCAAGCAAGCAAGGGGAGAATTAAGGGTACACCCTAGAACCTGACCCCAAAGACTGAAAGGGCTCATCGATGGACTTCTTCCTCACCTCTCTACCTCCTTCAGTAAGAACTCTGCTGTTTTTTTCTGTAACCACACTGCTTCTCTGTTCATTGGCTTATTTGTATCCTTTAATGTCTCTGTAACTATATTGCTTTTGCACAGGAGCTTGAACACAGAGAGGTCAAAGAGACAAGCTGTTCTGCATACCTAAAATCCCCTTTTGTGGGGATGAACCTACAGACCCTCCCTCTTTCACTGAGGGCTCAGATACCAAAAGCCAGCACCAGCTCCTTCCTGTCTATACCTGCCTGCAGGTTTATGATGTCATTGGTATTCCTGAAACATGGTAGGATGGTTCTCATGACTGGAATGTAGGGATAAATGGGTACAGACTCTTTCGGAAACAGGCAAGGGACAAAGGGAGGGGATGTTGCTTTCTACAACAAAGACCAATTTGAGTGCATGGAGATCCAGCTGGCAAGGGAAGAACAAACAGAGATCTTGTGGGTGAAGATCAAAGGGAAATCAAGGAAAGGGGAAATCACAGGGGGGGTTGCTACAGAAAGACTGGAGGTTGAGGGCCTTTATAAACAGATAAGAACAGCTTCAAGTTCATAAGCCCTGGTCCTCATGCAGGATTTCAACCACCCAGATATCTGTTGGAAGAGAGAAAGAGCACAGCACCAGCAATCTAGGATGTTCCTGATGTGTGTTGAGGATGACATTCTCATCCTAGTGATAGAGGAACATACCAGAAAAAGTGCTGTCCTGGACCTTGTCCTCACCAACAAGGAGGGTCTGGTGAGTGAAGTGAAGCTCAAGGGCAGTGTTGGTTGCAGGGATCATGAAATGGTGGGATTTCAGATTGTTAGCGTACCTAAGATAATGCGTAGTAAGCTTTCAACCCTGGACATTAGAAGAGCTGACTTCACCCTCCTCAGGGATCTGCTTAGCAGAATAACATGGGATGAAGCCCTGGAGGGAAGAGGCGCCCAAGAGAGCTGGTCGTTATTCAAAGATCAACTCCTCCGAGCCCAGAAACAGTGTATTCCAAGAAAGAAGGCAGCAGGCAAGAACACCAAGAGGCCAGCATGGAAAAACAGGATGATCCTAGATTTACTTGGGTGCAAGAATAAAGTCTATAGGAAGTGGAAATAGGCCTGACCAGGAGGAGTATAGAGGACTTGTCCGTGCAGCCAGCATTCAGATTAGAAAAGCAAGAGCAAAGATGAAACTAAATCTGGCCGAGGGGATAAAGGGAAACAAGAAGGGTTTCTTTGCATATGTCAGTAACAAAAGGAAGGCTAGGGATGACATAGGGCCTTTCTGGAGGGAAAATGGTGACCTGGTTACAGGTGATATGCAGAAAGGTGAAGTACTTAATGACTTCTTTGTCTCAGTCTTCAGCAGCAAAATATCTAGCCATTCCACTCAAGTCTCAGTAGGCAAAGATGGAGACAGGGTGAATGATGATCCAACTGCTTTCAGTGAAGATCAGGTTCAAGGCCATCTGAAGAACATTAACATGCACATGAACACAGGACCACAGGGCCTGATGAAATCCACTGATGCGTCCTGAGGGAATTGGTGTCTGAAGTTACCAAGCCACTAGCCATCATATTTGAAAGATCATGATAGTCTGTTGAAGTTCCTGCTGACTGGAAAAGGGAAAATGTCACCACTATCTTTAAAAAGGGAAAAAAGGAAGCCCCTGGAAACTACAGGCCGGTCAGCCTCTGTGTCTAGCAAGATCATGGTGCAGAATCTCCTAAAGGCCATGATAAGGTCTGTGAAAATGAAGAGGTGATTGGTAACCAACATGGCTACTTCAGAGGCAAATCATGCCTAACTGATTTGGTGGCCTTTTATGATGGTATTACAGCATGAGTGGACAAGGGAAGAATAACCGATGTCATCTACCTGGACTTGTGTAAAGCGTTTGTCCCAGCAAACTGGAAAAACATGGACTTGATGAACAGACCACTTGCTGAATAATGAATTGGCTGTATGGTCACACAGATTGAAAGCAGCCTGGGGGAGAGGACTTGGGGGTGTTGGTCATGTGAAAACTCAACATGAGCCAGCAGTATTCACCTGTGGCCAAGAAAGCCAACTGCATCCTGTGCTAAATCAAGAGATGACCAGTAGGTTGAAGGAGGTGATCCTCCCCCTGTATTCTGCTCTTGTAAGACCCCCACCTGGAGTACTGTGTTCAGTTCTGGAGTGCCCAGCACAGGAAGGATATTGAACCGATGGAATGTGTCCATAGGAGGGCCATGAGGATGACTGGAGCGCAGGGCACCTCCTTTAAGGGGACAGGCTGAGAGAGTTGGGCTTGTTCAGCCTGCAGAAGAGGAGACTTCAAAGAGATCTTACAGTGGCCTTCTAGTACCTGAAGGTGGCTTTCCAGTACCTGAAGGGGGCCTACAAGAAAGTTGGGGAGGGGCTATTTACAAGGGCTTATAGTGGTAAGACCAGGGGTAATCATTTCAATCTAGAAGAGGGTACATTTAGACTGGAAGTCAGAAGGAAGTTCTTCACAATAAGGATCATGAGACACTGGAAGAAGTTGCCCAGGGAGGTTGAGTATGCCCTTTCCCTGGAAGTGTTCAAGGTCAGATTGTATGGGGCCTTGAGCAACCTGGTCTAGTGTGGCGTGTCCCTGCTCATGGAGGGGGTGTTGGCACTAAATGATCTTTAAGGTCCCTTCTAACCTGAACCATTTATGAATCTATGAAACTCTGAAAACAAAACTAAAATGGATTGATGTAGTGGCTGAGAAGAACAATACTCTTGATTTTCAGTTCTGTCAATCATCAAATCCTATCAAGGTAATTTACTTTATGCAATATTTGCAGTTTCTTTTGTTGATAAGCATAGCTCATGGGCCATAGCAAAGTGGTATATTTGTACTGCAGCTTAGTGGAAACATAAGGCATTTCTGCTTCTCAGTTTGGGGGAAATAAGTTAGATTTCAAGAGTGGAAGTTCATATTCTAGCAATTTGGCAAGGCTTAATGCTACTGTCTTTTAAATACCATCAAAACACATTGGCAGCTGCTCAACATTTGTAATGTTTAGGGAGAGGGTTTTAATCAGTTTGGGTTGGTGCCTGTAATACAAGCACAACAACCATTTCTCACCACTAGTTCAACATGTAATGAAGAAACTTTGCTAAAAAGATAACAGTTCATTGAACCCAGGAACTAATAGGAACAGGAAAAAACCCAAATAAGTAAAAGAATCCAAAAGGTTAACTAGAAACTGTATCACAATGCCTTTATACTCTGAGAGACACAATATTAACACTCTGAGAGAAATGGGAGACAGCTAACACATTGGGCTTTGGCCTTAGATGAGAGCTCTGGGTCAAGAGAGTGTACACCAACACTCATAACCACAGATGCCACCAGATACACACACACTCACACCCCACTTTCCAGAAGAGAAAGGGGATGGGCGGGTGACAGGAATACAGCACAAAATACACATTTGGTGCTTGCAGAAAAGTTCCTTTTCCTGATCCTCTTGCAGACATCAGCACTCTGTGACCTCTCCATCAGCTTGGGGTTCTTCTCTGAGGCCATAACTGTCAAATGTAGAGGCTACAACAGAATTCTGGACTGTCTGTTTGCCAAAGGCGTAGGAGATCAAAACTTGTGATCTTTCTCTCTCTCAGTAGAGGCTTCTCTAAGTCTCTCAGTGGCAGAGTATATAGGATCTTTGTCAGCCTGGTGGAGACAAAGACAACATGGCATTGGTTACATGGGGACATGCCTGTTAATGTCAAATAGGCTTTGTCTGGTCTCATCTAAGGGCTTTCTACAGGCCTTATGCAGAGTCTGTCTTTCTTCTCCCCTGTGGTTAGGCAACAAGGGAGATAGAGGGTTAAGAGCTCACCTCTGCCTGGCATTTTCAAAAGTGATCACTGTAGTGTTGCTGTGTGGAGGAATTACCCTTACTCTGGCCCACTGCCAAGAACAGGAAGGAGCTGGTGTTGGCTTTTCTGCATCTGAGCCCTCAGTAAAAGAGGAGAGGGCTGTAGGTTCACCTCCAACAAAGGTGGTTTGCAGGTACAGACAGTGGCTTCTCTCTTCAGCACCTGACAGATGCTAGTGCAGGCTAGTGCTGGCTTCAGTCAAAAATGGTCTGCTCTCTTTTGAGTTCAAGCTCCCATGCAAAAGAGAGCTGTGGCTACCCCCTCAGAAGAGTGGCATCCAGGCTTAGGCTCTTTTGTGTTCTACCCTTCGGTGGCTGGGGCTTGAGAGCCATTCCTTCCCCCCACTCCACCCTTGGAGGGGTGGGAGAAGGTCTCTTCTAGAGGAGATCTCTGTCTCTCAAAATGTATCGAAGCAGAAGCAGGAGAAAGGCGAAGATGGAGAAGAAGATGACAAAGAAAAGATTAAGAAGCAGGAAGTACCTTCCCTTTATGGACTCTGTCCACCAATCATCTGTAGAGTCCAGACAACGATGCAGGAGGTCTGCTAGGAAAGCTACCTCCAGCTTCAAAAAAAAAAATGCTTTTTCATCATAAAAGCACAGCAACTAATAGTTGAAAATCTGGTAATTTTCAAACCAGAACAACATTGAAAGGATATAAATTAACATCATGGATTAATTGCAAGGGCTATTTTGGTATAGCAAGAATATTTTTGCTGAAATTGTTATCTGTATAATAGGAGAACAAAAAGTATTTAATTTATTTAGACACTTCATGTAGACTTGTACTAGCTCTTTTATTACAAAATGCAGTGCCTAAGAACTACCAGATACATTAACTGTAAGTATTATTTCCACTCTTAGTCAATTAGAATCATTGAATCATTAGGGATAAGAAGGGACCTCAAAAGATTATCTCGTCCCATCTCCCTGCCACAGCACAATCACCTAGACCAAGTTGTACAGGAACAGGTCCAGGCAGGTCTTGAACATCTCCAGAGAAGGAGACTCCACAGCCCTCCTGGGCAGCCTGTTCCAATGCTGCATTACCCTCACTGTGAATTTCAATACAAAGCATATGTAGGCTTCCCTCTTCTCCTATGTATCTGACATGATTTAGACATACTTGCTTAGCTAACATTTACTGAAAGAATAGGTCCTTCCATTTTTTATTGTCTTAGAATTTCTACCTGTCTATAGTTTCCTAGAAACTAGAAGTTAAACAGTAACTTTGTAAAGTTCTAGTAACATAAAGATAGCCCTGAATTAAGCAAAAGGAAGAAATACATTTGCTGAAATTTTACTCACACCAAAATACAAGATACAAATTAATAATAAGGCAACTTATCTAGATTTTTCAAAATATGCGTACATATGGCAGAACTCAAATGCAAAGCAGCAAAAGTGAAAAGGAAACAAAGATACTTTAGTACAATGGGGAAATAACTGTGAATGAATAGTACATGAAATAAACAAACTGCATTACATCATAACAGAGGATGACACAAAATTATATTAGCTGGCCTAAGTTTAGTTTTAAGAGCTGTTAATATTAACAAAATTGTGACTCCAGTAATAAAAGAGACAATGCAGCAATCCATCAAATTCACAGAGGTAGTATTTCCCACAGTCTGCTGATAAAGGGTTTCACAAGCAGCTTTTCAAAACCAACACTTTTAGAACAGAAAAGTATCAGCAAAGATTTGAGACAAAGGAGGAAAAGTCAGTCAGATTTTGAGCTATGCTGCTTCTAGTTCACTGTTTCCAGGAGGGTCCTTACCAGCACCCTTAGTATTTAACTAAGATTAAATACACTGACAACTGTGCTGGTCCCCTTGTTCTCATTCAGCTGTTGCAGCTGGTAAAAACAGAGGAAAGCAGGGCAGCATCCTCACCGGATGCTGGGGAGGCAGGTAGTGCTGAGACCCACAAGAGTCCAAAATGGACTCTAAGCTGAACAACACTGGATCAGGGGAGACAATCTTTCCCTGGCTTTCATAGCAATGTTGTGAAATTCAGAATGTTCTGTTAACAGAAAAAGCACTTACATGTGAATACAAACATTACAGAAGTCCGTTAAATCCAGAACAATCTGTACCGTTTACTTGGTGATTTACTTGGTGATCTGGATCTTTCACTTGTCAAGAACTGACAGATTTTTCTAAGAAAAACAATAAATTATTTTTCTTGTATCCTGCCTACTTTTTAACTACAGCTGATCAAAGGAAGATTGTGTTTCTGCTTGATCAGTTGAATTTGTGATAAATGGCAGTCTGGTGTCTGGATTTTCTATTAGCTTTACATAATTATGTATAGCTAGACTCTTTATAACTCACACTACCTGCCCACTGAGGATTTCCATTGATTAAGCTTCCTCATTAAATCAGGGAGACCAGTTAGCATGAGAAAGGTAGAAAGACTGACAAAAACTGACCCTTATTAAACAGTATTGATATTCAGGATCACAGTTCCTTTCAAGTTGGCTTTTCTTCAATAAAAGAATCAGAAATGTACAATTACCCAGAGGCAAGTTAAAGTTCCATCTAAAACCAACCAAAAAAGCCTTAAATATCTGTTCCTTTGTTAAACCAAAATAATTAAAACTCAGAATATTTTGTGACATGTATAACACAGGAATAATCCTCAAATACAGAAACAGGATGCGTAGCAAAAGTGTATCTAGAAATGTCTATCTGTTGGAGTTGAGTTAAGCAGCAAAGAGATATAATCTCTTGAGAACATGAAGAAAACTTGTTGTGCATTATTTTTGTATCCAGGTGTCCTCTTCACTCTGCAGAACAAAGAAAAGGATTTGAAAGGAAAACAGCAGTCCAAACTGCCAGTCATGCAAATGTTTCTCTAGCCAATCCCTTGCTCTTCAATAACCTGCTTTTCTGTCAGGTATTTCCCCTGTGAACACAGAAGTTCCTCTGTTTTTTCTTAGTTCTGCACAGCACCAGATTTTGACTGACTCTGGAAGCAGTTATTTCATGTCTTGGAAGATTTAAACTTTAGGTATTGATTACAAAAGATCATTCTTTTTTTCGTCTTCTGCTTAATCCACCTTAGGGGTGTGCACCTTGAACTGACAGAATAGTGCCTCAGGTGCAAACGGAGATTGAGTGAAATAAACCTGAATGTCTTTCCCATCTTGCATTCTCTTGCACAAGAAAATCCTGTGCAATCAAGAAGACTTTCAGTGGTAGAGGACATCACAGCCTATGGTCAGTTACTACATTCTAGGAACAAAAGTGCTTTGGGGATAGTCTTATTTCCAGGCAGCTGAAAGGCAAAGAGAACAAGGAGTTGATAGAAAAATACAACAGGTAAGTCAAAAAATAAATGTGTGGTTAGAAAAATACCAAGCTTGCCAGTTAACTACTTTTAACTGGTGGAATATATTTGAGGCAAAAATGCCAAACAAGGGGAAAAAGTGATGACATAATTCCTGCTTATCTTTCTTTAAGATTTTTTTTTTATTATCAAGCAATACATTTTTATTTCATCTTCTTCAGCAACTCAGAAAGCTGGTGTTCATTTAATTCGAGCACACTTTACTTCAGAATGTAAGACTTTCCCAAATTCAGGTTTCTGCTCTAATCTGAAGTGAGCAAGGCCACTTAGATTGCAGAGTGCTATTCAATACAGGTGGTCTGTGACTTTACTGGATCAATAGGACCTCCAAACCTTGGTAATGTATTGCTTAAATCTAAAAAAAAAAAAAAACAAAAAAAAAACAGGATAATTGAAAGGTTGTTTTTCCTTCCCTCTCAGTCTTGCTTGTGAATAGCAAGAATTAAGTATCTAACAACAGAGTTAGAAATAAGAACAGATACTTTCTTGTTAGAGGTGTTTGAGCAATGAATAGCGTTTATTTAAGACAGGTAAGACTGTTATCACAGAGTACAGTGTTTATGACCTTTCTAACATTTTTATGTAAATCTTTTATCACCATTTAACTTAAATATTTTCCAAATCATTAGTATATGCTCCAAAATTACTTTCTTCTTGGATATTCACTCTGTCTTGCAGATTCAGCATTGGATTAACATGATCAAATTTATTCTGATTCTGTTGCCACTTTTCTACAGTCTGTTCTAATTCACAGCTCATGAAATCAAATACTATCTATAGCCTGATAATTCAGACTAGATCAAAGGTTAAACATTGATACTTGGTTTTGTAGCTCTGTTGAGAATGTATATTAGAATATTTGATTTGTACAAGAGAGTGATTATGTGACCTAATTGTATGTCCCAATATACTACCACAGAAATACATTAATGTGTTTTAATTTTTGTTGACATAATACAGTGTGATATGAAGCACTGCATACTTGTATGATCCTAACCTGATCAAGAATATTGCTGGTAATAACCTTGCATTGCAAGTGATAATTATATAAATACCTCTGTAAAATGTTAACTGGTTATTTTTTATTTATGGAATTGAAAATTTGTGTGGAAGTTCTATTCTCTTCTCCAGTGTTACTACCAGTATAAGGCAATCTGTTATTTCTATAAGCACCCTTGAAAATGCTGAAATATGGTCAAAATATTTTGGATTTATCTCACATTGTGAAACTTTAATGCATGAATATAATTTATTACATTACTGTCTGCCACAGGTAAGCTGCTATCACTTCTGTACCTTGACTTTATAGACATTAGTGCCCTAGTAGTAGGTTACCACACACATGCTAAAACAATCAGGTCCTCTAATTATGGGGCATTCAGAATAAATGCCTGATAACTTGCTTACCAGAATAAATGACTTTGCCTCTGCTCACAGAAAAATGTTAAAATCAATAAGAAAATTCCTGAGGTCATCGACCATTTGCAGCTTCATATTAGATTCATGCTTGTTCTGTCCTAGTGGTTAGTCCTCACAGATCAATACAACATAAGTAAAAAATTATTGGCTTTTTTCCAATATAAATGGAATATCCTCCAAAATAAACTAAAGGGTTTTTTTTTCAAAATATTTATTAGAATTTCTTTCACAAAAATATTACTGTAGATTTACTAGTGAAATATCATTGTAGTTACATTAAATATACTAATATACTTTGACTGTGGTTTATTTCCCACCTCTTCTGATACTGGTTGTTCAACATCATGTCATAAAAATGGGAATTTTCTATGTCTTAAGTCAGAGATGATTACAGGGTGGTGGCTTAGTGGTCAAGTGGAAACTTAAATAGGAAAAATGTAAAGATTTTTTTGCTTTTTCCCACCCCTCTTGTGTAAGATTTGCATTCTACAACAGCTAGATTTTCCAACTGAACTGCTTATGATAAGTCCAAGCCTAAAAATAACACAATATTATTCTGACTTGATTTCTTGACATAATGCACAGGCTATTTGCATGAAATGTTTCTGACATGGCTAATGTCAAAAGAACTGACTATACCAATTCAGTGCTTCATTTGAAGTGCATAGAGTTGCCTGAGGTCAGGAATCAGTCACAGCCTCAAGGCTTTTGCTGGCTACACTGTACCATATTGATGTTTAACAGGCAAGTCTGTGTGAATTGTCCTTTACTTAGAAATAATTAAGGTTTGATGATTTTTAAAACCAACAATAAGTACAGTCTGCAATATAAATTCTAACTGCTGCTACAAGTTGCCTATCCAGGAAAAATTATAATCATAGAAACATAGAATTATTACTGTTGGGAAAGACTTACAAGATCAGTCAGTTCAACTGTCAACCCAACCTCACCAAGTCCACAAAATTATGTCCCCCAGGGCCACAAGTACACATTTTTTGAACACCACCGAAGACAGTGATTCTACCACCTCTCTGGACAGCCTGCTTCAATGTTTCACAAATCTTTCAGTGAGGCAAGTTTTCCTAATGTCTAATCTAAACCCCCCTGGCACAACTTGAGGCCATATCTTCTTTTCCTATTGCTAATGACTTGGGAGAAGACACTGATCCCCTGTCACGGTTTAGCACCAGGCTGGTGTTTTGCTTAACCATGCACAAAACAGACTTTTGCTCTCGTCAAATCCCAGAAGGAAGAGAATAAACACAGAATAATTACAGAAACTGGAACTGTAAGTATTAAGACGAAAGAAAGAAAGAAAGAAAGAAAGAAAGAAAGAAAGAAAGAAAGAAAGAAAGAAAGAAAGAAAGGAAGAAAGGAAGAGAGAGGAAGGAAGGAAGGAAGGAAGGAAGGAAGGAAGGAAGGAAGGAAGGAAGGAAGGAAGAAAAATGACAAGAAATTCATGCCTTTGAAACCAGCAACTGAACTCATCCTATATCCTGCCTTCTGTTAAGCTGCAACCTCAAAAAGAACCCCAAAACTACCACCCTTCAAGAGAAAACTAATCCCTGGGGCAGGTTGTTTTTTGCCAGAGGAAAAGAAAAAGGAAGAGAGAGTAGGAGCTGGAGTGTTTTGCTAAAAAGAGAGAGTCAAAGCAGTGGCTTATTACAGGAGAAAGTGGGGGGTGATAAGAGAGGAGAAGCTGTGGCAGCAGCTGCACTATCCTACACAAACCCCTGGAGAAGCTAAGAAGGGAAAAGGGTACCAAGTGAAAAAGAATGGCAAGACTTTCTCCTCAAACTACACAGAAATACCCTAATTACTCTGTTTGCCTGAGGAAGCCATTCCACTACAGACCCTTCCTACATGCTGCCACAGTTCTCTCTAACCAGACCCTCCTTCCTCCTGCCCAGTTTCTGCGGGAGGTGTAACTTGTATGCTGGAAGAGAATTTGATGCAGAAATACTACATAAAAATGGGGTTTCACCAAAATCATGACACTGCCACCTCTCAACATCCTCCTCTCAGGTAGTTGTAAGGAGCATTAAGGTCTCCCTTCAACCTCTTTTTCTCAGTATTAAACAACCTCAGTTCTCTTATCCACTCCTTGTAAGACCTGCCCTCCAGACCTTTCACTAGCTTCATTGACCTTTAGACATGCAAGGAACTTGTTTGACTGTTTCCTCTCTGCTATGTTGTATTTTTAAAAAATGTCAGGTAAGTTCAAATCCCCCATGAAGAGAAGGACTGGAGACTGTGAGAGTTCTGCCAGATGCCTGTAGAACATCTCGTTGACCTCCTCATCCTGGCTGGGTGTTCTAGAACAGACTCCAAATGGGAAATCTGCCCTGTTGGTCTTCACCTTCATCCTCACTCATAGATGCTCTACCTTATCTTTGAGTTGAATAAAATCAAAACATTCTTGAACACAGAGAGGCGTCCCACCACCACCCCTTTCTTGCCTGTCCTTTCTGAAGGACTTGTAGCCATTCATTTCAGTTATGAGAGTCATCAGTGATGGTATATATGTCACCTTTATCCTGTTGTACAATGGCTTCCATCTCCTCCTGCTTATTTCTCATGCTACGTGCATTGAGTTGGACTGTCAATTTAAGTCACAGCAACTGAATGCCACCTCAAACTCACCTCTGCTGAGCCTGGTTTCATCCCCTTTTCCCTTTTAATCCACTTTAAAGACTTTTCAGTGAGCTCTGCTAAGTCACTAACAAGAATGTATTTGTGTTTCCTTTCCCCCCAGTATTAATAACTACATAAAATGTTATTCGTTATAAAGTGACATCCAAGTGATGTTCAGATCAGTTTGCCTTCTTTTACAGCATCCAGGTATGCCTGTCAGTAAGATACTCTGCTACAGTTCCTGATGTCTAAATATGAAGTTTGATAGGCTTTAATACAAATGAGTTCATTTCTTGTCATTCTTGTTAGAATAAACTTTTATTTTTCCTTCAGAACACTCTTATTTCTGGAAAAAAGATACAGATGTTCTTGAAGCAATTAAAGTAAAGCTACTGTTTCTGGATGAACTTGAGTCATATTCATGGCTGGAGTTTTCAGAACAAACATTGCAGGAAGGTATAAGGCGATCTTAAATGCATTTTGTTTAGGAGCCTCTGAATTGCTATGTCAAATATTTTTTGCCCAGTGATCAAAACCTGCAGCTTTTCATCTTTTCTTACACTTAGTGGTGGTGAAGCTGCACCATGTGTTCTCAGTAGTAGAATAGGAACCTCTTTCCTCAGGAGCACTGCCTGAACTGAAATTGCCAAATAAAAGCCTGTGGTAAATGGCAAACATTAATAAGGAACCAGCTGCAGGGAATCAAAAATTGTGTGGACAGCTAGTATACTTGCAGATGACAGGTTACTTATCACATTCACTAGATCTGTTTTTACCTGAAAGTTAGTATCTTATTATATTTGTATTGATAACCATGTCATCTTCTAAAGTACCACGATTTTTGTTGCAAACCTTCTGTAAAAACTAGAAAATGTAGGCACCCACTATTTTGTTAGTAATTATCAGGGACAGGAGAGAATTACATGAGTGCTCCGGGGCAAAAATACTCCTTTAATACTGCATGACTCATGAGCTGTATAACAAAGGACAGATGATATCTCTTCCTACACTCCTTTAAAAAACCCAAAGAATTCATGAAGTGTGGACAACATTCCTTTCTCAGTTTCTGTATCTCAGCAGGAGTGCCTAGTTGCATAGAAACTGCTATTCTACCACAGATTCTGTGACAATCACTCTCCTCTTCCTTCTCTATATCTCTCTAAGAAGGTGCTATTTTGGCAGTACTGTTAGAAGTGTGACTGTCTCTGTGTAGGGAAAATTGAGGGACCAGGTGGAGGCCTTGACCAAGGTTTGTCTTTTAACCTTTTTAGTCTTTGTTAACAAAACTTACTCTATTTCTTTACTATAACAGTGTCTCTGTTTTTCTGTTGTATTTTGACAACACTGAGAAATCCAGATCACCACAAAATAATCTAAAACAGGACGTGAGAAACAGTGCTTTGGCTGATCACCTACTAAAGCAGCTGTAACACAGGATCAGGGTGGGAATAAGTCCTCTGATATTCACACTTATCCATAGTGCACCTCTGTCTGGGGAGCATAGAAGAAAATGAGTACAAGAGATTTACTGGGCCATAGAGCATTTTACTGACATGTATTTCACTTAATCCTTTTAATTACATGATCAAACTCCATCTCTGAATAGGCTAGAAATAGGTGTAAACAAACCTCTGAGATGCTTTCAACCTCTAACTCTCTTAAGGGTTGCAGGTTTTTCTGATGTATGCATAGTCCATTTATCTTGCCCTTCCTCCCTTTCTAATTGTGTTTTGGACAAAACTGTGCTCCAAGTTATCATGGAAATCACGTTAATTTCCTGTGACCTTTACATCCTTCAGTGCTATTGCTAACTAGGCAGCTGCAAGAAAACTTGTCCTGTAATGAAACTGTTAATAAGTCAGCTTTTTAAATTTCTAAAGTACTTTGACTTAAGGTCAAGTAAAAGATTCTGAGTGATGCAGTTATACCACCTGTTGCAGTGAACATTACATGATCTGTTCATTTTCCTCTGGGGGAACCCTGAGCTTGACCATTCACCGAGGTGCACATCAATGTGATGACAGCAAAATGGCCTTTATTATCACGGGGCGTACACTTACATACCCTGGCACTCGTGTACGCCCCCTTTTTCCCACAGACGTAGCAGAATAGAGAACCTATCGTGTCACATCCCGCAAGCCCGCATGCGCACAATACAACATCTCCCCCCCCATGCTCAAGAAAGCCTTGCCCTGTTACATCACAAAAACAAATCCCTGATTCCCAATCCCTGCTCACAACCC
>VZRI01001314.1:92558-135347 GCA_013397515.1 Upupa epops | reverse complement strand
CTAGACCTACTGACCATGCCCTTCTTAATGCGCTCCAGGATACCTACCATTGGCCTTCTTGGCAACAAGGGCACGCNCACTGCGGGCTCATGGTCAGCTTAATGTCTACCAGGACTCTTAAGATGTCTCTTCAAGGCTGCTCTCCAACTGATGTACTCCTAACCTATTACTGATGCCTGGGGCTCTTCCTTCCCAGGTGCAAGACCCTACACTTGCTCTTGTTGAACGTCATTAGGTTCTTCTTTGCCAACACTGCAGCCTCTCCAGGTCATTCTGGATGGCAGCACAGCCCTCTGGAGCCTCAGCCACAACTTCCAGTTTTGCACCATCAGCAGATTTGCTGAGGATACTCTCTGTTCCCTAGTCCAGGTCACTGTTGAGTAAGGCTGGACCAAATAATGACCACTGTTCACAGGTCTCCAACTCAGCCCTGCACTATTGATAGCTCTCTGAGTCTATCACACNGATAACTCTCTGAGTCTATCACACAACCAGCTCTTGACTGACCTTGCCATCCATTCATTTAACTTGCACTGCACGATTTTATCATAATATCCTCATTAAGAGACAGTGTCAAACACCTTCCTGAAGTCAAGTTAGACATCATCCACTGCTCTCCTCTCATACAGCCAGCCAAATATGATGTCATAAAAAGCTGTCATACTAGCCAAGTATGACTTCCTCTTGATGAATCCATGCTGACTACTCCCAGTAACTTTTTTACCTTCCAGATGGTTGAAGATGACATCCAAAAGAATTTGTTCCATCATATTTCTAGGGACTGATGTGAAAACTAACCAGCCTGTAGTTTCCTGGGTCATACTTCTTACCCTTCTTGAAGGGTGGGGTGATTCAGGCATGTTTCCTGTTCTCCATGACCTTTCAAAGTGGCCTGGCCATAACATATGGCAACTCTCTCAGCACTTGTGGGTGCATTTTGCCAGGATGCAGGGATTTATGAATGTCCAGCTTAGCCAAATGCTCTCTAACCCGGTCTACCTCTACAGAGCCAAAGTCTTCCTCTCTCCAGATCATGTCTCCAGGGCTTGGCCTTCATGGGGGCTGGCTTTAGCAGTGAAGACCAAAGCTAAGAAAGCATTCATTAACTGTACCTTGTGTCTTCCAGCACTAGGGTGTCTGTCTTGTTCATCACTGGGCCACATTTTCCCTACCCTTCCTTTCCTGTAGGCCTTCTGGACTGAGGGTGCCTTGCTGTGTTAACTTTCCAGCAATATCATGGTAGTTAAAATCTCCCATGAGGATACAGGCCTGTGATTGTCAGGCTGCTTTCAGCTGTCTGTAGAAGGCCTCATCAACATCGTAATCCACAACAGGTATGCTATAGTAAACACCCACAGTGTCACTCATATTAGTCTGCCCCTTGATTCTTATCTATAAGGTCTCAACCAATTCTTCATCCTCTCCTAGACAGACGCTGATACATTCCATGTGCTCTCGCACATAGCCACTCCACCTTGTTGGCCTGTCTTTCTTGACCATCCACAACAGCCTTCCAGTTGTTCAAGCTATCCCTCCACGTCTCACTAACTACAATAAGATCATGGTCCTGGGACCACACACAGATCTGCCTGCTTGTTCCCCCCACTGCATGTGTCGGTGTACAGGCATTTCAAAGAGTTAACTAACCAAGGTTGCCCTGCAAGGGAGTGGGAGGATATATCACAGCTGCATACAGCCCCAGGATATATACACAATAAACAATCCTATTTCTTTACATAAAGAAGCATCTACTTAAGAAGAATAAGGTGGTAAGATTTAGTGTCTTCCATGGGGATCCAAGATATCCCAGATGAGCAACTCTGAGCTCAAGTACTATGTGAAGATGCAGGTAACTACTGTGAATTAGCAGATCTTATTAGCTGGAGACACAATGTAAACTAGAACAGTGTTCCCACTCTGTGCCAGATAAAACTGGAACAGATATATCCTACAGGCAATAGCCTACTCTCAAGGCTTCAACACTGGTTTAATTACACCAACAGACTGCCTAGAAAGAGCAGTATCATAATCTCTACAAGTTTACCTTCTGTCATCTTCAGCGTAAAATTGAACATAAGTTCAACAGCAGGGGTTAGGAGGAGTACAAAATCCATAAGCTGAGTTTCACACTGTCACACTGTGGAAAGATTGCTCCTCTTCTGCTCCTAATGTAAGTGAAATCATTCTTCAATTCTACTGAAGCAAGCAGGACCGCTGTTGTTTTACATAATTACTCAGCCTAGTATCTAGACAGGAGCACTATCACTTTCCAACAGCAAAAAAAGAATGTTTTTGGATAATGAATAAACTAGAATCTCACCCAGAATTATATTTTCCCTGTACAGGACAAGATTAGTTCTGCTATCACAAAATTCACTGCTCAGTCATTTTACTTTCTTACTTCAAAGTTAAGACTGAATCACAGCTGTCAAAAAACCCACTGCTTTAGTGAAAATTTTCAGCTTCCATATTTTCATACATAAATGTTCAGTTTAGCTTGTGTCCTTACTTTGGTGGGCTTTGGAGACAAAAGGATAAAGAGAAACCAACTTGAAAAGCCTATTCCTTTTTAACTTTTGTTCACTTAAGTAACAGCTCTTCCCAAAACCACTGCCCACCTGACTGAAATCTCTGCCAAGACTGCAGAGCCATCAGTCATGAAACAGCACTTGGGACATCTGTTAGCTGGAGTTAAGCAAGTTAGTTTGATTTTGCTTTTCAGAGCAAGATTAACGGGGTCATCAAGAAAGCAAAATCTGTGAACATTAAAGAGGAGAGGGAGAAATACTGTTTGGGGTTGGCTGTTTTGGTTTGTATAGGAACCTATTACATGAAACAAAAATTACTTGAACGTGTAAGATCAGTATCAAAATTCCTTTCAAGACAAATGATCAAATCAACAACTATGCCAGCAGAAACATGTTGCAGAAGATACACAGAAAAAACGCAACAACAAACTAGCAGCACTGCCCAGGAACATGTTAAGGTCTTGCTTCTGTGCAACAGCACCTAACAGCCCAGGTTTCATTTGAAACAGTCAGGCCTTGGTGAGGAAACAAACCACAACCAGGAAACACTACACCAGAATCAGACAAAGCACAGACTGTTCTCCCTTTAATATGAGCTTTGAACTAGTACCCAGCAAGTCAGTCATCTCCATTTTGCCCTAAAAACACTCTCATATATAGGCTACTCTATGCAATAAGTACTCCAGTCCCAATGCACGCTCAGCCTTCTTCACAGCCTTACATCATCTCATCATCTCTCAAGTAAGAAAAGGGAATTACAACAAGCAACATTAACTCTTCAGATGGCACAATCCTCCCCCATCACGACATAAAGATAACTAAGATTAATGTTCTTTTTCCAGGCTCTGAAGAGAGCAAGAGTCCCCTCCCTGCCCTGAACCAGGGTGTGCGTGTGACACGCTGAAGGTAGGGCCTTTACAGCACAAAGCAATTCAATAATTTTCTTCTCTGTATTAGATGAAGGAAAAAGATCTGAACCCCCCAAAAAAAACCAAAGATGGCACAAACCTCCTCTGGAGTTGAAGAGAACAGCCCTGTAGCTCTGTGTCTGTGATACTCACTCGAGAGCCTCACGACACATACATTAGCCACACTACCCATTTTGCAAAATATCAGAGATTACTGCAATCTTAGATAATGAAAGATGAATCACAGTGTGATCCTATTACATTAATCCAACACATTTTCTAACACCAAGAGGTAGGAAGTAATCCTAAACTGCCCAAGAACCAAGAAGCATTCACTAGACTTTCTTGCACACATTTTAAAACAATCTCAAAAGTAATAAATTGAAGTAATGCAGACAATTCAATTGATTTCAAAGGAATTATAGAAGCAGTGTGCATGAGTCACACCAGGGATTTAGTGGCCTTGGAACATTAATACAAATTAAAGAAAGAAAAAAAACCTAAAAGAAATAAAATCAGTTTACATCCAAATGGGCACAGAGCTGCCTCAAATAGTTGAGATGGTTATTTGTAGAGCATTCTCTTGAGGGAAGATAGCACAAGAGAGAGGAAAATAAATGCTTCTACTGCAATTCTTCTACATTATGCTTCCTGAGACCTGAGGGATATCTCACCTATTCCTCCCTTGCCTCCCAGCTCCATTCATCTGAGACATGTCCAATCCTCTTAGCAACAGCTTTTGTCACAAGGGCATCTCCTAAAAAGTTCGTAGATTCTTACCCTACCTGCTAACAAAACACTAAAGCAAAGCCATTAGTAATGAATTGGTATTTATCATGTGAGCCATTGACATATAAATCCAAATCTAGTTTTCCTACCAAAACTTCTCAGTAAGCTCCTACAAAAACCAGATTTCACTAATGCCTACTTTAAAATACACAGAAAAACATATTACATCAGTAATGGGCAGAGTTGTTTTCCCACTGCTCCTTCCTATCCAGTGTGATATCAGTTTAATAACCCACTTTAGCCCATTTTAGGTGTGCAGTCTCCTTTTCAGCACTTCTCATTGCTAGGGGCTATAACTCCAGTACCAATCTCACCTGTGCCTCTACTTATCTCATTTTATCTTCTGCTTTACTTCATCAAGAACAGATTACACCTCACGTGGCTCAACAGACAGATTTCTGTACTGCTACACAGCTCTGTCTGACACAGAACAGCTCGGCACTATCAAAGGAAGATGCAATTTTGCTTGTCTGCTCCATACTGCTGGATCAAATACTTGATCTGAGGACAAATGTGCACATGTACACACACACACTTTTAAAAGCTTGAAATAGAGCTTTATTCCAGAATTAAATCTACCAGGTAAACAATTTCCCTAATGATATATTTCTCTTACAAGCAGCTTTCTTGAAGAGCATGTTTTCTGTATTTTTAATGAACAGTTTTCCATGCCATTCTGCAGTTTTCTAGGAATCCTCTGTAATTTCTCCTAGCATCTCTATAATTAGTATTTTATTAAGGAGAAGCTCTCTTTACAGAAAGCAGCAAATACAGAAAACTAACATTCATGAACAAGCTCTTAAAAGAAATGGCTATTTTTCAGTTTCACAGCTCTTCACAGAATCATTAAGATATAACCAGGAAACACAAGCTGCGCTAAGTTACAGCACCTCTTGTAACTCAGTGCCAGCCCCATGAAACAGAGCTGAAGTTTTACAGTGAATTGTACATCGCTATTTTCAATGTGTGTATACAGACAGCAAACTGTTCCTTCCGTTACTTCACTAAGAAAGCAGATTTATACCATCAGGCCATACAAAAGATGAGAGTTTAAGGAAAAAAAACACCACCTCTACAACAATAAAACAGATTTGCAGAGAGCTTTCAAATATCTCATCCTCGGTAACACCACCAGAGAGAGAACAATTTTAACGAGATAACAAAGCGCAACTGCCAAGTAGGCACTAGTACGAGACCACCACTGGGTGCCAGTATTGCTCTATAAAAGAGAAACCTTTACTCTGCATTAACTACTCTAAAAACTTGGGAGTCGCTCTTATCAGGGTTTCAAAACGTTCTGAATTTCAGTTGTAGAAAGAAATTGCCCCGGAATGTCACAGATTTTTAAAAGGTGCTATCATGAGAGCTGTTTTAAATACAACAAACACCCCAACGTCCTCCCCCACACTGTAAAACATTAAGATGCTAAATACAAAAATCAGACTGTATCGGTTTCATCATATCCTACTACCTGCAAAGGACTACTAGAAAGGCACAATATTCATAAGCCATGTCAGAGTTAGGACAAACTGTTGCTTTATCCACAAGGCAAACACCTGTAAGAAATGACAAACGCATTCACACTTTTCTGTGCAAGTGCGAATGATGTTTTCTCCTAACATCTAACCTCAGCTGCACTGCATTCTATCTACTCTTGTTTTCTGCACAGGTCTGGAGAAGAGACTGTGCCTTTCCTTCTTGCAAGCCCATGTGAAGTCTTCCTACATCTGGTACACTTGCTTCATCTTCTTCTGTATCTTGCACTGATTAGCAATGGTTACTGCTACCCGAGTCCATTTTTGCTCTCCTATTAATTTCCCAATTTTTTAACGTCACTTTGAATTCTGAGCCTGAGCACTCACAGCCTTGCATTCCCAAGGAGCTTAATCTTGTGCTTAAGCTTAGTACTTCAAGCTCTGTCATCCTGGTGTTTAATGACAGTCTCGGACACATAGGGACCTAAACTAAGCTACCTCCACACAGCCTCAGGTGCTGACTAGCACATCCAAACCAGCTTTGTAAGGGGAACTTAATGCAAACTTCTTCCCTATTTCACTCCTTGAAAGTGGAAACCTCAATGTTTCCAGAACAGAATGCAGTGTACAGTACTTATCGCTACTAACATCAAGTTTTCAGTAGAATTACACCAGCAGAAACCTATTTGCACCATCCAGAAAGCAAACTGAGAATTACAGAACTCTGTCTGCAAGTAGATGTTGAGATTACCAGACACCAAGGTATTTCTTTTTAAAATATTACAGACGTTCCTGAAATTGGTGCACAGACACTACTGCCTGGGCAGTTATATCTGCATCCCAGGTACCTAACTTCACACTCCTTAGGCACAACCTTAAGCCCGGGACAAGCTAAACCCCAGAAAGGAATGCATTCCCAAGCTCAAATTCCCATATGCTAAACCTCTTTCAGAAGTCTATGAGATTTTATTTTCAATAAAATATCAGCCAAAAGAGCAAATGTGTTTTTAGAACGAAACAAACAAAAAAGATGGGTTTTCCTCACATTATGTAGTAAAGCAGAATGCCTCTCATTACTGCCCCCCTTTTTTAAATGTGGCCAAGCAAACACTAGTGAATTATCTAGCAATGAAAACTCTTTAGTCAGTGAAATCATAGCCAAAGGAAAGCACAGCAAACACTGAAATGCAAGGAAAAGAGAAAAAAGTTCAGTGCTTTAAATTAAACCAATGCCTTTTCCTAGGTTACTTCTACCTGAAGAAGGATAAAGACTGAATTCTTCTATATTGCAGTTAAAAATAAATACAATAATCAACTTCATAAAAATTATTTCACGGCATAAACAATACTAGTCTGGCATCTGGCAGTGAGGTGAAACACTCAGTGTGCTGCCTCTTCAGGAAACTCCTACCCTTCACCCCACAAAACCAGTTCCTTTCCCCTTCCTACCAGCACTGGAGAGGCAAAGGGGCTGGTTGAATGTGAGGGCTCTCCCTAATGAGCAGCACTTTTCCCCTCTCCTACAATAACACAGGAGAGCTGCTAGATACCTGGGTCAGTAGGTCACGAAATGGGATTTGATAGTAAGGAGGTTTCTGCTAGGGGTCATCAAATGCAGACAGCATTCCAGAACTCCCCGCAGCACTAGGAGTGCTTGAAACACTGCTTTTTGAGTTTTTTAGTTGCCTTTACTAATCTTTACTTCTCACTCATTTCCAAAAGACAAGGGCTATTTTTTATACAAAAAGCTTGAGTAACCAGTGACAGTTTTAGGATTCTGCTTAAATACGTTCGGCGTGCAAGCACATTAAGTCTATGATTAGATCTGTCTGACAGTGCATCATTCCCTCCCACACCTCCATAGACCCACACACCACTTCTTCTCTTTAATTACTGGCACATGTATTGGGTTTCTGTTCCTACCAGCCTCTCTGGCATTACTCCTTAAAAAATTAAGTATCAAACGCAAGTTCTCGGCATGCACTTCACCCAGTTCTTACTCACAGAAGATGCAGGTTAAGGCATTTTAACACTCGCATTAGTGAGGTGTTCACAGCAGTACCTCCCACTGCACTTGCACAAGTCTAGCTTTCCTCTATACAAGCCTTAATGCTAGAAATGCACCTTTATTTAAAACACAATTTGTTTAAAACTATATTGGGACACTTGCAGGGCCTTTTTTTCAAAAGCATTTCACAACAGAAAGTCAGGAAAAACCATGCTCAAACCAAATATAAAAAATTAAACCATCATTACAGCCACATTTCCCACTTCCAGGAAGGTCACTGTCAAACACCACAGGCTGTGCTCTTTTTGAAATGTTATGTAAGTGTACTGCACCCACCAAATACTCTATGTAAACTAAACCAATCATCAGAATCAACCTTCCTTTAAAGCCTCTGTTCAAAACAGAACACCAAATAATTACCTGTGATAGCCCTGAGCAAATCAGACACCCTAGCAATTACAGAATGACAGAATCACTAAGGTTGGAAGAAACCTACAAGAACATCAAGTCCAACCATCAACCCATCACCAGAATGCCCACTAAACCATGTTTCCAAGTGCCAAACCTACACGTTTTTTCACCACCTTCATGGATGGTGAATCCACTGCCTCCCTGGACAGCCTGTCCCAATAACTGACCACTCACAAACCCATGCTGGCTGGCCCTGATCCTCTGGCTGTCCTTTACTTGCTGTGTAAATGGGTACATAATGAAACGCTCTATAATCATCCCCAGCATCAAGGTCAAGCTGACAGGTCTGCAGTTGCCTGAATCACCCTTCCACTCCTTCTTGTGGATGGGTATGACATGATCAAGCCTCCAGTCATCCAGGACATTCCCTTTTTACTAGAAGCAGGAGAGTAACTTGTCAAGCTTTTCTGCTGGCTCCCTCAGCACTCTTAAATGGATCCCAACTGGACCCACAGACTCATGAATATCCAGGTACCATAGCAGGCCATCAACTGCTTCCTCTTGGATTGCGGCAAGTGTATCCTTGCCTTGCAGCTCAGGAGTCTGAACACACTGAGAATAACCGGACTGGTCATTAAAGACTGAAGCAGAGAACACATTAAGCACCTTAGCCTTGTCCTCATCCGTGGTGGTAGTGCTCCCCTCCAAATCCAGTAAGGGGTGGAGATTTTCACTGAATATCTATTTGCTGTTGATGTACTTGTAAAAACATTTCTTGTTGTCCTTTACTACAGTGGCCAGACTGAGTTCTAATTGGGCTTTTGCCTTTCTCATTTCCTCTCTGCATGCCCTAGCCAGATCCCTGTGTTCTTGAGTTGCTTGCTCTTTCTTCCAGAGATGGTAAAAACGTTCCTTTTTTACCTGAGGCCAGGCAGAAGCTCCCTGTTCAGTCAGGCNGACTGGTCATTAAAGACTGAAGCAGAGAACACATTAAGCACCTTAGCCTTGTCCTCATCCGTGGTGGTAGTGCTCCCCTCCAAATCCAGTAAGGGGTGGAGATTTTCACTGAATATCTATTTGCTGTTGATGTACTTGTAAAAACATTTCTTGTTGTCCTTTACTACAGTGGCCAGACTGAGTTCTAATTGGGCTTTTGCCTTTCTCATTTCCTCTCTGCATGCCCTAGCCAGATCCCTGTGTTCTTGAGTTGCTTGCTCTTTCTTCCAGAGATGGTAAAAACGTTCCTTTTTTACCTGAGGCCAGGCAGAAGCTCCCTGTTCAGTCAGGCAAGACTTCTTCCTCACCAGTTCACTTTGCAGCACACGGGGACAGCCTGCTCTTGTGCCTTCAAAAGTACATTTTCTAAGAATGCCCAGCCTTCAAGCTCCTCCTACTTGTGTCTCGTGTTACCTGCACTGGTGTAGATGAGCTGAGCTATTGATATAACCCCCAACAACTGCATGCCAACTCAGGGCTCATCTCCACTGAGCCTGGTTTCACCCCCTTCCCCTTTCCAATCTGACTGAAAGACTTCTCAATGAGCCCTGCCAACTCATTAGCAAGGATCCTTCTCCCCCTTTGAGGCAGCTGAACTCCATCAGTCCTCAGCAGGCTCGATGCAATTAAAGAATGTCTCATCACACAGTTCTACAAGAGGCTGGTTTCAGGACACCCACTGTTCTTCTCCAAACAAGCGACTGGGAAAGGGAAGAATGCATGTGGAGAAGCCTCACTTGAATAGACAAGAAACTCCTAAGCAGGGCAGTCTCTGAAAGGGCTGCGCAGCTGTTGATTTGACTTCCTTGCTTTCAAAAAGCTCAAATTAGATGGCCTTCACTGAATGCCGTAATGCTCATCTCTTTTCACTGGCATCTGTAAACAGGGTAAGAAATCACTGAAGGACAGGATAAAAGCTACAAATTAACTTGTCAGATCCGCATGTGGTAGGTTTTAATAAATTGTACAGCTGCACTTGGAGGGTATTATTTGTGATATACTTTTAAATTGCATTAGCAGCACTATGATCAAGTATATGCAAAGGTAACTACTACCCTCCAGGCTTACGTAAATAGCCATTTTATTTTCAAGTCTAAAACAACTGCAAAAGCTACTGATAAATACTTTGACAGGTGGTTTACATTCGACAATTATCTAACAAAGCATAAATTTTTCATATTAAATGATGTCAAAATCTGAAGCACTTGCTAGGAAGTAAGGAATTAAGTGGGTTGAAAGGATGAAAGAGAACAGAATTTTCCCCAAACAAAAGACTGCAATCACCAGCTGCTCTGCATCAGCCTGGAAAGAATTCCTGCCCAACTCATTTCCACTTTTTCAGTCCTGCATGAACACAGGAGACACGGAGCAGAATTTTCTGTACTAGAAGTAACCAACCCAGTTCCATAACCCAGAGGTAATCATCAATCACTTCAAACTACAGACACAGAAATCACTTATTTCGAGACCGTGTCTGTAAGACTAGGAGTGTCCGAGTCCAACCAGAAACTCTATTCTGCTTCAGTGACTGTGTGCTATCTTTTGTTGTGAAGATTGAAAATGTTCTTGCTTTACCATGCAGATAATTACACACAGAATGATATTTTATATTTAGAACCTGAAATTAGGGAGGTTAATTATACCAAAAAAGAAGTCAAGAAAGACTGATCAAAAATATTCTGGAGGATTAATTTGATAAAAGCTAATAAAAAAAGACTTTTCAAAGCAAATGCAAGAAAGCCTGTCAGGTGACAAGGCTGATAAATGACTGAGATGCAGAAGGTTTGATGAAGAAGGAAAAAGTTGTAATATGTAAGCTGGGTTGTTTTTTAAACAAACAAAAACAAGTCATTCTAAACCAAGCTCTACCACAGAGATCTGGAAAGTTTCCAAAAAGTTATTGTTGAAATACGTACCCAGGGAAGTTTCTCAAACTGATACTACAATACAAATCAGAATAAATACAGCAGTTACAAATGGAACAGGTTGCCTTCGAAGTTTGTGGAGTATCCTTCTCTGGAGATAATCTAAATCCACCTATATGTGGTCCTATTCAACCTGCTCTAGCAGGGATGATCTCCACAGGTCCCTTCCAACCCTTACCACTCTATGCTTCTGTGAAGACAAAACGCACTGTGACCAGAAAGTCTTCACCCAAGAGCTCTACAAGAGCTGCAATACAAAACTGCTGACATACTTCAAACCAATCACATGAAATCCTAAAAGCTATACAGACCCTGAGAGATGATAGGAGTTTGCTCTGAACAGACACTAGAATTTGCAGGTCTATGAAAACCCCTTGAGCTTCTAGCAGAGGATATCCCACCCACAGCCATTATACTTCTCTGGAAGATGAACAAAATTAGCAGAAAGGAAAAGAAGGCATAGAGGTTGGGGCAGAAAGACTGTTGTTGAAGTAACTTTGATAAGATCCTTCACCAAAGATTCCTAAAGAAACTGAATTGCTAAAGCACAAGAAAAAAAGAGTAATCCTTTCTCACATACTAAAACACAGGAAAGGAAGGGTACGAATACAATACGTGGTCCCTCTTCTAGGCAACCAATTAATAGTGCATGTTCCACTGGTTTGCACTACATACCACAAATATTAAGACAAAGGACTAGCCAGCAAGGTGGCAGCTGGTGATGATTATACATAGTTCTAGAGCCACCAAAATCTAACACTCTCCTATGTGCTCATAGAATCAGGTGAATTTTAACATTAATGAATGCAACTTGTTAATTCAAGAAATCAGCCCTGTATGTAAATGGTACTTGAACACTACATCAATATGCAAACTTACTTTAACCTACTTCCATGTTGCTCCAGGCTTTAAAATATATGTATATTTACTACTATTTCCATCATTTTAAACTCAACTGAAATTATGGCACAATTTCACAAGTGTTCTGCCAGCCCTTCAGGTCAGTGTTTTATTTGCTTGTTTTCTTTCAGACCTTAAAGCAAAACTCTATTTTGCCTCTACAAATTAACTTGGTAATCCTTTAGCAAATTACTTAAATGTAAAATGCATGTGTTATTAAGTACAAGATAAATTCAAAGTCAGTTGTTAATACTGGTAAAGAGAGAGAAAGATACAAAATTCCAGTTCACAACTCAAGTAATATTCCAGCCGGTAGGTTCTGCCATCCTTCTGAAAGCATGAGCGGGGCAAGTCTGTACTGCTGTACTGGCACAGGTTTATCACACATGCCTGCAAATGTTACACTTGTTTTATAATTTAATGTCTTAATTTAATAACATTTGTAAGATATACAACAATCAATACGTACACTGCCTCTGTGTAACCAAGCTGATTACATGACAGATTACAGCACTCAGCTTTCTATAAAAAGCCAGACAAGAATGAACCAAGAAAAGGTCTGAGTGTATACAACACAACCAATGAAGTGGTAATTAACTGCACTGGAACTTAGTACATATTTTCATCAACTAATGACTTGGCAAGAAGTTGAGAATCGATAATGCCTCCAATACTGAAACAGATCTGTAAGAAACTATCACATAGATAAACACAGGCAATTGAGTCTTCATGTTACTGATATCGATTTGTTTTTCTTTGCTCCCGAATCAGTCACAACTTTGAGTTCTGAGTGTTACACAACCACTGGTAAGAATCTGGATGCAATTTTGAGACTGGTATTTAGAGATGTTATTCGGCTGGACTTAGGAGGTCACTTTGCTCAATACCTGGCAGGAACACCACAATTTATTCAAAGTCTAACAATACCAAGAGTAATCTGCAGTCAAGATACCACCACCAACAACCAGACTACATGACAGAAGTCTGCAGTTTGATGACACAAAGCACCCTTCAAATCACCACCTTCAAGGGCTCAAAGCACATGTCTGCATTGAAAAAAACTTGACCAGACAGAGGCCCTGCACCCACAGAAACCATTCTCTTCTTCAAGACAGGCACAAAAGAAAGGCAGGATTAGAATTAAGATACAGACAAAGACTACAGTAAGTCTACTACGTTATTATACACTACCATCAGTAACCCGATGACATAAAAGTACTTTAATTTGGAATGAAACGGCATGAATTTTAAGTCATTATGTTAAATGTCGGGTTGCCTTTTCATAAGCATATGATTTGTCAACACACAGTTCTAGAACCACCTTGGTTATTTCATTTTTTAATCAAATTAGAACTGTTTTGCTTTTCCTTCTGCACTCAAACTGATGTTACTGCTTTCTGAATTCATGTCATTCGTAACTGTTTTTCCAGCTTACAAAATGAAGGTAAATACAGCAATTACAGTGTTTACGCTAAATTATTATTGCAAGCTACAACGTGATGTTGTGATGCTTCTGCTATTCTGCTGCACTGAAAAGCCAAGCCTACTATCAGTTAACAGCTAATGCCCTGCCAAAACAAAAAGTAAACATTTAAAACTTGAAACACAGAGTGCGGCAGCAAAAAGGAAACTCCATTAACCATCCCAAACTCCAACATAAACACAAACACGAGCTAATTGCTGATTTTCTTCCTCATACTCATTAAAGCATGTTGTCAATGAAGTCCACAAACTGCTCTTTTAAATACTTCCTAATACCAAAATCAATGCTATTTCAGCCTGCTGAACCTCAAAACTAAGACTGACAAAGTAACCAAGTTAATTATCAGCACTGAATACAGAACTTAGGTTATGCAAAACGTTATGCTTTGAGATGTCACCTTTCTGACGACAGCTACGAAATTAAGGTTCTCTGGGAATGCTCTCTTCTAGCCTGCCTGTCCTTGGTTTGGTCATTTTGTCTTCAACTAGTGACATTGTAAGTATAGCCATTATTTGTTGACATTTTTAATTAACCCACAAAAGGATGATGTGCTTCCTCATTTATCTCAAATAACTGAAGCTGTAAGATAAGCATACACAGCACTTTTAATGGCAGAACACTTCATTTCTACTCTCCCTTCCTTATCTTCCTCCTGCTCACGGATCTAAACAGTCCTTGCTCACAAACTGAAGCACTGCAGAAAAAAACGAGCTGATCTCATACAATAATATGCAAGAAGGTAAGTAAGATACCAAGGCCTTACGATTCAGATATGACTAGTCAGCTTTCAAATGGGCAGTTCACAGTATTCTTCAGATGTAAATATATTTCCTTCAAAGTACACTGTTCTGCTTGTTATTGCTGGACTACTACACTCACAGGTACGGGATTTATATGTGCATGCCTGTAAGGGATACAATAAATTACCCACTAAGCACTAGTTTTGTTTTCAGTATTGGTCATACAATAATCCTACAAGCAAAATACATTTACCCAAATATATTTTGCAGAGCTAGGTGCAAGAGTAGGTACAGAGTTCAGCTGTACATTCCTTGACCTCTCCTTGATCATTACCACTTGTTATAATTGACAGCTATGAGGAAAGCACAAGTTTTAAGCATTTGAGGACTTGAACTTCAACAGCTTCTCTCTTTAAAGGGAACTACCCTGACTATTTTAACACCACCCTGAAAGGCTGTTGTTTTATGGGTCTCTCCTTTTTCTCTCTCCCCTCCTCCCCACCAACACACCTTCTTCAGAGTGTGCTGTACTCTTGAACTCCAGCTAATGCCTCCAGCTAGTATAACTCCAGTTAATACCTTTAAGTCCTGATCAAAGTGAAACAACATTTTCAGATCTCTTACAAGCACCACACTTAATTAATCATATAATCACAGCATAGAACCACAGAATCATAGGAGTTGGAAAGGACCCCTGAAGTTTACCGCATCTAGGTGGGGTTTGAATCTCCACAGTCAAGAGAACCCACAACCTCTCTGGGCATCCTGTTCCAGTGTTTTGTTACCCTCAGGGCAAAAAAGCTTTTCCTTATGTTTAAATTGAATCTCCAGTGTTCCAGTTCCTACCCATTGCCTCTTATCCTATCACTGAGCTAAAGTCTCATTGACGCTCACCATTTAGATATTTATAAGCATTTATGAGATCTCCCCTCAGCATCCTCCTCTCAAGGCTAAACCGAGCTCTCTTATCCTTTGCTCATAAGGAAGATGCTCCAGCCTTCTGATCATCTTGGTGACTGTGCTGGACTGTCTCAAGTAGGAACCTGTCCCTCTTGAATTGGGGAGACCAGAACTGGATGTAGTATTCCAGATGTGCTTCAACCAGGGCAGAGCAGAGGAGGAGGATAACCCCTATCTTAATCTGTTCATCATGATGCTTCTTTATTGTAGAGAGAGATTAGACTGTAGAAGATTACTCTCTTCTAGTAAAATAATATTTGTCTCGCCCCTGATTGAGTTTAGACAAAAAAACCAAACCACTCCAAATATTTGCCAAATTTTCTTTCAAAATATTTGCCTTACTGTTGAGATTTTGGAGAACAATTGGTCATACAAATTTTTCCTCAATTCATTGCTAGTGACACTAGGTTAAATGGTAGCATTCAAATATGGCCTCTGCAGTGCATCTCCTGTTTGCTTACAGTGCACCTTATGGTGTTTACAAGCCCTCACACACCATCCCACATCACAAGTCACATGCTTCACTTCAATGTTGCTAGTTACCACTCGTGTCATCTGTCAGATGTGACGTGAGCAGAGCTGACACGTAACCTGTTCCTGCACATGACTCTCTGTCAGTGGCAGACACCTTCCTTATACTTCCATATTCAATGGCTCAGTTACGAGGAATCTTAAAGGTGACAAAAGAAGTTACTTTCTACAAGGGTAGTTTCTCACAGACATTGCCTCACAGTGCAGACGTTTCTCAGCAACAATTGCTGGAGGCATCAATTGTACAGTTTGCATGTAACTTATCTAATACAGGCAGAGTATTCCTATAAATAGTGTAGATTTGCTCCTCAGAGATAGCATGCACTGATTTGAGATGGGTCACAAAGGTTAACCTACACATGATTTGGCATCACAACTTGGAAGCAGGCTATTCTTGTTGCAGGATGTCAGCCAAGTAGTTGCTGGCAGCATCTCACGGCATAAATTTTGCTGTGACAAATTCACGTGGCTGCATCTGCACAATGGTAAGGATGAATAAGGTTTTTCCTGGAGAGGGCAGAATTAAGTGAAGGGAACTATGCCTTTCCATAGTACTTAAAATTCAGGGCAAAGATCATCTGGAACCCCTAAGAGGCAGCCTCAGTCCCGCCTACGGAGACGTGGTGTGGTTTGCCATAAAAAGCAACTTGCAAGTAGCAGGAGCTGCTGCAACAACCTTCAGCTACAACAGGTAAATCCATTTCCTTCCTTAATTTAACAAAGCAGTGCATTTTTGCTATAAAATATCTTAGCCTGTAAATACACATCTGTAAGCTTGTTTGGCAATTCAGCACATTTCCTCAATCCCAGTCCCTGCAAACTTCCAGAAGGCAAGTGCTTTTATTGGAAACACAGGGGCCTCACAACCTTTGTAAAGTATATTTGTCAAGCTTTTTAATCAAGATGTATGAAATGTGTTTGTTCTAACCTGCTCTCTTACAGCTCTCTTACAAAAATGCTCTCGTTAGCCCAGGCTGTGTAGAAGGATATTGCTATTCTCATTCTACTAAAACAGGAAGAGAATAAACTAAAAGCAAGTTTGTTTGCAGCACAGTGCAAACAGTTTTGCATTGCTGGAGATATGTACCCGTATAGTGATGGCTATCTCCTTCTGCTGAGTACAAGATAGCATCAAGCCAGGGCAAAGCATTTCCTACCAAGGTTTTTCCATTTTTTTACAGCAGGTGCAGCATTCATGAGGTTTTATCAGATTCTTAAAGCCAAGACACGCTAAGTATAGTTACTGACATATGAGAGGCTCAACTTGCAAAGAAAAGCTTCCTAGACAAACCTAAGCTACTGCACCACAGAAGGAATTCAAACAAACAAGAAGCAAAACTCCCAGACACCAAGAAAAACCTGATCTCATAGAATACCTCAAATTCTCCAGCATGATCTCCAAGGAAAGAGTGGCTTTACTCTTTCTACTGGTGTTAAGTTCTCTGTCTTCTCCTCCAAGAGAGCTGAAGTTTAAAAATTGAGCAGCTGATCCAGAAAAGCTGTATCTGCAATGACCTACAATACTTTACATTTTGCTCAGCGTTAAAACCTGAAAAGATTCCTAGACCAAAATGTGCACGTTTCCATATCTGCTGCCTCTTCCTAGAAGTCTTGCTTCTTTTTATCCTTAGTTCATCACACCTACAGTAACACTAGCACTGCAGATTTATAAAACTACAAAGGAAGAACCAAAAAGTCCAGATGACAGCAACACCAAGACTGTAGCGCTTTTTACACCAATTGCCTGTCACCAGAAAAGATTCCCACAGTACTTTTAAAAGTATCATATATGTTCTCCTATGAAGCTAATTCACATATTCCAGCTGCAGACTATGAATGACCGATGAAACAAGTTAATGGCTATTTCAAACAAATTAAATCACAGTGAGTTTAAAACAAAAAAGCTAGTTGGTCTCCATCATTTGCAAAAACGTCTTTGAGTAGACAGTAACATCTGATCCCTGAACTAGAAGTCCACTCTACAAACAACTGATCACCTCCAACCATGTACAGGTGACTCCATTGTCAAAACCACTTCTTTCTTTATATAGTTTTGCCCTCTTGTTGAGACAACACATGGCTCCTGCAGATAAAAGAGCAAACTGTGAGTTCCTCTACCACTTGGAGAGGTAAACTGTCATGAATGCATTCCAGGAACCTCTTGGATTGCTCTGCAGTACTGTCCTTCCAGCAGATACCAGGGTGACTTAAATCCCCCACACAGGCCAGGACTTGTGAGCATGTAGTCACCCCCTTCTATAGGGGACCTCATCCGCACAGTCTTCCTGCCTACAAAAGACCTCCACTGTGCTGCCACCTCTTCCTTAATTGTGACCCATAAGGTCTCTGTCAGCACTTCATTCATCCCCAGGGAACAATCCATGGACTCCAGTTGTTCAGAGAAAAACATCCCTTTCTCTTGTCCCCTGACTGTCCTTCCTGAAGAGTGTTCCCATCATAAAAACCATTCCACCACATCTGTAACTCCTAGTTTGTTCTCTGAGCTCCGCGTTATGTGGATAAAGGCATTCAAGCTGGAGCCTCACTGAAGCTGATTTACTGACTAGAATCCCTTTAACTTGTACTTCAGAGGTGCCCTCTTACCAGCACTGTGATCCTTGTCCAGGCCCAGAACATCTGTTACTGTCATTGGCCTTGAAGTGGGATAGATTAAGGATGCCCCTCCCTTAGCAACTCTGATTTAAATCTCTCTTTATGAAATTGGCATGCCTGTGGAGAAAGATGCTCACCCTTGTCTTTGAAAGATGAACCCCATCAGCTCCCAGGATTTCTTAAGGTAAGTCCTATGGTCAAGGTAGCCAGTGCAGCTCCTTTTCCTTTGACTTGGAGGGCTGATGAAATTCCTGAGCTCCCAAGTCCTTCACCACTGCTCCCAGTGCTTTGTAGCCTCCTTTGATATTCTTCAAATTACTTTTAGCTGTACCAACAGGGCCCACATAACACAGAAAACAAGGGGGTAGCAATTGGTGGGATATACAAGGTTCAGTAGCCTCTCAGCTGATCCTTGATCATCCTTGATACAAGCTCCCAGTCGGCAGCAGAATTCTCTACGCAGTGGATTAGGTGCACAAACAGGTAACTGTTCCTTTCAGAAAAGTATCACCTACTACTATCACCCACTGCTTTTTCTAGGTTGGACTGGTTGTTATACTGACTGCCTTATGATGTCCTACCAGATGCAACCTCTTTTCCCTCTGCAGTCTGTAGAGCTGCAAATCAGTTCTACAATGGCACCTCAGGCTTCGAGGGAAGTTTCTTCCTCCTGCTTGTTCTTACCTTTGCAAGTTTCTACTCCTCAGCACTGTTGTCTTCCCTCACTTCTGGCCAGCAGGGATGTTGTGGGCAGCCTGGCCACAGAGTCACTGTGGTTTATACTTGAATCCAGCTGTCTAGAATCTTTTCTGCCTCTCTGATGCAACGAAGCCTTTCAATCCTCTAGTGCAGTGTTGCAGGAGGTTCTCCACCTTTTGTAGGCAAGTTTACCACCCACCTCAGCCTCAGGGGAGAGATGAAGGTACTTCCCAAGGCAACCTCCCCTTTCAGCACCTCCATCTGGGTAGAAGCACTGGTTGTCTCTGGGGTGGAGAGAAGAGACCCCTAGCGCCAGCATTTTTACACAGAAGCTGCCCCAAAATCTGCTATATCCCTGGGTGTGTTGTACCAACACACTGTTCACTCCCTCAGTGTCCAGTTACTCATCAGGTTGCTGCGCAACCTGAGGCTTCTTTCATGACAAGGAGTTAGGTCTTCGTTCCCCTGGCAACACCCAGGCTGTCTCCCCTCTTCTGGCGTTCTGTTGCCACAGGAACATCCCCAGGAATCCACTGAACACCAAGATATGCCACTCTGCTGCTGCTCTTAGTGACTCATACACGAGTAACAAAACATAAGGTTTCAGAGCATTAAAAAAGAGCAAAGGAAAAAAAAAACACCCAGAGCTCCTTTTCTGCTCAGAATCTACACTGGGATGGATGTAAAACTAGGTAGCAAAACACTAGCACTGTACTGACAGACAGGAAGAGTTTTCAGGGACAGTGGGTAAAAAATAGCCCCTTCTTTAGGATGGGTCTACAATACCCCGGAAATGGTGCCTCAACAAGCAGAGATTAAAACTTGACAGATTTCTTAGCATGAAAACAGTTACAGAAATTTAACTGAACTCTTATCTTGAAAAGGGGGGTTGCTCACTGTGATCCAGCTTCTACCTGCGACAGACCCAGTCCAGGGAACAACACCACATTTTGGAATTGCTGCTTTATATTTCCCCATACAGAGGTTAAAAGGAGAACTACACCATCAAAGAATTTGCCACAATACAAAAGAAATGACTTATAGTCCCTCGGGATTTATGAGCGCATGCTTTGTAGCTTCATTTCTAGTACCAAAACGAGTAAATAGAGCACTTGAGACCATGGTTCAAGGGTTAAGGAGATGCTGGAATGAGGGCTGGCCTTCCTGATCCTGGAGTTCCTTCCCAGCCATCAGGATTCTATGATTAGCTTTTTCTGAGCTGGTCACAACCACAGCATATCTTTCTTTGACAAACTGTGACAGTGTAGAGACATCCAGTTTACCAGTACAACTAAGCCTGCTTAATTAGAAGTGAAACTTTCACACTTAATTTAGTCTTACACTGTCTTCAATACAGAACAGAAACAAAAAAGTCCCAAAATCTAGTGAGTGAAAATGAGCTGCAATATATCAACATAAATATTTATTTAATTTACAATTAAGTATCTCTTCAGATCTTCTACTATATTAGCAGTGTATTGTTCATGACAACTCACGTGAGCTGCAAAGAATTCAGCAGCAAGCTGTCTTAAGTCAAAGAATTGTAATATGGCATGCTGCAAGGCTTTTACAAACAAGAAAAGCCTGTGTTTGCAAATAACAGTTGTTTTCATTCTGAAAGTATCTTCAGTTTTAGAAGTTTCCTACTTTAAAGAAAAATTAATTTACCAGTGAATGGTAATGAAGAAATAATACAAAAATTTATAGTTTCAATGGAAGATTTTCCTTTCTCTTGGGAACAGGAGCATTCAAACACTACACAAACAAGGTATTCCAGTAACAGGGATCTGCAATTAATGTGATCAATTCAAAGGCACCTTCCTCACGGAAAGGGTGGTTAAGACATTGGAATGGACTGCCCACAGAAGCCGTGGAGTTCACATCCCTGTAGGTGTTTAAGAAAAGACTGGACATGGCACTTAATGCTGTGGTCTAGCTTACTGTGGTGACAGTAGGTCACAGGCTGGGTTGGATGATCTCAGAGGTCTTTACCATCCTCAGTGATTGTGATTCTGTGATTCACTGAGAGTTCTATCAGTGCCATTTGAGACACCATCAGCTTCCAACTCCAATGCATTCCAGGCTCCTGTAAGCTGTGTTAGAACATGCCTGGTCAGGTCAGATCAGATCAGGGAGCTCTCATGTCTGAAGAAGTCAGCGCCTAGCTCACACGGGCACACTGCCCTCTTCACTCACACTGAAAAAAGCAAAATGTCTGTCACAGCTGCCATCACATCATTTCTCTACCACAAAATCACTGAAGGGAAAACTCAATTTGAGGTAGGAAGCATTCAGAGACAAAAAGCAGGTATTTTTATGAGCAAAGTTGTACTATTTTTAATCAGCAGCTAAACATTTGAAGCAACATTTATCATATATTCAGAAATAATGTGAAGATCAGGCACACAAAAAACCGCACTCCATCCTGTTATCTTTCCCTACATCCCCTAAGGAGAAGGCACATGGAAAAAGCACGTTTTTTTTCTATGTAGTGATTTATTACAACTGTTGCTCAAATCAAAGGCATCATTACAAAGCAAAAATCAATTAATACTGTCTACCATGTTAATGATAAAAAAGAATCACTGGACTGTACTTCACGTCCATCTTAGCTATGGCTAAACAGCCCCAAAATTAAAAACTGCTTTAGAAACAGCTCAGGCCAGAAAGAAATACTTTATTCCACTGGCCCTCTGAGCTGGGCCTCCCGAACCAAAAGGTGAAGCACACAGCAGTAACTTACACACACCTCAAGAGCCTGGAACGTATGCAGCAAAGGCTGACTTTTTTAATTAAAAAAAGTCTCATAGAATCATTGAGGTTGGAAAAGGCTTTTAAGATCAAGTCCAACAGTTAACTGAGCACTGCCAAGTCAGCACGAAACCATGTCCCTACACGCCACACCTACTCCTCTTTTAAGTTCCTCCAGGCACCACTGCCTTGGGCAGCCTGTTCTAATGATTTATAGTTTTGGCAAAGAGATTTTTCCTAATATCCAGCCTAAATCTCCCTGGTGCAATTTAAGGCCATTCCTTCTCATCCCACCACTTTTCACCTGGGAGAAGAGACCAACCCCCTCCTTACTCCAGCCTCGTTTCAGGTAGCTGTAAGAGAGCCTCCTTTTCTCTAGGCCAAGCAACCCCAGTTCCACAGCTGATTCTCAAAAAACTTTGGCTCTAGAATCTTCACCAGCCCCACTGCTCTTCTTTCAAGGCACTCCAGCATAAAATCGGCACAGCTAGAAGCACAAAAAAGCAATCTGCAACTGAACTGCTGCCATCTGAACAGTTCTGATGAGATTTAGTGACCCTCCCTGCAGAGGGTAAGCTAGGTATTTGAATCTGAACAAGGCACTCTGCTGCATTTGTAATCACCAGAGCAATTTATCTTTCTTATCTTGGACACCTAGCCTAGAAAGAGATGAACGGCCTTCTGGAGGTAATTATTTCTGCAAATGTAATGGAGAGTTAAGAGTAACCAGCTCAACAAAGCCATCCAAATTTTAGACAACTGAATTTGGAAAGAGAATTAAACTTGTGTCTGCTGTTGAAGCATAACTCCTTGACTATGCAGTCTTGACAAGAGCTATACTTGCTGAAGCGCAGGGCAAGACTTACCCAATCTTTAAGTGCAATGGCAAGACAGGCTTTCAGCATGCTGGAAAAGACAAAGCCTCTGCAAAACAGGTGGAAACATAACACTAGGAAATGTCTCTCCTCACAAACAACAATTACAAATATGTATATACATAATCAAAGTCTTCTGAGAATCCAAAAACCAGCCCTTAGTTTCCTGAATATTGAAGAAAAAGTCCTTCCTAAGAGGAACTACACTTGTGCTTCCTCCTCTTTGCTCTAACAGGAAGACAGAAACAGCTACTACACAGTCAGACTTGCAAAGATTCACCCAAGAAATTAACAAATCCTTTCACCATCCAGTAAGTGGACTAGTTGGTTCACGATAATGACAGAGACTGATCTGGATGGTTTAAGTGAAACTGTTACTTCAAACACCTACAGCATTAATAGCTGCAACAGCTTCCAGAAGTGTGCAGAAAGGAAACTGCAAGTCAAGACAGGATAACTGCACAGGAGCCCTCAGAAAAATCACTATGAACAAACATGCACAGCCATCACAACTCTCACAACCAACAACAAGCCCAGATGAGAGCCATGAAGATGATCAGCGAGATGAAGCGTCTCTGCTGTGAGGGCAGGCTGAGAGAGCCGATGTTGTTCAGTCTCTAAAAAGAAGGTTCAAGAGAGACCTTATTGCAATCTTTCAGTAGTTAAAAGTGGCCTAGAAGAAAGGTGGGGGCCGACATTTCAGCACAGCCTGTTGTAACAGGATACGCACAAAGGTTGATGGCTTTAAGCTAAAAGAGGGGAGATTCAGACAGGATGTAAGGAAGAATGCTTCAAAGTGGTGAAACACTGACACAGGTTTCCTGAAGCCGTGGTAGATGTCCCGTGCCTGGAAACATTCCTGGTCAAGCTGGATGAGGCTCTGCACAGCCTGATCTAGTTAAAGGTATCCCTGCTCACTGCAGAGGCTTGGAACAAATGACCTTTAAAGGTGCCTTCCAATCCAAACCATTCTGTTATTAGTCGTAATAAACACACCACAACATTTCCTTATAATCTTAAGTGTTCTTAATTATTTATGATTCAGCAGAACTCTTTAATTCACAACAAACACAAGAATAAATCAACCGAGAGCTTAAAAAGAATGCATTTCCCTCTCCCCCTCTCTATAGTCCACTAACAAACTGTAAATGCCTACCTAAACAACTCAGTCTGGCTATACAATCAGACTAGGCTTGCCCTTTATGGCCAACTATTTGTTTTGACTTTAGGGATTTAAGGATCTGGCCAAAAGTAAAATAAAAAAAGGTTCCTCCTGAGGCCATTTTCACAAATACGGTTTCCTCCATCTCTCTGACATTATCCATAACACTTTGAAAGATCAAGAGTCACTGCCTGCGCTTATAGTGGGCTATTTACTATTGAGAGGTCAACGGAAGTTAGTTTTGACAACAGACTTGTTGGCTTTCACCAAGGCTGATCAAACAGCCGTATGACTCACGGTGCTGTTCTCATAAAGTTCCTCTGTCCATACAAATTGGATTAGAGGATATAGGCTCTTTCTGAACAAGACAATCTCATTCTTCCACAGCCAGCACAAACACCTGACTAGATGTTTTGCCCATCTTCACGTGTGTAATCATATAACAGTATCTCCTCTGAAGTTTGATCGATGGATAGATATAATTCCTGATCTCTGTGCTAAACAACTGCCATTGTGGACTTCAGTGCAAAGTCTCACCTCGCAATACACTCCCACAATATACTCTATAGTAACACACAGGGCAAAGTATTGCTGAAAGGAATTAACTGACGCATTCTGCTCCTAAGTTTGAAAATCGTAATGGATCTGAATTAACTGACCTCCAGATTTATCTTCTAGAGGCAACATGACAACACATCGACAATATATAACATGAAGTACAAGTGTATTCACAGCTCCAGCTTTGTTTACGTGAGAGGTGAGATTGGGTAATCTCTGAGCAAGCTCTGGGGTGCAGAAGGATGTTGTACAGGGCCTAAGACCTGAGATTTTTAGGTCCAGCTATCAGCAGTTATTTCCCCACTGCAGATTTCCCTTGAAAAAAAACAAACTGCTCATATGATTGAAAACTGCAAATTTCAGTACAAAGAAATGCAAAGGACCCAATCAAAACCAAACAAAGGGTAAGAGAATTGAAATACAGGAATTAAGAACAAAGCTAGGAGGGGAAAAGGTAAAGTAAGTAAATTTGCCTCCACTTTTTTTTATCACTTCAACAGAGACCATACCGTTTTCTGCCACCTTTCAGCAGTATTCAGAAATTATATCCAGAAAGAACGGAACAAGATGAAGTCTGTCTTTACTGCTGTCACTAATGTGACAGACATTTTGTCCAGAAACTTGCTGCTTTTATTAACTGCTTCTCATTTCTTTTTTCTGCTCTTGCTTTAGAGTTTTTTTGAATGTTGACGCACAGTAACAGGAGGCCCACATTCTCCTTATCTGTTGCAGATTAACTGAGCCACCTGCAATTCTGCCACCCTTCGCTAATACCCATAACACAGACATTGAGCTACTTCAGGTTTTGTTTTTCTTACCAGTTTCACGGGAAGCTAAATTCCAGTGTAACTCCCTCTGAAGTATAAAAAGCTGAACAGCTTACTACATACCTTCATCTCTGCCAGTGAGGGAGGAGATGACAGCACGCAAATCTAACACATCAGGATACAGAGAGAAGCGAAATTCACAACTTCTGCTGATCCCCAGGGACAAAAGAATAACAGGTAACATCGCGGTAGCCAATTCATGGTGCCTCACCACAGAGTGGGTAAAAAGTACAATCTGCAAAGTAATTGTGAGGACCATCATCTTCCTTATTTTGAAGAAACAGCCTCAAATCAAGATGAGATGCAGTGGCATTTCTGTTTTCTATAATAAGAATATGCACAATAATTATCTGTTAATAATGGTATAAACCCTATAAATTCTAAGAGAAGAGTATCACTCTCAGCCATCTTTATTGTGGGTGAGTTCTGATACAATCCTTTCTGCACCTGTTGAATTTTTTCTACCTCACGACTTCCACAAAATGGTCACTTTCAACCTGTCCTGAATGATGAACTGAGTTTCTGCTTTTAGATACAAGAATGGAGTAAACACACTCTACCACAGCTTCACATTTTCCTGGCAAAGAATAACTGCAGTGGATAATTGTACAATAAATAACACTGTGCACAAAAATTAGAATTCAAATCATAGCTCTGCATGAACATTAGCATCTCTCCACAGTTTCAGAGCAAGGTATCTGCTGATTCCTTCTGTCGAGGTTGCTCCAAATAGAGAGAAAGGAAAAACAAACAAACCAACAACAAACTGACTCACTAAGCCTAAGGGGTAATTTGCCCGAGATGCTGAGGCAACTCTAAAGGATGTTTGATTGTATGCAGAATAGCATCAAAGAAGAAAGACTGTTTCACCACAGTGTGTGTTATGGATTCATAGACAAAGCACTTTCTCCCAACGGAGGCAGAGTACATGGTTCAAATCCCCAGAGCCTGATCTGGTTTCCATTTCACCCACACTGAAACACTTTAGCTGCTCAACTAACGAGCACAAGGAAGAGACAACCCAACTTTGCCCAATTCTTCCTCCCTCCTTTTGTATGCAGTACTTGGGAAAAGCAAACACTTCACAGATTAAACAGATAAACCATCTCACATAAAGTCTAATTTCTTCACTCTTGTTTTAGAGAACCAATCCAAAAGTTTTTAAAATGCAGTTGAATTCAATTACCCTTAGAAAACTGTTATACATTATGCAGTCTGTCCAGCAGCCTTGTCACACCAATGAATTCTAATCATGCGGGCCAATTTCAGCCAAATTTGACAGAGAAACAGAGGTCTCAAAGACGCTGAGTTCCCCTAAGTTTCACAGACATCAGCTGCTGGGTAGAAGCAAGCCATACAAATTAGCTGCTGCATTGTGGAAAAGGGGAACAGAACTTGGCTCTCATCCATTCTGAGCAGCAGCAATCAACTGGTCAATTGAAGCACTCGCCTAGCTCCAAACCAGCCATAACACACGCTGGTGCTTGCCAAATGGAGAGGGACGTGAGAGGAACACAAATGTGTTGTGGGGTAGGATAGACCACAAGGAGAATGTGAACGCAGGACAGCACACAGACACTAGAGAGCACCAAAGGCACTGCAGCAGGTGGTTGCTGGAGTCAAAGGGGAAAGTTTAAAATAATTAGTTCTGGAAGCAGAGGGCAGATGCTTGAAGGCAACCAAACTTGCAGATTTCCATGGCTCTCAAAAGCTTATTTGCAGCTTGTTTTTCTTTTAATCAACACAGCCAAGTAATCATGCAATGCTGCAACCCAAAACCAGATGACTTTCTTACTTTACTTAATGCATGTTCCTTTAAGTTTAAGCCTTAAAATTAAAAACCAGTGAAATTGTGTGTCACAACATTCAAGAAGAAACATTAAGCTAAAAAGTACACAGTGAATTAAATACACATCAACATTCTGTGGAAAAATACCATTCATGCTCTGTGATGTGGTCAGGACACAAAGGGATGCAGGCAAATAAGCAAGAGCCATCTGAGTTAAGACTGCTCAAAAAATAACCACCTCTCAGCTGAGGAGTCGTTACTGATGACACTTTCCATCTGCCAAGCAGTAAAAGAGGTGTATCACCCTCACAGAGGGACACAATATGTGACTCACATAAACCTTCTTATTCTGTGTTTGACAGCACAGGAACACACATCCAGCCATGCAGCTTGTGTAAGCCAGGTCCTACCTCTTGTAACTGCAAACACTACTCTTACACTCACTCTTATAACCCACCTCAGAGGTACATAGGCTACAAGGCACCACATGCAGTTGCAATTTTGAAACAGCCAGTACATTTAGCTTAATTAGCTGTTAAATTGGGGGGGGAGGGATAGGGCTTTGACTAACAATGCATTTTCTCAGTAGTTTAGTCCTCTGTAACAGATTGAAAAGTATCTGCAAGGTATCCCCATTTTCCTCTTTCTCCTCGTGTCCTCTGTCAGAGCACAAGCACTTCCTTTCTGTAAATTCTCGTTCCTTTCAGGATCCTGTCTTCTGTCTGCCCTTCGATATTTGACAGTAACAAAGCAGATCAAACATACAGAACACCTTTTCTTTTGAATATTAACTACACAGAACAGGCTGCTTCACCATGAAAAAGACCAAAGAAGGGTTTTAACATATCTATGTGGTTGAAAATGACGTTGAGGAGATAAAAGGGAGTGGTTATTCACTGTCTCCAAACGAGCAAGTGGGAAAATCAGCAAACTTCGAAAAAGACTGGTTCACAAGCATAAGAAGTTGGTATTCACAATTCTATGTTAAAGTTTTACAGAGGTTCAAACAACAAGTGCACAGATCTATGGAGAAGGAATTAATCAAAAGTGTATTTAGCAGAAAGGAAACGTCCAGCTGAGGAAATTGCTGAAAAACCTATAGTTAAAAGCTGGAGAAACATTCTGAGACATCATCTCTGCATATTTGTCACACTCTGAGGCTTCTCTACAGATATCTGCTATTAGAGACACAGGACTGGGACAGAAACTTTGATCGACCCAGCAAAGGGCAGTGCAAAATCCCCAAGGTAGAGACCAAGCGTGAAAAGACACGCACAGGGAACAGAACGATTTTGAGTTTCTTGGATGTGTAGCAAAGCTAACTGAAAATACCACTTCCATAAAATGAAGAGCCTTTCATCTTCTGTGCTCGTCTCCAGTTCCTATGTTTGAGAAATCAGAAGTAGCTGCCAGACCAAAAAAAAATTCAAGTAATGGTTCTTATCAAGAACATACTTACATCACATTTTCTCAAAATCATAGAGCTGAATGACAGAACAGTTTGGGTTGGAAGGCACCGTTAAGGGCCACCCTGTCGAACTCCCCTGCAGTAGGCAGGGACATCTTTACTAGAACAGTTTGCTCAGACTTACGTACAACCTGACCTAGAATGTTTCATGGGGATGGGGCATCTACCACTGCTCTGGGTAATCTGTTGCAATGTTTCACCACTCTTCCTTATATGCAGCCTAAATCTCCCTTCTTGCAGTTTAAAACCAGCACCCCTTGAACTGTTGATAAAGGCCCTAACAATTCCCATCTTTCTTACAGGCCCTTTAAGTACTCTCTTCTCTAACCCGAACAACCTCAACTGTCTCAGCCTGTCCTCATAGCAGAGTTGCCCGTCAAGGCTCTCCTTTGGATCCACTCCAACCCACGTCCTTGTGCTGAAGACACTGGAGTTGGAAACAGTACTTCAAGTGAGGACTCACCAGAGTGGAGGGAAAGAATCACCTCTCTCAACTTTCTGGCCATGCTTCTTCACTTGTTGGATGGGACTCTGAGCAACTTGATCTAAAGACATGCCTGCTCACACAGGAGGGCTGGGCTAGACTAATTTAAAGGTTCTTCCAACCCAAAGCATTCTATGCTTCGATGATAGGGTTGGTGTCCTGGGCACACACTGCTGCCTCAGATGCAGCTTTTCATCCAGCAGTACTCCAGGCCCTTCCACACAGGGCTGCTTCCAAGTCCTTCATCCTCCAGTCTGTAGTGATACTGGGGATTGCACCAACCCAGGTGCAGAACCTTGCATCTGGCCTTGACTTCCTGAGGTTCACAAGGGCCCATTTCTACAGCTTTTCTAGGTTGCTTTTATAATATAACGTTACACACCAGAACAGCGTCAAGCAAGTGAAAATTGTGAAAACTGTGTTAAGATAACCACTTTAGAGGTTGAAAGAGATGCACAACTTCTCATCAAGGAAAGTATTACAGCTCATTTTATCTTTTTCCTTTGGGTAGTGAGGGTGCAGTGTATGACTGTAGGGCAGGATTTGACTGCCCTTAAGAAAACACTCAGTACAGATCAATTGAGAAACAATAAGTGCTAACTACCGTGAGCGGTCACAAGGTCACAAGTTTTTTGTGTTTGCGAAGAAGACTGCATAGATGGGAGGAACTGTTGATGTTAAGAGAAGTGGGTGTTTGAGGAAAGAATGCCTTCTGTGATTGCCCTGGGTATTGCAGGAAGGAATGCCTTCTGTGCTAGCATATCTGTGATTGGTCAATCAGCCAGGGATGCAGTGCTTGTAACCAGTATAAATATATGCTTGTAGTATGATTAAAATTGACATCTTGCTTGCATCAAGCTGCGTCCCGTCTCTCAATCGCGGCATATGACATGCTAGTAAAAACTGAACTATGCAAGAAGCACCAACGCAGCAGTTCCTTGAGCAAAAGGAACATCGCAGAGCACAACTGCAGGCATTGAGCCATACCCTTTGCAATCACTGAGGCTGGGAAACAGAAGGATAGAAAGTAGCTTTATTAAGCTCATGGTGAAGAAAATTTTGAACACAAACCAGTGATAAAAATTCGAGACATATTGGACTGCATTAGCAAGACTAACTACCAAACCAGAAAGTGTGATTAGTGCCTCCTCCAAGCACACAGCCACATCTGAAAATACCATGTCCCATTGTAAGAGAAAACCAACAAACTGAAGACAGACCACAAATATCTGTCAGGGGCTGGTGTCACAGGACATCACACTGAGGGCACCATTTGCTTTGTTCAAGTTTCTTCAGCCTGAAGAGGAACCCGCCAAATGAGGAACTTGTTCATCTCCTCCCCACGTTCACTATCTGAAGGTGACTTAAGGAGACAAAGGCAACTCTGAGAGGAGTGGAGTGGAACAGACTAAAACACAAGGAATCTCAAGCAAACATCACAGAACCACAGAATAGTAGGGTCCTCTGAAGATCATCTAGTACAACCCGTCTGCTAAAGCAGGACCACCTACAGAAGATGGCAAAGAAACCCCTCCAGGAGGGTTATTAGAGAAAGAAAAATTTGTCAAAGTGTGGGCAAGAAGTAGCACAGGCCACCTCAGAGACATTCAAAGCTGAATTGGACAAGGCTTTCAGCAACTTGATCTAATGTCACTAACTGCTGCTCGGAGCAAGGGCTTGGACTAGGATGGCCTCTCTAGAAGCTGTCCAACTGTGAACGGTATTTTGAGAATCCTGAACAAAACAAGACCTTTAGGAAAAATAATTCCCAAAAATGCATGCTCAAAGGAACACTGAGTCTATTTTTTTTTCAGTAAGAATACTTAAAGTTGGCTAATTAAGCATAGAATATGTAACATATAAATTCATACATCTACTTTACAAAAGGCTGTATCTTTAGGAGATTAGAGTATAAATTTGATCATTTTTAATCATCTCATTTGGCTTACTGACTTGTACTTATTAAGGAGCCTATTAATATTTCTCAATGCAAGTTGTAAAATCTCACATTATTACCACACAGAAACAGCACTGAACCACACAACTACAAAATGAAAACTGGAAATGTCATTAATTGGTATTTTGTTATGAAAGCATGTCCTCCATATCAGTGTCAAAGACCTGGACTGCTTCTGCTCCAAGACACTTCATACTCATTTCAGGAATAATAATAGAAGCTTAACATCCACAGTGTTTGCTGACTCACAAAGCAAGATACTAAGCAAATGCCTTCAGTTTTCTTTGAAATACTTAAAATAGAATTTTATTGCCAACAAAAAGTCCTCAAGAATAGCTGCTGTAGCGGGTAATGTCCTTAGAGAACTGGTTTCAGTGCTCTAACTAAAAAAACTATAAAACAAACGTTTGAAGACACCCACTTACATCCTACATATCAAAACTGACAAAAACAAAGAGAGAAGTTACAGCCCGCTCAAAAGACAAGGCTGAAAGATGAGCACTTGATACTGAAACAAAGAAGTGTGTGTTATAAATGAAAATGCCAATCAGAAATTAATTTCTTTTATACCCGTGGCCATCCGTGCTAAAAACACATGTCACTGTCACTGCTGTTGCATAACTTGAACAGAATCACAGAATTACTGAGGCTGGAAAGGACCTCCAAGATCAAGTCCAGCCTACATCACCACAACTTAGAGTATGGCTAAGTGCCACATCCAAACTGTCCTTAAAAAACTCCAGGGATCACGAGTCCACCACCTGAGCTGTCCCTTCCAACGTCTGATCACCCTTTCACACCCCACCCCCCAGGCACAGCTTCAGGCCCTGCCTTCTCATCCTATCATTAGCTGCCTGGAATAAGAGCCCAACCCCCACCTGTCTAAAACTTCCCTTCAGGGAAGCTCTCCAAGCTAAACAAACATCATCTTCTCCTCATCAGACTTCCCCTCTACTCCATTCCCCAGCCTCGTTGTTCTCCTCTGGATCTGCTCCAGCACCTCCATCTCCTTCCTGAAGTGAGGGGCCTAGAACTGCACACAGTACTCAAGGGGAATCCTCAACAGTGCCCTGTACAGGGGGAGAATTACATCCTTAATCCTGCTGTCCGTACTACTGCTGATCCAAGCCAGGATGCCATTGGTCTTTGGTGCCACCTGGGCACACTGCTGGCTCATGTTCAGCTGGTTTTCAGCCAGTACTGCCAGGTCCCTCTTTGCCAGACCATTTTCCAGCCACTCATCCCCCAGTCTGTGGCTCTGCTGGGGATTACTGCAGTCAAAATGTACGACCCTGCACTTAGCCCTATTAAAGCTCATCCCACTGGCCTCTGCCCATTCCCCCAGCATGTCCAGATCTCTCCAACTACCCCCCAACTTGGTGTCATCTATGAATTTGCTAAGGGTAGATTTGATCCCTTCATCGAGGTCATCAATACAGATGTGGAATAGAACTGGGCCCAGTGCCTAGGCTTGGCACAGCAAATTTTTCTGCATAGACAGAAGTTATTTTGAAGGCCGCAGAAGTGGCAGGTACACACCCTGCTGCCCAGCAGTAATAGCAACAAACTGTCAAACTTTTCCAGGTTACAGAGAGATGCTGTAACCCAAGATAACCCTCACCAACCACAACTTGGATAAGCTTTCAGCAAGTGTGACTGCTGTAGCACAGCACATGCTAGAAAATGGTCTGGCAAAGAGTGCTTGGCAAGAGGTCTTAGGAGTTGTGTTCCTTGAGAAGATATGCTACTCCATGACTCGTAACTGGCCACAACAATTCAACATACACAAGTCACAATAATAAGGAGGGGTTTCTTTTTTCATCTAATGAAATTCTTCCTCTTTTAAATCTCAGACACAAGCTGTGAATACTGTTTCTCACTCACATTTCCCCAGGAAAATGTTGGCAGCCACCCCAAAGTGTTACACCAAACACAAATATTCTAAGGCTGGGGCCACACCAGAGACAGAGCTGCCACGTCACTGAAAGTATTTTCAAGCTGTCTGAACACACATGGCTTTTTCTCCTCTGGCTTTCCTCAACAACTCATTTTAAGTTATGACACTGTACAAAAAGCTCCTACCCGATCCTGGAGCACTATGAGACAACAGTCGGTCTTGACCACACTCCCCAAACACAGCACTCCGTCAAAGAAGAGATTTCAGCAGTCTGTTCTCTCACTCAGGATAAGTCTTGCTGTCAGTTAATGTCACCACTCTCATTTCTAATACGTGTACTGTGTTTCTCAAAGTGAAGGGCTCAAAGCGACGGCAGTACAAGAATGCCCATCATGCTTCTATTACTTACCGGTGCTAGAAAGATCACTTAAACCAGTAACTTCCTTTTTCCCTTAAATGTGTGAAATAGCTCAGTTGTATTTAAGTCCTAGAGCTGTCCAGTCTTTCTAAATTCTGACACCAAAACAACTACACATTATTTAGGTAAAATGTGGTTAAATATTCACACACCATTCACCGCCCAGAGAGCCTTTCCTTCTTTCTGGCAGCTGCATTAGAATGACTGCTATTTGAATTAAACATTTCCCTTTTGCTCTAAAGAAGAAAGCAAGCTCCTCCTGAAAATATCAATGACATGCACAGCTTAAAGAATCAGTCTTAAATTTATTATTACAGTTATGACTATCACAGAATTCAAAATCTGTAAAAATTTAACCAATGCACAGGATATTTAAAATTCAGCATTCCTAAGCACTATTCTATCTAAGAGAAGCTTCAGGACAGCTCCACATTTCTATATACACCTACATGTATTACGTACATTAAGCTGTGATTTATCTAGCAGAAACACACAAACTATACAAATATAAAAACCTATTCAATAGCAGTTTGTTACCAGTATTAACAACTCCAAATTCACTAAGCTACCATCCTCCAGTTTGCTGCTCAGGGATTCAGGGTCTAGGGAATGTGAGTGCAGAGACACTGAAAGGAGAAAAATCCACCTGTCTCATGAGTCTTATGCATTATTTCAGAATGCATAAGTTTTGCAAAGGCCTTTCTCCTGAGACCTGGTTCACCTACATCCAACATCTACTTCAAATGCTTCTATTCCCACTTTCTAGAAGGTACAGGCTTTCTGATAATAACTTAAATCTCAAAGTACATACAAGCTCAAAACACACCTAACTTGTACTTTTGCTCAAACTGATACCAACCATCAGAGAAAATTTGCTACGTCCTAAACACACTGTTTATTCACACACTGTATTCACTCCCTCTCCCACTGTTATGTTAATGTAGATTTGTTGGCAAAAGTAAACAGTAATCAAGCACACCACCATTCCATCCTGCCCGACAAGTCAGTCTCTCAAATCCATACCACAATCACATTTTCATATGTTCTACTTTCAGTACACTTAGAAGCAAAATCTGTGGGAGGGAAGAGGTAAATCAGTTCAGAACAAAAAAATCACCATATTGTAATAAGCTCCACCAAACCCACTTCTTTAGGTGATGATATTAATTAATTTACCAAAGGAAATACTGATAGAAATGCAGCAGGCATTGCCATCTTGGCAATAACATGCACTGCTCAACACCAGGTCAGACAAGGACCATGGGGACAAAAAGACAGCAAGAAGGAAACTACTACCAGTCAAACACATTGTGATACTTGCCCTAATAAAGTATTTGCATCTCCAAGAGACAACAAAGCCTATGAATTAGAAGACTAAGGAAATATCTTCTTAAAGAAGACTCAATACATTTGAAATCTCCCAGGACTCCAGAAAGGATACTGCCTGTGGAAAGCCACACACCACTGCAGAACTCTCTAACTGGAGACCACCAGCCTGAGCCACATCCTACCAAGAAAAGTAAGGACACTGAAAAGGTGGGTGTTGAAAAAGGTCTGTAACAATTCAAAGGGCTTCCAGATGTAGATGTTTTACAAGTAGACAAAGCTTTATCCCTGATTTGTTTTAATCTTTATTTCAGTAAAGGGTTCATAGCAGCAACCTTCACTTTGATTTATACAATTGTTGCAACTTAAGGACATATTAGCGCTTCTGCCTACTAGAGGATGATTCAGAGAAACCAGCAAGTGAAGTCGTTGTCCCCAAAGATGATTCATAAATCGATTTGATATCTGGCGTAACAAGACAGGAGAGTATCTCCCAGCAACTACTGAAAGCCTGTAGGCTGAACTGAAGTCAAGGCAGTGGAAATCACAGGCGAGGCTGAACGCACAGGGGGTTGTCACATTTGCTTTGTCTTCTCTCGCCATTGTCTCTCCAACAATCCTGACTGTTTCTCTCCGAATACCCACTCCCGCTTGCCCGACCTACAATCAAAAGGAAAAACTCCTTCCTTCAGCAGAACTATAGTGTGAAAACACCTTCCTAGCCCTGTAAAAATAAGAACAGAATTGGTGCCTTCACTTATGCAGTCTGTCTTACACTGTTTCCTTTATTCAAGGGTGACCAGAAGCAGATGGTGAAGATAACACCTAGAATAATTCCTAACTTCCAGGCCTTTTAGAGCTGTTAGTCCAACTCCACTGCAAAGTTCAGTATTCAGAGAATCTATCCCTACCACTCACGGGCTGAAAGACCTTGACTGGTCCTCTGTGTTGGGGCTTGCATTCTTAAGCACTCCACCTAACTCTCACATAGAATTTACCAGGCAATGAAAAACTCAAACAAGCAAACAAATATAACGTGCATCACAGTGCCATTACACACATTCTGAGAAGATGAGATGTAGTGGTCTTTGGCTTCAGACAGGAGTCCCTGGGGGAAGGGACATATATCACAACAAACTGATGACTGAGACTATCCTAGGCCAGACACTCCCTCCCAGGCTCTCTGCTGAATGGGAAGGCTGCTCCAAACTATACACAGTCTCTTTCTCTCTCTTCTCACTTTTGGTGAGGTCTTCAGGGCATCGCAAAGCATGGCCAGCAGATGGCCTGGGTCAGACAACCATGGCCTTCAGATGGCAGTGGGCACTTGGGTGCAACAACGTACACTTCACCCTCAAGTCTCCTGACATATTGCCAAAGGTTTAAGAATCACAAATCCCTACAGCTTCTTAGGCACACACAGTAATGAAGGAACGCTTCACACGCCCCTTGGGCCTCTTTCTCCCACTTACTCAAGCATGTCCCAGTTTCTCAGTGACACCTGTTGCACTGCTTCTCTGCTACACAGCTACAACAAAGCACCGGCCGTATGGCCAAGATGGCACCAGCAGTAGCAGCAGCCCCTTCTCCAGGGCCTGGGGGCTCTCTTCGCAAGGGCTACAGGCTGCATGGGGGACCCAGACACTGTAGCTCACCAGCTCTGACATCTTCAGGCAAAACAATCAGCTTTGCAGTGTTGCTGGCTGCTGCCACCAAGGTGCAGGAGGAGGCGTCACTTCAGTCATCTTGACATCATTAATTCATGTCCCTGCATTGCTCTGGCAGTGCAAGCCAGTGGCACACGCTAGTGGAGTGAGTTGTCACCCGCTTTCAATCTGCACAGCCCCTTGGTGGGATGGGGAGGCATGTGAACTGCACCCAGCAACATGGGCTGGGTGGGGACCAACAGCTTCACTGCTTCCTCAAAAAGAGGACATCCCAGAAGTTCCCCCACAACTGCAACTCCGTCCTCATAATGGGAGGCTGGAACAGCAGCCCCAAGGGGGTTGGTGGCAGGGGGGCAGAAAATATTGTTCCCCTACAGAAAAGTACAAAGCACCAGAAACCCATGGTTCCAAACCATGACACTGCCTCACTTTGCCTAATTATAATTTTAACCCACTTACATTTTTCTGCTGTACAATATCATGTGGCAATTAAGTTCCACAATTTAATTACATATTGCTTGGAAAGTGACTTCAGTTTTCATCAGGTAAAAGGTTTAGTTCACTGCAATTCCAGATAGACAGATAAAATACCTTCAGATATTCTTGATTTTCAGCAATCATTTCTATAGGATCTATGGATTTTATAGGCCTCTAGTGCCTCTGCTATTATTGTTCAGCTTTACAAACTGAAGATCTCCATCTTCCCAGCACTGAGGATTTGCACATCTCTCATCCACTTTTTCACACTCCATGAAACCTTTCCTGTGCTGAAGCCATTACACCAATGTACACTCCTGATGACTTGGACACACTACTGATAATGTGACATAACTACTTCTTTTTTGTCTCTGTGAACAATTCCCAACAGTTTTCCAAACTCTACCCTCCTCTGAGCAAGCAGCATTACCAAAGTTAGTTTATTGGTGTAAGTTAGAGTTTATCAGTGTGCTGACAGGTTTGCATTACTTTCCCCTGCACAAGCATCATCCAGCACTCATCAAAACTGAACCACATCTGTATAAGAAACAAACTAAGCAATGGGATCATAAGGTTTTGCTGCAACTACTCCATCAGTTCTGATATGAACAGTCCTCACATATCAACAAACCGCTATGGAACCACAACACTCATTTTATAAGTCTTTTTGGTATATATGATGAAACCCTAGCTCCCAGCAGAAATCTACTGGCAATATTTTTTCCACCATGAAGCAATCACTGATTTATGTAGTTTCTCATCTTTTAACCAACGGTACTAATCCCCAGGATAACCTTTTATCCTTGCCAAATACAGAATCAGTTCATGTCCTTGATCAAATATTGTACCCATCTTCACGTTCATCTGCTACCAGCTTTGTAAATGCTAACTGTAGTGTGGCAGCACTCAGTGAGCATAATCTCACAGGATTTGATAAGAATTCTACTTTTGTCTTATGTACTACACACAGACTACATAAACCTCACTGAATTATCTCCCTTCAGTTTTCTTTTCTGCAAATAGAAGGCTTTCAATCCTGTCAGACCCCTATGTTCTTCTATCCCCTTATTTTTAACTATTAACTACAGCCCTAAATCGGTTTCTTATCAAAGTCGGCACAATTCCATCTGACACCAGTTATCTGTTACCACCACCTAGAATCTTTCTAAAAATTAAAAAGAAAAAAAAATTAAAAGCATCCATATTGGTTTCTTGGGCTTGTTTCCCTTACCAGAAGGTAAACCACTGCACCTTTTCTGCTGCTCCAAAGTGAAAATCACATAGAATTCAGGCTCTAACTACCCATTATTCATGATCCAGCAAGAACAGACCTATTAGACCAGTGAGTAAAGGATAAACTTGAACAAAAAATTGCAATTATGTGGGATTTTGGGTTTTGTCATCACTTGGAGATTTTACGGTACCAAGTAAAATCACAAAACAAGAAACATCATGAAAGAGTATTAAAAATTTCAAAACAGATGCATCTCTCCTGTGATTCACTGTGTTATCCCTGCGTCTAAGGGACATCTTGTATCCAGCCTGGGCTTGCTCTGCATGCGGGGTCCAATTTCAACTGAGCTTAACAAAGCCAATGCAGTGGAACTGAGAAAGAGCATGTAGGAAAAGCCAAACACCTTGTTGGACCTCGAGACCAGATACTTTGCCAAATTCCCACTGCACTCTTAGAAAGAGGTGTTAGATTCACCCCTGTCAGCACTTCCCTCCATTTCCAGGCATGCACCTGCCTTTGTTTCAGTGCTTGGATCACATCACACAGCCAGTCCTACAAAGAACAAGTCTGAACAGAGCAATGTTAAATCTAAAGTCCCATATGCAGCACATTACCTGCTGAAATACCTACAATTAATTTTAGAATAGTTTGGTATACATCAACTCTATAGTTTTATCTTATGAAGCACCTAAAATAAAAATAACCTTGAGACCAGGGGTTTCTAATGGATTACTAAGCAATATTCTTTTGTTTACAAACAACCAGTACAATTCCAAGGCCTCTTCATCTTCCTGGAATAACTTATCAGAGTTGGACCAATGTTTTCAGGAAAACCCCACTGCACTCTTAGAAAGACTAGGTGGTTTTGTCCTAGACTTGCTAATTTTTATGCTATCTCACACTCCAGTTAACAAGGAACTTCATTTGTCCAGTTTGCATGCTTTGCTTTCCCACATTCAGAGATCCATCAGTCACCAGACTGATAAGGGCAGACCTTACTGTGATGTTCCAGTACATCAAGGGTGGCTACCAGGAGGACGACTCCTTTTCACAAGGAGTCATGTAGAAAAGACAATGGGGAATGGTTACAAGCTGCTCCAGAAGAGATTCTGACTGGATTTGAGAGAAATGTTTTTCATGCTGAGAGCTGTTACACAGTAGAATGGTCTTCCAAGGGAAGTGGTAGATTGCTCAACTGCACACAGGTTTAAGTCTCAGCTAGAGAAGTGCTGGGCCAGCTCATTTCAACTGCATCCTGCTTTAAGAGGTTGGATTAATGATCCCTGAGGTCCCTTCCAACTCTCAAACCTGTGAACCTGCGAACTATCTGTGAAAGCACAGGTTAAACCTGCTGCCTGACACTGTACGTAGTCCATTTCTGACAATGTACAGCAATCTCTATACAATAAATTATCAATTCTGCAAAGATGCAGGATACTGAAGAGGTCCTGGCTTGTCACATTCTCTTGTGAAATGCCACCCGGGATTTCTGAAAGAAAAGAAACACCACATGAAAAATTCTGCTGCAAGCCAGTGTAAAGGTGTCCTGCAGCTCATTGTTTGCATGAGGAGGACATACTCTGCAGCCGTTCTGGACCTGAGTCCTGGAAGGAAAACTGAATTCAGTTACAAAGGTTCCATTAAGGTCTAACACTGGAAAACTGGTTCCAAACTTCATGCAGGTAAAAATAACAAAACAAAAAAAGAACACTCTCTCTCAATGCCCCTTACCCTTCTTCCTTGTGTCTGGAAAATACATAAAAAGTTAACACAGAACTCCTGTTCCCAGACATGTTTCACTGCAACATAATGCAAACATCTCACCTCTGAAATGAGAGCAAATACCTCATTCTGAGGCACAGCGCAGTGTGCAATGAAAATCACTAACCTCATATTTGCATATTGTTAAAGACAGCTTCAAGGACATCTCTTCAGGAAAACTACAATCCTACACACAAATTACAGGGATCGCACACCCATTGTAATGAAAGGCCACCATAAAAAAGAAATTTAAAATTGTTCTCAGCTTCAGATAACACTGTTACTAGGCAGGGCTATTTTATCTTCCAAAAGCTCATAAAAGTACAGCAGCTATACTGAAACAAGTTTAAAAGGCAAACGTTACAAATTCCCAGGCATTATTATGACTTAAAATACCTAGCTGGGAAAAAAAATGGCTTTTACTACTACACTACAAACACTACTACTTTACTTCATTATAAATAACTTCATTTTGTTTTCAGAATCACTGAAAACAAACCCTAACTATGGAAAACCACATTAAGAAGTATCTACATTAGCTCTTCTTACCTTTAAAGATTTTAAAAAGTTATAGTAAAATCAAGGCAGCACAGGCAGTATCTTACCAGCTGAGAGATTAGCAAATGTGGAAGAACAAAAGTCTCCTCTTCCACAGGCTGAAACACCAAGCTGCACTTCTGCAGTCTAAGTGGGGACAGACTTTAACATACAACCTCAGCTTCATTTTTGTACTACCATTTTGACATGAGGTGACAACAGCATGCCAACCAATTTGGCACAGAACATGATTTAACCACCTGTGCAGTCACATGTAGTCAGAAATTTACCGCATTAAGTACCTCTGAAGACTTACTCATACATATGTTGAGTTTTGGTAAGATCTACTACTGATAATGTAAGAAAGGTCTTAAGCGTAAGAGCAACAGAAAACCAGCTAAAAGCATGGATTTCTAGGTTACTATTTTATTTAAAGTGGTTGAACACTTAGCTAAACAAGATTTCTGCAGCATTATTTATTTTTCCACTCCACCTTGCCTTCCCTTTCCTTCATACTAACTTCTCACAACTAGGTCAAGTCATAATTCCAGTGGACCTGATAATCAGCCCATTACTTGCCTAATCATCTTTCAGTCTGTGTCTTTGTCTCACACCTCATAGTACTGCAAGAATAACAAATATTTGCAGCCACTCAAGAGTATATTCCCCCAGGGAGAGACCCAAGCACTGCAGAGTAACGGATCATTTCAGAGGCACTTCATATTTGTGCTGCCAAAACCCAAAAGTCATTTCCTGTTGTCAAATGGATAAAGTAGTGAAACAGAAAACCGTATGATAAAACTTTGCATATGACACAGAAAGCAGAAAAAAAAGATGAATAAAAAAACCTATGAAAATAAACATTACTGGAAATAATGGAATAAATATGGAAGAGGCAGGAGGGAGAGTTTCTAGTTACAGTCAAAGCTTCCCTTTAAATACAGTAATATTGTGGAAATCAGAACAAACACTTAGGATTCTTTCACTGGCAACCAGACTGTGCACTGTAGAACCACTTAGCACAGTATTTTTTAAACACATGACACAACCATCCAAGAAGTGGACCCACAGACACTACTCTCAGTTTGGTTACTGTTACCACAAAGTAACGCTGGAAAAGCTGGATTATCAAACACACCACAACCAGTGGGTCACAAGAGATTCACCCCACTGCATTCAGCATTGCTGTGGCCTCACCCCAAGTATTCTGTGCACATTTTAAGAATAACAAGGTACTTCAACACATCTACAGGGCAGCAAAACCCATGGAAGGGTTCAGGACTAGTTTAGAGAAAAGAAGGCTGGGGGAGACCTCATTGCTCTTTACAGTTTTCTGAAAAGTGGAGAAGTAGATACTGAGCTCTTCTCTGTAAGATCCAGTAATGGGATGCATGCGAATGGTTCAAAGCTGTGTAGGGGACATATACATTTGACATCATGAAGCACCACCAATAGGGTGGTCAAACACTGGAACTGGCTTTGCTGGAGAGGTGGTCAAGGCCCCAAGCCCATCAGTGTTTAAGACGCATTTGGACAATGCCCTTAATAACATGCTTTGACTTTTAGCCAGCTCTGATGCGGTCAGGCAGTTAGACCAGACACTGCAGGTACAACTGAAAGATTTTATTCTACACCACGTTACACTTATGTCAGTCTTTTATGACTTAACCATACATGAAATCACAGTCCAGGGGAACCACTATGTTAAACACCAGAACAGAAAGAGCCCCAAAAAGCCATTGAAAAGAACGATGCTTCTCATCATTTGAGCCAATTTTTCTCTATTCCAAAACAAAAAAAAAGGCAGTTGCTTTGTGTTTTGGTAGTTAGCACTCAGTTTTTGGTTTGGTGAAAGACTTGTAAGTGACTAAGAAAAAAGATGTAAGTGTTGACTAAGGGGCAAGTTGCTTTAAAAAAAAACAAAACATCTAAACATTTCAACTTCTAGTCAACAGTGTAAGAACACCTCCAGGCTACCGAACGAGCTGCAGAGGTGGCAATAGGTAATAAGCATAACTCGCTGAAACACACTGATCCAAGGAGCCACCAGCGATTAGGACCGACTTGAAAACGCGGGGTTCAAGCCCCACGTGTTTATCCCCTCAGCTTTAACTCCACTTCTTCCACCTCTCCGCCCTCAGAGAATGGCAACGCAGTACAGTTCAAAACAATAAAACTACGGGCCAGCACCGGGCCTCGCAGCGTTCGCGACCGCCGGCACCCGGCCGAGGCAAGCACGGTCAAAGCACTAGGGAAGGGCCTAGCGGGGCCTCCGCCAGACCCCGGAGCGGCTCACAGACCCATGGGACTGGGTGGGGGGTTCAGGAGACAGCCCCTCTTATTAGGGCCACCAAGCAGGGCTGACAGTCGGTCCTCAGGCCGAGCAGGCCCCAAACACTCGAGCGGGACCGCCACCCCCTTCCCGCGGAGCTCAGGCCGGGGTGTCCCCTCACGGCTGCGCGCTTCGAAGCCAGAAGAAATCCCCCGAACCCCGTACGGCCGCTCCGGCGCAACCCGCAAAGCGGCACCGACGCCGGGCAGGCCCAGCGACAGGACAGGCCGCGGTACAGTCGCGGACACCCGGCACTTACCAGCCCGCCTCGGGGAGCGCCGCCCGCGCCCTGTCGGCCATGGT
>VZRI01001314.1:14372-92351 GCA_013397515.1 Upupa epops | reverse complement strand
TTTGTGCGTTTTATCGTAGAATCAGATTATCGTAGAATCAGAGAGTGGTAGGGATTAGAAGGGACCTCTGGAGCTTGCCTAGTCCAACACACGCACCAGAGTAGGTGCTCCTAGAGCAGGTTGCCCAGGAGCACATCCAGGCAGAATTTGAATGCTTCCAGAGCAGGAGACTCCACTAATTATCCGGGCAGCCTGTTTCAGTGCTGTTTCTATCACTGAAAAAGTTTTTCCTTATGCTCATAGACACAGAATGATTTAGGTTGGAATGAACTTCAGATCACCTAGTTCAAACCCCACCTGCCACAGGCAGGGACACCTCTTGCTAGACCACGTTGCCCAGAGCCCCATCAAATCTGGCCTTTAACACTTTCAGGGATGAAGCATCCACAACCTCCCTGGACAACCTGTTCCACTGTCTCACCACCCTCACAGTGATGAATTTCCTCCTAACATACAATCTAAATCTTCCTTCTTTTACCCTGAAAACCATTCTCCCATGTCCTATTACTAGACTCCCTCATAAAAAGTCCCTCTCCAACTTTCCCATAGGCCTCCTTCAGGTACTGGAAGGCTGCTATAACATGTTAAAACTGAGTTACCTATGCTCTAATTTATACTGATTGTCTCTTGTCCTATAACAATCACAGAATTACTATGGCTGGAAAAGACCTCTGAGATCATCAAACTCAGCCTATGACCTGACACATCACCACAATCACCACAAAGACCATGGCATTAAGTGCCATGTCCAGCCTGTCCTTAAACATCTCCAGGGATGAGAATTCCACCACTTCCCTGGGCAGTCTATTCCAGTGTCTGATCACACTTTCTGGAAGAAAAGCCTGAGCCCCACCTGTCTACAACTTCCCTTCAGGTACTTCTAGAGCATGATATGATTTCCCCCGAGGCTCCTCCAGGCTAAACAACCCCAGCTCCCTCACCCTGTCCTGACTAGACTTTCCCTGCAGTCCATTCCCCAGCGTCATTGCTGTCCTCTGGACCCGCTCCAGCACCTCAATTTCTTTCTTGAAGTGAAGAGCCCAGAACAGCACACAGTACTCAAGGTGAGGCCTCGAAGGCGCCCAGTACGGGGCGGGTGGGGGAATAACATCCTTAGTCCTGCTGGCCACACTATTGCTGGTACAAGCCAGGATGCCTTTGGCCTTTCATGCCACCTGGGCACACTGCTTGCTGCTGTTCAGCCAGCTGTCAGGCAATAATNCCTCTCTGCAGCAGCATCCTCTCCTCCAGCAGATCAACACTGTTCAACTTGGTGTCATCTGTGAATTTACTAAGGGGAGATTTGATCTCTTCATCTAGGTCACCACTAAAGATGTTGAAAAGAACTGGGCCCAGCACTAATCCCTGGGGGACACCACTGCTCACTGGACACCAACTGGATGGGGCACCATTCACAACCACTCTGTGAGTGGTCATCCAGCCAGTTTTTAACCCAGTGGAGGGGGCACCCATCCAAGCCATGAGTTGCCAGCTTTGCCAGGAGGATGCTGTGGGAGACCAGCTTTGCTGAAGTCTACGTAGACCACTTCCACAGCCTTCCCCTCATCCACTTGGTGGGTCACCCAGTTGTAGAATGAGATCAGACAGGACCTTTCTTTCCTAAACCCATGCTGGCACCATCAAGAGTTTAGTCTCACCCTCTTGACAGTCGCCCCTTAGATATTTATAAGCATTTTATCCATAAACAATGTTCTTCTTAATAACAGGAAAAGAGTCTCCTCTATGCCCTCTAAAATGGGCATTGTTGATGAGGAAAAAGATTTTTAGCATCTGGAGCAAGAAGAGATAAGAGACTGTTCCTCTGTTCTTGATGTTTTTAATGCATTACTCTTAACTGGGTGCTGGCATGAACATTCAATTTTGTGATCTGCCTCTTTGATGAGCTTGATAACTTAAGAGAATAGCCCTGTTTTGTCATTGCTGTGGTAAGTGCATGGTTACCTTAGCCATCAGCAATGGGTGCAGTGGGAGTTCCGTCCTCTTTCCCTCTATGTGTTTTATATACCTCCAAGGGTAGTGACTCCACCACTGCCCCAGGCAACCCGTTCAAATGCATGATGACTCTATAAAGAAGTGCAACTTGAGGCCATTTCCTCTTGTCTTATCACTTGTTAATCATGAGGAGAGACCAACACCCACCTTACTACAACCTCTCTGTCAGGCAGTTATAAAAGGCAGTAAGATCTCCCCTCATCCTCCTTTTCTTCAGACTAAACTGCCCCAGCTCCCTAAGCAGCATCTCATCAGGCTTGTTCTCCAGACCCTTCACCAGCTTCATGTTGATCTTTTTTTTGGACCCATTCGAGCACCTCAGTGTGGGTGGGTCAAGCAGCTACCTTCCCGCAGATTCGGTTTGCATTAGTGAGTCATGTCCAGCTACTTCTGCAACCTATGCTTGCAAAGTGTTAACTCCTTGTTATTGTACTGAGGTTTCAAAACCTAGCTACCGACTACATTCACCTATTAAAGATGCACTTTTCTTCCTAGGCTATTCTTATCCTCGAGATGTTTCATTTTCTTACAGCATCTTCAAGTCAAATATTGCTGGTTTCTTTTTTCTGATCTTGAAAACTTCTCTTTGCCATCCTGAGTAGAACTCACTCAGTTTTACATGCAACAACCTGCGATTTCTGCTGTGCTGGTCTGCACTATTTGCCTTTTTTATTTCTTTTTTTCACTATGTGCTGCTCACTCAGTGTGTTCTCTTTTGTGTCTATAGGTTACAACAAAGGTTTTGTCACCAGTGTACACAGCAGCTTGCATGGCTGCTATTTCTCAAGAAGGCACAAAAGTGTTTTAAATCAACAAGTATAACAAGCTTGACTCAGAGGAAGGAAACAAAGCCTAACTCGTTCAGATTAATCTGAGGAACTTCCAGCATCACACACATCCTTGCATCTCTTTTCTGATCTGGAGTCTTAATGGAAAGAATGTACTATAGCTCTAAAATAATACATTATCACTGTAAATGGAAGAGTGATGTAAGCAGCCACTGCTAGCAAAATCTCAAAACAATGAGTATGATGCTCAGGGAAGTTTTAATCCTCACGCTGGTCACTTATTTAAAAATGAGTAGAGGAAGCATTAATAATTGGGAACTGTAGCAGTATGTTTTTGATGCAAGCTCACAGAGAGCAATTACCAGAGCCATCTACACAGAGTTCATTAAACTGAACCAACTCACCAACCATGTAGTTCATGGCTTGAATAACTATATCACTTGTTTGGACTTTAAAGGTTGTGCAGTCCAGGATCATGACAAGACTCTAGGTGAATGTGACCTTCCACAGACATAACATCAAGAAGCCCTGAAGTAGACCCACTGTGTGTCTGTACCAAAGAAACTCTTAAATTAGTGGTGAGAAATACCCTAAGAGTGAAGCAGCAGAGCCACACTGAAATGTTAGTGGCCAAGTCATGCCCTAAGAATCGCAGCAGCTGCTGACATGGAAAAGCACCAGCAGATAAGTAGAAGTGTAGTGCCAGTTCAGACACTTATTATGCAAAAGAAATGGGAATAAAAGCATCTTGCATTTGGAGTCTGACCTGACTGCACATTAGATTATCAAGAAAAGGTTGTGAACGTTACTGTAACTCGAAAAGGGGTGCCCCTAGAGCCAATTAGTAAGGATGGAGCATGACCTAGGAGAAGATAATGAGAATTACAGACTTTATGCATTACCTCTTGTTAGTTTAAGACATGGAGGCCTTTGCTTGCTTAAATCTTCATCGAAATCACCAGGCAATTATACCAGCAATTTACGCCAGCATATGGCTAGCTGTTTCAGCTAGTGGCACAAAACACCATCTATAAAGAAAATGTAGCACTCAGTGCTGTCCTTCTTAAAGGTCTGCAGGCATCTGTTCTAACAAATTCATTATATGCAAGTGTGATGGGTTTCTATGAACACACACACACACATACATATCCTTTTGTGTGTGAGAAGTGCCCATTAGGACACATTTCTCTGCTCACAGAGAGCACAGCCTGATCTTTGCTGTTTCTTACTGCTGTTAGCTGTGCTGCAGTGAGGTAAATAATTAGCTCCACTGTAAACCAGAAGGTGATAAAATGCCTGCCAGGCAGTCAGAAAACTGCAGATTGGAGGGTTAAGACCCTCTGTAGTAAGTGTTCACGAAAAAACATTCTTAAAGCATATTTCTATCACCTTTAGAATAAACAACACTGGCGAAGCTAATGAGGATCAGAGTACCTGAGGTTATACAGAGACCAAGGCTAGATGCCAGCACAGCCGTGAGGGACTCTGTGCCTCCACAGATTTCTCTGGGAAGTGAATGTTACTCAAGATGAATCAGTGCATCCCTGTTCACAAGATTTAAGTGGACTCCTTCTGTTCGAATGATAATCTACTTTGATATACTTCACTGAAGTTGAAAGGTTTATTCCAATTTCTTTGTCCAAGCATCTGTTTCAAAGTGTTAGCTGTGGAAAAGTGTGAGGTTAAAAAACAAGGTCAGTGAAGAACAACTAACACTGCTAAATTTTACATACAGTTTCAGGATAATTTGCGATACAAAATCACTTTCTGTAGTACCTTTGAAAGATGTCAATACTAGCCGAAAAATGAGAGCAATTTTTAGTGATGGTGATGGCTTGCACAATCACACCTCCGTGCGTGCCTGGTTGACAGACCTGTTTAAGAATGCTGTATGTGTAAGTCAGCACTGTTAAATTTTAAGAAGTGCTTCAATCTGTTATTCTGTAAATAGCACAGAGAAGTATCATCGAGCAGCAGGGGCCAGCTGCATCTCAAGGGAAGGTGAAACATGGGCAGGTCCAAGGAGCACTAACCTAACTGTAAGAGGCCAGGATATAGATAGAAAAGCAAGTCCAGGTCAGGATCAGAGACACTGACCAGGGCCAGAAGCAGCATGACCACTGGGATGGTCTGAGCTCAGCCAGGAAACCAGTTCTGAGTTCAGGTCAGGATGGAGGATGTACGTGCCCAAGCACAGATGTCACTGTGGCACAGCTGAGATGTAGCCCAGGCAGCGGTTGGTGGTACACACACTGCTTAAATTTGGCTCCCATGGGAAAGGAGAAGCAGAGCCTCACTTTTACCTTCTTCACAACAGTTCTACTGGCAACAAAACTGACCACAAACTCGTCCAGCTACACTCACTGACATAGCTAACTGATCTCTTAGAAGGTGGATGTGCTCCAGGCCCTAAGATCTGATGCTATACTAATTTCAGAGGGAGTCTGATAAGCAACGTACTCATTTCTCTACAGTTTATCTCTGAAGGTGGGTTTCTCAGTGTTTTAAACAGAAGCAGGCTTAATAGTAACAGCATTCTGAGTCATCTAAAACCAGGCCATGAGACTCAACAGCTTGTTCTGGTATATCTTTTACAAAGGATCTCAGCTTTCAAGGGAAAACAGAGAATTATCTGTATTGATCTACTCCACCAAAGAAATAACATGTATCTGGTACTCTGTATCTTCAAAGCAAGAAGCTATTTACATCTTAGTAAGATCTTCCTAAATCACTAGGATTGTTTCATTAAGTTTTACAACTTTTTTAGACTTTATATTGATGTGGCTATTAAAAAAGGTAGAGTGGCTAAGAACAGAGGAAGATTGCTTCATATTTTGCCTTAAGTGTCCTACCCCCAAGTATGCAACCATGTCCAATAATGCGACTAAAGACCAAGGTAAGGAGTAAGGACGCCTGATGCATGCTGTGCTCTGGCTGCCACTAAGCCCTATTTACTTACGCAGCTTGTTCTACTGTGACATTCAGATTATTAACCAGTAGAGTTTGAAGTATTACTCTTTAGTGCTGCATGTCTGTCACTGTGCTTGCATGTCCTGCATTTATCCCCCTTATGTATTAGAAATGCCAGAGGCTGACTGAATTGAATTTGGGCAGTAATGAGCTTCTGTTGATTATTTTCACAAGGAATAACCAGATCATGTGATTTCTACACAAAATGCACAATGTATACACCACATCACCCAGTAACTGAGAGCTGTCCACCCAGAGTGCCAGGTAACAATAGGCATATGAGGATATGCCTAAAATGCTGCCCATGTGGCCTGGGACAACCTCATTTGAGACAAAGAGGTTATTTCCACAGTGCTCTGTAATTGTCAGTACCTAAAATAGTTGTTCTGCTTGAGCACCTCCATTAGGGCACGAGTAGGGCAGAGAACCGGTAGAACTGACATGCAGGGCAAGACAACAAAAACCAGTTTTTTAGCATCCTTGCAGGTTCCCACCTGTAGCTTCATTCATCCTTGTTGCCTTGATCTCCTGCCAGCTGCAGCTCCAATCTTCTTGGTTCAATGGCTTCACAGAACTGCAGAGCTTAAAGTGTTGGCTTCAACTGCCAGAACCAGACAAGAGCAGGAACACTTAACACTGTGAGTTATGGCATCACGGCCCCCAACGTGGTGTGCTGAAAGCAACAGTGGAATGGGGATCCTGGACACCCAGTTTGATGGGAGGTCTCCACAAGGACAAGAAGGCTTCTCTGGTCTGAATTTTTTTCATCTTGTGTAGAATATGCTTTTCTCATTACACTGTCTGAGGGCAACTAGTCCTCTTACTGAATGCATGAACAGTTCTCACTCTAGATCTCCTTGCTGATTCTCACTCTAGATCTCCTTGCTGAAAGTAACTGGGCACAGAGGTAAAGGACCTTCACTTTTGGTGAAGTAGCTATCCCTCACTGTCCTGTGATGGGTCTGATCTGGTTTGGCTGCAGTCAGAAGGATTAATTTTACTACGTGTTGTTGCTCTTCAACCCAAACATTGTAAATGTGTTTGGTTTTATCTAGAGGAGAGGACAGCGGTCAGTGCTCCTTTATCCTTACTCTGCCATGAATTTCCCTGAAGTGCAGACAAAGAGCAAAGACAGCTGGCTACTACGAGTGCTTTCAAACTGAGATGTTTGCTGTGGGAGAGAGACTGTTGTGTCTCAAGGCAGTCAAGTGTCTGTCATCTGTAACGGCACCTGGAGAAAGCATTGGCTTTTCAGAAAGTAAAAAGAAGGGACAGTTATGGAAGTAATACTATTTTATGGGGAAAAGGAAAGAGAGAAGCTTGGAAAGGAGCAGGATGAAGGACAAACAAGAAGCACATTTTGAAGCCTGGAAAATTTTAAGAATGATGAAATCTTGAACATTATACCAACACTTATAGCCACAGGCTGTAGTGTAGGCGGTGTTGCAAGAAGAGGTAATTCCCATGAAGGCCAAGGCTATCACTTTTGTCTTCTGAATGCCTGTTTCTGGGACCATTCAGTTTGACTACACTCCTGACTTCCTCTTGCAGTAGTAGTAAGTACAAAGCAGTGATCTTGAAGGTTGTGATGATAGTGGTCCTCTGTCACTTGAAGCCCACTTGAGACCCAACACAATTCCCCACTTCCTTCTCCTCAACCCCACTTCCTAGGCCATCAAGCCAGCCATGGACTGTGAAAGATGGCAGAGCTGAACACCAAGGTGTCAGCTTAGTGTGCTGGGTTCAGCTTTCCCAGCCTTGTACTGTTCTCTCTGTCACCTGGGAGTTAGTCATCGTTTAACTGCCTGGTATACCTGTACCTGGGGAGTGGCAAACAGGGCACAGTTCCCAGCTTCAAAGGTCAGCGATTTCTAGGTCTGTGCAACTGGCAGAAAGATACCAGAATGCTTTGACATCTGAGACGAGCCAGAGCAGACCAACCCGGCAGAAGTCACTTACCTCAGACCCTATAAGTAGTGATCCCAAAGCAAAACCCTTTGAGCTCTCCTGGAGCACAGCAGGCTGAGCATCTCCCCTGAGGTGGGAACATCACAGGTACAGACTTTGCAAAGGAGGGCTGCTCAAGACTCAGTTATTATCCACTGAGATAGCTGGAGCATTTGAAGTACTCACTCTAAGCTTGGGAAGGAAATTTTAACTATAGGCTGGCCTCTCTTTCATCCACCTCTCTGCTCATTTCTGTGTTTGCTAACACGAGTGTGGATGTATACGTATTCCTCTGGATCCAAATAACTCTGTGCACTGCGTGCTGTGAGGTTATGCACTTCCTGAGGCACATGCCTGTATAGAGGAAAACTAACCAACCCTGTAGTCAGCTACTGCAAATCTCATCATTATTAAATCTGTAATTAAGCTGCTATTTTTGATTGTAACATATTCTAATCAATCACTTTGTGATTTTAAATTGGGGACTGATTATGTGCTGCTAAAAGTCAACCCTTTGATCTACCCTTCAGCGTCAATAAATCTTAAATTGCTGCAAAATCATATCTGCATCAATATTTTCACCTGCAACAAAGTGTAGTCCATGCTGGCACCACATCAGTCGCAGAGACAGCGTCACTGCTCTCAGGAGAGTTAACAAGACACTGTGGTTGTTGGGATGGGGGCATTTATACACCGCACGATCATGCTACTGTCAGGTCTGTGCATGGCTGCTGATCAAAACGTGGGCAGTTCAGATCTGAAGGCACAGATGAAGCACTGCAGTGATCACTGGCGTATGATGGATCACTAAGTACAGCAGAATGTAATCTCATATAATTATGACACTGGTGGGGCCCCACGAGGACCAACAGAAGGGCTTGTATTTGTCAGCAGTTCTGGCACAGCTCAACCTACTGGTCCTTTGGACACTGAATTGGTAAAGAGCCAGGGAGCAGAGGATCAAGCAGCATATGGCTTTGCAGACTTTCACCAGGCTGCAGTAAACATCTCAGCCCCGAACAGCTGTGCCTTGTCTCTAACAAGATTACTTTTAAGAGACTGATACCTTCTGGACTCACAGAAACGTGAAAATAAGGATGCTGCTGTCAGGGCTCTGAGTGCACCAAAAGGCTCTGCAGCCTGCTTCTTGGGGTTTGGCTGCTTGTGCTGCAGTCCAGCTTTGATATGGTGCAGCTCTGCAAAGAGCTTTGTGAGCAGGAGCTATGGGAATCTCCTGCCTTTTGCTTGGGAGCTGCACTGAAACTCAGGCCTCCGTCCTTAAGACTTGCTTGAATTCTGTCTGTGCCTGAACATGTGCTTTGCTGATCCTAAACCATTGACTTGGCTTAACTTTGCACCTGCTTCATTAATGCAGACGTGTCTGTTTATCCTGAGTATTGGCTGACCCTGCTCAGCAGCGTGGTACCTGCACAGGTGCTGTGGAATTGTGGCCACTTGGGTGAGATCATCGCTGTACCTGTCTTGCTGTTGTCTTCAGCTCATAGCTTCCTTCCCTTGTGGGACAGCCCGTGGTTGCTGCTTCCCACCCCAGAACTATGAATGTAGCTCGTTACATCCTAGAACTGAGGAGTTAGCATCCCACTTGCAGTCAGTTCATGTCTGAAATCTACACACACTATCTGATAACAGAGAGTGCTCTGGATGTGTTTAAAGATCGTTTGGATGAGATGTTGAGGGATATGGTTTAGGGGGGAACTTGTAGGGAAGATGATTGGGCTTGACCATCCCAGGGGTCTCTTCCAACCAGAGTGATTCTGTGATAAAACTAAGTAACAATAGAGACACTGCTGCAGGCTGACTTCTGTCCATACAGTCAGACAACATGCAAGACAACAACAGTGCCCTCAAATAGGAGACCAGGTAGGAAATGTCTGGTCGTCTCTGCAGATTTCTTCTCCTCACAGTTCCAGTTAGTTTCATCATTGCTTGTTTCTCTGGAATTAAGGTCTGTGCTAACGAACACCACTGGGTAGAACTGTTCACTGCTTTGTGAAATCAGGGCACAAACATGAGCAGACAAATTAGGGTAAGCACTTGGAGGGCCTTCCCAGAGGTACTAAAGGTCTTGTGGACTAGGTGTCTTGCAAGAAGATACCTCATACAGTATCAGATAGCTCTCAGGGTGACATAAAATATCTGCAGTGTGTGCACGGATGGAACACATTCTCCTGTCAAGCCCCATAGATGCCTCTGGTAAAACTAAGCCCATTCCTCTAGGTTAAGGCAGCAACTCATCAGAGCAATGCCAACATAGACAGTATCTTCCTAAGAGTACAAAACAGAATATGACCTTAACTATAAGCATAGATTAGAGTGGAGAACAGAGATGCACAACAAATCAGTGACTGTTGTGCAGCATCATACATGGATGCGTAGTGCCTCTGTGTTTTGCTGTCACTACTGTTAAAAGCCATGAAGCTTTAATTTTGTGCATCCACAATACCAGAAGACATCATCTCTAGGTGAGCAGTTCGGGGCATAAATGACCCAGCAATCTGTGTCAGCATTTAATTGCAAGGAGGGAGAGAAGCGTCAAATAAATACAGCCTGTTTTCTCATGGAAATCTAGAACAGACGATTTTTGAGTTGTAAACCCTGTGGTTTTCCTCAGGTGCTGCTGTATATTTGTGCTTGAGGGAAAGCAAGTTATTGGAAACCTATCCCAGGCTCCGGCTAAGCAGTTGACTTTCAGTCCGTGACTGAAAACACACCAAACGGGCAGGAATGTTTCTGTGTTATTCCCGTGCTGCGAAAATACAGTGCCGTGCATCCTTCTTATTCAAACGTGGATCTGCCTACCACTGCTTTTCCCCTGCAGTCTGCCAGCCCAAACCAGTGCAGTTTGGAAAAAAAGAACTCAACTTCTTAAGAGCTTTCAAGAAGCAGTAAAATCAACACTTCTGAGAATTGCATGCCGTAACTGGGCACGCTACCTGCTGACCTGCACTTCCTGATGATTCAGTTAATTTCTCTCCTGATTCCCCTTTTATTTCTCTGTCTTTTCCGTCTCTGTTGATTTTAGTGATTATTCTATCCTGAGTGCTCCTTGTTTCCTGCCCGTTAGCAAAACACAAGAAACCAAAAGAAAGCCAACGAACCATCTGATCTTCCTAGTGGGTTTTTTATCTTCTTTCAATAGAGAATTGGGCCCTGCATTCTGAGTAACTGCAGAATTATGAAGGGGATTATAGAATTACCGATTCAGCCTTACAGCAGCCTTACATATTGTAAGTTATTAAAAGCAAAATATTCTGACACTCTGTGCGTCAGCTAACTTTTAGGTTCAATTCTGCTGTATTCAAAGATGAAGAATGAAAAGAAGAAGTGCTAGAGCCCTGAGCAACTTCTCATTATTTGCAAGTATACTTTGAACTTTCATGGCTTGGATATTTATCCTGAATGCCTAAGATACTTCAAATGGAGTCTATACAACAAGGGGGCATGGAAGCAAAGGAAAGCTTCAGAGACTGCAGAAGCTGCACAGCCCCGAATCCACAAGAAGGCTCCCGTTGCCACAATTGTTTTAAAAGCTGTACTTCCTTTAATTCCATACAAAAGCATGAGTTCACTTTTTCCATAGCCTACCCAAAACTCCTGATGCAGTTCAGAAGCAAATACACGTGCTAATTCAGCAACTACGCTATGCGACGGTTCACAGCCTTGGGGACACAAATCCACTCCAGAAAGCACAGTGCTGTCTGGCAAATTAGAGACCCATTGAGAACTGGCACTCACCATGAAAAATGAGCAAAAGGGGAGAAAAGAGAGTAATGAGAGATCAGAAGAAAGGAGGAAGGCAATTAAAAAGTGAGAAAATAAGGAAAGCCAGCAACAACTGGGCCACGGCCTGGAGCAACAGCTTAGGCTACTTGTGTCAACTGGAATTCAGATCAGTAAAATAAGATGCAGTGAATGAAAGGAATTTCTTATGATGAAACACAGTGAGAGTAACGGAGCATTGGAACAGGCTACCCAGGGGCTTTGTGGAGTCTCCTTCTCTGGAGATGTTCAAGACCCGCCTGGATGTGTTCCTGTGTGACTTGGTCTGGGTGATCCTGCTGTGGCAGGGGGATTGGACTGGATGATCTTGTGAGGTCCCTTCCGATCCCTAATGATTCTATGAAACAAAACTTCTGCAAGTAATGCTGCCAGTAAGCAAACCAATGTGCAAAACACAGTCATGTACAGGGAGGTCATTAAAAACTTCCTCCTTTTTCCTCATAAAAACTGCCTTTTGACACAGAGTGGGAATTTTGCAAGTTTTTCTCCCTCCTCTGGTCACAGATTCAGAATTCATCAGTCCTTTTTTTCACCCTGTGTAAAATTCACTGAGGCATTCCTTTAATTATGTTCACATATGCTTATGCTTGAGAGGCTACCACTTGAACCAGGTGTCTGAACGAATCAAACCCCAAGTTGGAGAGAAGAGGTGCCGAGCATTTTACTGTAAAGGAGATCTGTTTTTCTGACCCGATTCACACTGCAGCCCTGCATCAGTTACATTGACACAGAAGTGGAAATTAATGAAGTCAGCACTGATGCTGGAGACGTTATAGCGTCGGATCATTGCCTCTCTGGAAAAAAACAAACCTGTTATTTGTGGAGCAGTGTAGCTGCAAATTAGAGGTGTGAGGAGAACACATGACTGAGGGGCATATGAAAGGCAAATGTGAAATGTGGGAGAGAAAAGCATATGGAAAACAAGAGCAGGAGGGGTAGAAGAGGGTTAAAACGTGGCAGCAACACGTTGGCTACCTCACTGACTGTTTTTATAGAGTCTAATTAAAACTTTCACGTTTGGGGGGGTTTTGTCTTCTTTTCAGGTTTCTTGTTTTCCAGATTTTCAGTAATTGCTGCTGTCTCAGGTTTCCATCAGCATGGGTTACAACGCTTTGATTGCTAAAACCCAGACAGTTGTTTCCCGTCTAAGCACAAAAAGCAAAGCAACAGAGCGGGAGCTACCGGCAGTTTGTTATCTATTTCAGCGCTCCAAACCATGTTTACTTAGCCCTATAAGCAGGGTGGCCTGCTGTTAACAAATATTGCCCGAAGCAAAACACTAAACAATCGGAAAGAACCTTTTATACCTGTTTTACATATTTATTTCCCAACAACTCCCATTAATGCAGTAACGTGCTCAATCCTTACTGGCTGCACAAATCAGTCTTTCCCGCTGACGCCAGCAGTATTACCATGGTTACATTATTAGAGAGACTTAACCTGGCAGGTGGCTTAGTATAACGACAAGTGCCAAAACAATCCTAGCACCCAAGCTATGGTTTTCCATGAAGAAATTAGAATATCATGTTTTGTTGAGTAGATCATGGTAGGGTGGGGGGGAGTTTTGTTTGTTGGGGGTTTGTTCCTGGGTAAAACTGTGGGTTTTTTGTAATTTTAACCATTTATAAACTGAAAATTGTGTTTATCGGCTGCAAAATTGCTAACAGAGTATTTTCTTAAAACCCCCTGTTTCCTCTAGTTGCAGTTGTGTAGATCTAAAAATCCTAGGACACTCAACAACCATGAAAAAGATAATGATACTAATAATTAAAAAACTAAAACAAAATGAAAAGGTTTCCGTCAAAACCTGTAAAATTGAGATCTATAACTGCATTTAAGGTCAGGCTTCACATGTCTCTAAATCTGTGAGGGGTGGGTGTCAGGAGGATGGAGCCAGGCTCTTCTCAAGGTCATCTGGTGATAGGACTAGGGGCAATGGGTGCAAGCTGGAACACAGGAGGTTCCATATCAATATCAGAAGGAACTTCTTCACAGTGAGAGGAACAGAGCACTGGAACAGGCTGCCCAAGGGGGTTGTGGAGTCTCTCCTTCTCTGGAGACACTGAAGACCTGCCTGGACATGTTCCTGCTGCGGCAGGGGGATTGGACTACATGATTTTTCAAGGTCCCTTCTGATCCCTAATGATTCTATGATTTGGAAAGATCCCATACCAGCTGGAGGCTGGCCAGCTTTTCCTCATTTTTCTGATCCCTTTGGGATGTGCAAAGATCTGTATCACTAGCTGATAGCATCGGAGCTAAGATCCTGAGGGTTTGTAGATAGATTAAGCTGTAAAAACTACCAAAATTACTCCACAATGCAATGAGAGTACTTGGCTACCAGGCATCTAGACCACGTCATTCACACACAGTAGCAAAATGTTCTGGACAGCAGTCTGCCTTCACGAGGAGACCATGAATTGGAGGAGTATAGAAGAGAAAACACAATGGACAGATCGAGCCATGCCATTTGAGTAAGGTACTGCTAACAGATTTTTAGATCAAAGCTACCAGCCAATGCAAATCACAAACTCACACAGAGCTTTACCGCATCAGCTGGAATTATTTTAGCTTTAATTTCAAAGATATTACAATTGTTGTTTGTGCTACTGGAACAGCCTTATTTTGCTCCCTCCAGTTCAGTGGCAGGATGCCAAAGGGCAATGCTAGAGAACAAAGAGGGAGTTTCTGCTCTCAACAATCCCACACTGCTTGCCAAAACACATTTTCTTGTCTGAGTATTCAACAGTGTGGTAGCTTCAATACAAATACTTCAGGCACACAAACACCCTGGAGTAGATAGAAGTTTCATGGGTGTTTTCTAGATTCATTCTTCACAATGAGGGTAACGGAGCATTGGAACAGGCTGCCCAGGGGGGCTGTGGAGTCTCCTTCTCTGGAGATGTTCAAGTCCCGCCTGGATGTGTTCCTGTGCGACTTGGTCTAGGTGATCCTGCTGTGGCAGGGGGATTGGACTGGATGATCTTTCAAGGTCCCTTCCAATCCCTAATGATTCTGTGATTGCCCCATTTATTTTATGTTTCCACTCTGAAAACACTGCTGTGTTGTTTTTCCCAGCCGGTGTGCATCTCTCCTTTCTTATGCTGATTTCTCTGCTGCATCGATGAAGCTCCAGTCCCTGCATTTCATACCTTAGCACTGAAGTTTAGAGACTCGGGTAACTTTTCGCAGTGGAGGAGGAAGCCGAAAAGCCTTCAATATTTAAATAGAAATGTAAGTGTAATATAAAGCCTTCAGATCTCTTAACCTTATTCATCATATCGGCAACAGCTGAGTTTTGATCCATGTTTTGAGAGAACAGTAATGCTGCTGAGACAGCATTTCCAGTTCAGACACAGGAACGGTGAAGCAGTTTTCAGAAGATCATTTCAAAAGCACTGGGCTGACAGGATGTTACTTCAGGGAACCATTGATCGCATTCTCAAATTGCAACAGAACCAGAGACAGTCTTCATTTTAATTTCAATATCAGGAATGCCTTAAGTGACGATCACAGCTAGCCCGTTTTAATGACAACCCTAAACATTTAGAAACTCTATCTGTTCAATATACTTCTGTGCAGAGAAACAAGAACAGATGGATACTTCCTTAACACCTGCTGCTGTGGGAGTCTTTTGAAACACTTGCAAGTAAGAAATTATTGCTGCCATAAAATGTCTCTCCGTTTTATTTGTTTAGAGGATTTCTATAGAACACACACACAATTTATTATAGGTTTCTCGAGTTAGGTTGCGCTTTTGGAAAGCTGAGGAAATATCACTTACTGAAGGAAAGCTTATTTCTATGCCTCATAAAAAAGGGTTTAGGATATTAAAGGGAAGATTTACTGCAATCTGTTGCGTAAGGAGGCTGAGGGATGCGCGTGGTATGCTACTAGAGAAGTGGTGGAATAGCTCCAGGGATGAAGAGCCCAGTTCTGCAAAACAGGCGAAGTCCCAGCGAAGGCGAGAGGGCTTTCTAGTGAAAATCACAGCAAATTGAAGCCTAATGCTTTTCTGACTAGGAACATCACAGAAAGATGAAGTGCAGACACTTTAGCTCATAATTACCTTATTAACTTTCCTTCGGTGATTTAAATGTTTCTCTGCTTCCACATGCAGCCAAAACGAGAGAGACAAATTATTTCCCAGGTCTGAAACTCTCTTCCATGTTCTCTTCTGAAGTTACAGGCATCAGTTTTGTCTGCTATTTTGTTTCTTGTACATACACAGTCCATTCAAGAAATGAAATGCTAGTTCAAAGGATCTAAAAGTGAGATATTACCAGGGAGTTGAACCCACCTGCCCACTGAATGGGCTTTGTTTTCATTATGTTGAATTGCTCTACAAATCTAGTCCTTTAGAAGATCAGGTACAACACGAGGGACTTTAGGGATAAACAGAAGACATTCTAACATCCAGAAAAGCCTCAACATATTTTCTTTCTGTTCTCTCATTTGCAAAAATGAGCACAGAGGATTAAGAATGCAGAAACCAGAGAGCACGCTAATGCCTGACACGTAAGGAGGGTATTCCTCCCAGTCCAGGCAGCTGTTGATGCTGAAGTGATGTATGTTATTTTAGCTGGAATTGATACGTTTTCCAACTACAGAGCTTTCATGTTTTGTCTAACTTACTCCACAGTTCACTGATTGTGTCTCATTCCACTGACCGATTAGGACCAAACACTGACTTTCCTGTTGGCTAAACTTCTTAATGAAACTCATTCATTCATCTTCTGGCTTTAGGGTCTGATTTCCAAACTTAACACCTTAAAAAAAGATGCAGAGAGAGCTACATTTGATAATTACGAAGCTATAATTTGCTGTATAATTTTAAAGACTAGATGGAAGAAAATATTTCTTCCTCATCTCTGCGCTAGTGTCAGATACCAGCGTGCAAACTGGTTCCATCTTCTTGTTAATTTATCTAAGGATCACAGCAGTTAACTCAAGACACTTCAGATATTAGGGTATCCTGCCAATTTACGTGCATCTAGGATAAATCTTGTCATTTGTTTTGCCCCTCTGTCTCCTGAACACAAGGATTACTTTGCTACATGTCTACGACTTCAAGTCTAAGAGCTGAAAGCTACACAGTGTTTACCGTATGAGTTTAAACCATTTATCTGCTCTGGGTGATTAGGACCTGAACTACATGACTTATGAAGAGCCATTTATAACAACCGAATTTGTTCATCCTTGAGGAGGCTGGGGGAAGCTGTCTACAACTGCGTGTTTGTGGGTGTAGGGAAGATGAAGCTAGGCTCTCCTTGAGGGTGAACAGTGAAAGCGTGAGGTGGAGTGGGCACAAACTGCTGCCAATTTTGATAAAACATTACAAGAAAAGCATTGCTCCTGTTGATGGTAGGTAGAAATGCTCAAAACTCGACTGGACAACCAGAGCAACCTGCCAGACCTATTCTGAATGGTGGATTGGACCAGGTTCCTTCCAGAGGCAGGTTGCTCCTGGTCTAAATAACTCTATGACTAATTAATTAGCCTGTTGGCCTGATTTATAGAATCATAGAATCATTAGGGATCGGAAGGGACCTCAAAAGATCATCCAGTCCAAACCCCCTGCCATAGCAAGATCACCTAGACCAAGTGCACAAGAACACATCCAGGTGGGTCTGGAACATCTCCAGAGAAGATGACTCCACAACTCCCCTGGGCAGCCTGTTCCAGTGCTCCGTTACCCTCCCTGGGAAGAAGTTCCTGCTGATATTGATATGGAACCTCCTCTGTTCCAGCTTGCACCCATTGGCCCTTGTCCTATCACCAGATGACTTTGAGAAGAGCCTGGCTCCATCCTCCTGACATCCACCCCTCACATACTGATAGACATGAATGAGGTCACCCCTCAGCCTCCTCTTCTCCAAGCTAAAGAGACCCAGTGATGGAAGTGAAGCAATGCTGTAATTTGGTCCTGAAATGTAGGCATTTCTTTGCAGACCTGACCTGATACTTGTTAGGAACAAGGATTTTTATCGAACTGGTGGTTCACACACAGAGAAAGCTACCCTGTGGATGAGAGCTGAATGGTCACCTCATCCAACTACCCGCCATACTTCTCTCAGACCTCTCTGTCTCACCTGAATGAAGTAAACTACTTCACTTTACATCACAGCGTGGTATGATGAACTGGAATTCATTTCAGTTCTTCACAATAGAACAGCTTTAGTTCCTCAGAGCAGACCAGGCCATAATTTCAAGCAACGTGACTCAAAAGCAAGCAGCTGCTTCATGAAACACTGACTCCTCTCTACAGCAGAGAGATGGCAGATGATTGAGAAGAAAAAGAAGCTCAAGCAAAACATTTTTTAATCAGGACCCTTCCTTTTTTCTTTCATTGCAACTAAGAATTGGTACCAGAAGTTATGTTCTCAATGGAACTACAAGATGTACCCAACCTGAGTGCTATTGAGCTTGCTTATCGGACACGATAACCAACGCAAGGCATGTAATACAGTTAACAACTCAATTTGTACCTGTTGTGTTCAAACAAATCATGCTATTATCTTTACTTAACATTCTTTCACACACAGTTAAACTAATCCAGTGAAATGCACGTACATGAGAATGAGGCTTCAGATACGATCGGTAAATTAAATTAACTTGACTCCAGTAAGAAAAAGATAAGAAAATGCCTGTCCTTACAAGAAAGGTCACAGGCAAAGAGTGGGGAGAGTGCACATTTTCAATTGTGAGAATATAAGGAAATAATGGCCAGGGGGATAAGGACCTGCATGGTCGGTAAGATCCTGTCTTTCTGACAGAAATATTTTTACTTGACACGAGTGTATTCATAGATTCAGAGAATGGGTCAGGTTGGAAGGGACCTTCAAGATCATGCAGTTCCAACCCCCTACCATGAGCAGGGACACCCCACATCAGATCAGGTTGTTCAAGGCCCCAGCCAATCTGGCCTTGAACACTTTCAGGGAGCTGGGGGCAGCCACAACCTCCCTGGGCAATCTGTTCCAGTGCCTCAGCACCCTCATGGTGAGGAACTTCCTCCTGACTTCCAGTCTAAACCTCCCCTCTTGCAGCTTGAAACCATTACCCCTGCTCCAACCACTGCAAGCCCTTGGAAACAGCCCCTCTCCAGCTTTCCTGTAGCCCCCTTGAGATACTGGAAGGCTGCTCTAAGATCTCCCCGGAGTCTCCTTTTCTCCAGGTTGAACAGCCCCATCTCTCTCAGCCTGTCCCCGTAGCAGAGGTGCTCCGACCCTGCAATCATCCTCTCGCCCTCTTCTGGACACGTTCCTACAGCTCAATATCCTTCCTGTGCTGGGGTTCCAGAACTGGGTGCAGTCCTGCAGATGAGGTCTCACAAGAGCAGAACAGAGGGGAAGGATCACGTCCCTTGATCAGATTAAGCTTGCTTTGTGGTTTTATGTTCTGACTTGATGTACATAAAATGCTGCACTTGTCCTGCAGCAATCAAGCATGCTGTGATGCAGCAAAAAGTCACAAGTAAACACCTTCCTAGATCAACCCACGGCTGCATCGGTCAGTGTGTTGTAAAGATAAGCATCTACCATCCCATTTTCCCCTCACGTTTCATAATGAAGACTTGTCCCTACACTGATAGGAGAAACAGCCTTCAGAAGTCTACTTAAAGCATTGAGGAAAGCAGAAGGTGAGACCCTGAGTGTATGGGCCCCGTAGGTCACTCTGTGGATGTGGAAGAAGTCTTGCTGTGGATATGGAAGAAGTCTCTTGCTCTAGGGTGACAGCCTGGGGAGCAGTTGTCTTCTGTAGTATGCTTTTTGCCTTAAAGGCTGTCTCCATCTGTTAATTACTCAAAGTTCAAATATAATAGAGGAGATGGATGTTACAAACTCATCCTGGAGCTTTTTCCACCTCCTCTTTCTAAAAAGCAGTGTTTTCGCTTAGCTCTCACATTCTGCCACGTGTAACATCATCTGCCCACACAGGCAGGATGTTTTGTACGGTGCGGGTACCTCCTGGAAGGGATACGGGGAAGGCAAAGCCAGGCAACTCAACTGGAAAAAACAAACATTTTCTGCAGAGGAATCATTATCCACCAACCTTAACGACTGTCAGCACTGGCTGCGGGGAGGTTTGTCAAGGTAATTTCTTTGAAAGATATTGGCTTCAAAAAGAAAACAGACAAGAAATTCTCGCTTCTGCTTTTTGAGTGGATGTGTGATTCACCTGCCAGCTTCCAGCTTGAGAAGAAGAAGAGAGAAATTTACTTAAACTCTGTCTTTTCGAGTGCTTCTGTAGGCTGTCTGGGGTGTTTAAGATTGCAAGGTTGTTTTTCGTTAACTCTCTAAAATAATTTGGTTCTCAGAACTGATCTGAAGAAGCGATCGCTCCCAACAGCTTTACCAGAGATCTTTTCGTATCACTTTTCGCCCACTAATTCTAACAGTCTGGTTGAGCTACTCTCCCTTTGGCTTCACAGTTTCTCCCTTCCTCCTGAGAAGGGAACAGCAGAAGTTTCATCTCTTCATCAGAGTGACCTTTGCAAGTCTATTGCTGCCAGTCTGGCTCATCTCCATTTCCTCAATGGAGGGATGAGACTTTCTTTCTCATTAAACGTGTACGAGCATGTGGGGCTTGCCTTTCCACTGCATTTCTCTGGTAAAATAGGGATTACTGGTCAAAAACTGGCTCAATATGAGCCAGCAGGGTGCCCAGGTGGCACAAAAGGCCAATGACATCCTGTCTTGGATCGGCAATAGTGTGGTCAGCAGGACTAGGGATGTCATTTGCCCCCTGTACTGGGCACTGGGGAGGCCTCACCTTGAGTACTGGAGGCAGTTCTGGGTCCCTCACTGGAAGGAAGAGACTGAGGTACTGGAGCTGGTCCAGAGGAGAGCAGTGAGGGTGGTGAAGAAACTGGAGGGAAAGTCTGATGAGGACAGGCTGAGGGAGCTGGAGTTGTTTAGCCTGGAGGACCTTATCACTCTCTATATACTGCCTGAAGGGAGGTTGTAGACAGGTGAGGGTCAGGCTCTTCTCCCAGGCAAGTAGCGATAGGATGAGAGTACAGGGCCTGAGGCTGCATGAGGGGAGAGTTAGATTGGATGTTAGGAAGTCCTTCCTCATGGAAAGAGTGATCAGACACTGAAATGGACTGCCCAGGGTGCTGGTGGAGTCCTCATCCCTTGAGACATTTAAGAAAAGACTGGATGTGACACTTGGTACCCTGTTCTAACTCACATGGTGATGTTAGGTCCTCGGCTGGGCTGGATGATCTCAGAGGGCTCTTCCAGCCTCACTAATTCTGTGATTTGCAAGTAGCTGTATCAAAACTTCTGCAGCCATAACAGGGTCTACAACTGCAGTACCCCTGGAGGTGTGTAACTCGGACGTGCATGTGCATGTCCCTGTCTGTTCAAACAGTAATGGACAGTGTTATTTATATGTCTACTCAAGGCTCCAGAGCAATTATTGTCAAGTAGAAGAGAGGGAGGGGAAGATATGCAAATATTATAAAACTTGTTTTCTTTTTGAGGGTTGTACTAAACATAATTTGCTAGAAAGCTGCATCTTGTGTTTACTCAGTATTTACCAGTCTTCACTATTTATAACAGATGGAACCAGGGCATTGTGAATGTTTCTATTAAACAGTAAATGGCACTGCAGCATAAACACAATATTGCAGGAGTTTGGTCTTGTAAATTAAATTCTACAACCCAGCAAATAGCTTACAAATTTAAAACTGTCTTCTGTTGTGTGTAACATAACCATAGCCGACATCCATCGCCACGTGCTCAGTGGGGGCAGCGTGACTGCCTCATGCTCTTCAGCACAGGAGAGGGAGGGTACTACTGATGACTTTGCAAGGGCTGTTGCATGAATTTGATGAGACACTGTCACTTGTGAAAAGAAAGTAGTGGGCAAGCAGCAGTGACAGTCTCTCCTGGCACATAAAGAAACCTCAGTCCGAGTTTGACTCCTGGGCCCTTAGATGGTGTCACATTTCTACTGAAAATAACTTCTCTAACTTGAAGTCAATAGGCAAAAGAACTGTAATCACAATCACAGCATGTCAAACTATGGGCCACTGCTGATCTAGAGGGAACATCCTCTTCCACTGAGCAACATATGCTTCCAAACCACTGACTGGCCGTCTTTGAAGCCATTAATGGAGAACATTATGCTGGTGACCATCTCCTTACCCAGTTTTCAACATCATCTTTGTGTTTTCTCTTACAAGCTGAAGTGTCTCTCCTCCCGGGTCTGCAAAGTACCCATCCTGGTTACAGGTCCACCTAAGACTAGAGGTAGACTCTTTCTCATTGCCTATAGCTTTTGCTTTCATTTATTAAACCAACCCGATCAACCTCACGTGTGTGAATGAAACCACAGTACTGGACTAGAAGTGCCAAATACCAGCGAGGCAGTGTGCTTGAATCCCCACTCCCCAGTTAGTTTATGACCTCTTTTGACAACTAGAACACCACAGATAGCCACAAAATGGCATTACCCTCTTGTTTCTTTACTCACAAAGAAAGTTCTGAGAGTTTCCATCTTCAATGTCTTGCAGAAATATTAACACATGATCCTGTTCCCTGTAGATTCCAGTCATAATTACTGGCTTCCATAGCATGATGGTTTATCTTCTCTGGCCCTTGTAGGTAGAACGGTGACCCACATGGACTGGTGCAGAGTCCTCACCTCCATGGAAACATACTTAAGAAAGGCCAGAACATGCCAGGCAGGCAGAGAAGGAGGGTACAAAGGAGTGAAACAGACCTGCAGACACCAAGGTGAGAGAAGAATGAGTGAAAGGAAGAGCTTCAGGCACTGGAGCAGAGATTTCCCTGCAGCCCATGGAGACCACAGTGGGGCAGGCTCCTGAAAGGAGCTGCAGCTCCTGCAGAATGTACATAGAGGCAGGTTTACCTTGAAGTACTGCAGCCCATGGAAAGACTGATGCTGGAGCAGGGGGAAAGTGTGACAAGAAAGGAGCAACAGACAGAAGATGTTATGGGCTGACCACAACCCCAAACGATCCTACACCACCTGCGACCGATGGGGTGGGAGGTAAAGGAACAAAGCAGTGATTTGGGACCTGTGAAAAAGTGAGTGGGGGCAGGGTTAGGGAAGGTGTTTTAGGTTCTGTCTTTTTTCTTATTGTCCTACTCTATTTTAATTGCCAATACGCATTCATTTTCCCCAAATCAAGTCTGGCTTGCCCATGATAGTCATTGGTGTGCAATCTCCTTGTCCTCATCTTGACCCATGAGTTTTTCATCGTATTTTCTCCTTCTGTGCAGCTAAGGGTCAGTGAGAGAGCAGCTGGGTGGGAATTTAACTCTTAGCCATGGCTGACCCACCACATCTGTGTATCATCTCTCTGCAATCTCTAATGAACAAATACATCTACTTATAAAGTCACTACCACAGAAATGTGTGTGCATCAAACTTTGTGTTCTCTAGCTAAGATTTCACTTGCCATTTTGTGACCAAAACTGGACACTCCATGGAAAGACACATCTATAAGCACTACAACTTTTTAATTCCCCAGAAGTTATCCTCAGTAGCTTTGCTCATTTATTGTATTTCATTACAAGTCAGGGGTAGGGAAGAACCCCTTTACCCTGAATAGCTTCTGTAAAGTAGCTCTTGTTCTTTGTTCATGTCCGATCCATAAGATGCTTCCATAAGGTAGCATGTATTAAAATGTGAACACATGACCACAATGTCTGAGTCCCTGAAACACTGCTGAAGTCTCACACTTGCCAAGCAGAGCTAAGGCAGTCTTCAGTTGTTTCCTGTAACTACCTGCAGCTCAGAATCTCTGCCATTATCTTCGACAATCGAGCATCACAGCATACACAGCTTCACCTGGTATTCACAGAATTACAGAACTGTTGAGACTGGAAAAGACCTCTGAGATCACTCAGCCCAGCCTAGGATCTGACATCACCACATCAGCTAGACCAGGGCACTAAGTGCCACGTCCAGTCTTTTCTTAAACACCTCTAGGGATGAGGACTCCACCACCTCCCTGGGCAGTCCATTCCAGTGTCTGATCACCCTTTCTGTGAGGAAGGGCTTCCTAACATCCAACCAAACCCTCCCCTTGTGCAGCTTCATGTCCTGCCCTCTCGTCCTATCACTAGTTACCTGGGAGAAGAGCCTGAGCCCCACCTGTTTACAACTTCCCTTCAGGTAGTTATAGAGAGCGATATGGTCCTCCAGGCTAAACAACCCTAGCTCCCTCAGCCTCCCTCAGACCTTCCTTCCAGTCCCTTAATCAGTGGTTCCTCTGGATTCTGACAATTCATGACACCGTTTAGTGACAGGAACAGTTTCGGCTGGAAGAGACCTTCAAGATCATCCAGTCCAACCTTTTCCTAGCCCTATCATCACCATGAAACCATGTTGTTCAACTCAACATCTACCCCTCTCTTAAACACCTCTGGGGATGGTGACTCAACCACCTCCCTGGGCAGGTTGTTCCAATACCTGACAACCCTCAAGCTCCTCTTCTCCAGGCTAAAAATACTGATAAATTCAAATAGCATTCTTAGACTCAGGAATCAGTAAGTAAAAGGGAACATGGTTGAACTCTGGAGTTAACATGAGCTGTATCACTAACAAGCTAAGTCCCACCAGTGGTACTAAAGATCTACCGTAGCTATCTTTAAATCTTAAAAAATATTTGCAGTCTGTGAAGCTATTCTAATAGATCTATACAATCATGGAATCATAGAATCATCAGGGTTCGATGAAGGAAGGGATCTCGAAGGATCATCCAGTCCAATACCCCTGCCACAGCAGGATCACCCAGACCAGGTCCAGGCGGGTTTCAAAAACCTCCAGAAAAGGAGACCACAAACCCCCCCAGGCAGCCCCCTTCAGCACCCCATCACCCTCCCTGGGNCTGACACCCACCCCTCACATATTTATAGACACTCATGAGGTCACCCCTCAGCCTCCTCTTCTCCAAGCTTGAGAGCCCCAGCTCCCTCAGCCTTTCCTCATCAGAGAGCTGTTCTACTTCCTTCATCATCTTTGTTGCTCTCCTCTGGACACCCTCCAGCAGCTCTCTGTCCTTACTGAACTGAGGGGCCCAGAAGTGGACACAGTACTCTGGATGAGGTCTCACTAGCGCAGAGCAGAGGGGGAGATTATGCATATCTGGTCAAGTGGATCGCTTATGTAGCGATTGCGAATACATCTGTCACATCCTGATCAATCAGAGAGGGGAGTGACTCAGGTTCTGAGCCATAAAAATTGTATTCCTACCTGACTTTATGTGCGACCTCTCTTTTGTCTAGTGACACCAAAGTATTTCAGCCGTCAGAGCTATAAAGCAGCCTAATAGATTTTTAATTTTATTGTGAGCGAAGAATCAGCTCCACTGTGCTTTTATCCAGTTTCAGAGCAGGATTAAACTAATCTGGCAGCTGCAAATCTGCCAAGATACCCTTATTAAAACAGTCAGGGCGTATACTTCTGAAAATGCCTGTGGCTGTTTCCTAAGATTGTTTTTAAAAACAATTCTTCTATCTTGATGATAGTGACTCCTCTACTGATATCGGCCAAAGCCAAACGTTGGCTGATAATGACGTTCGAGTTTGTAGCTGAGCTTCTCCAAAAGCAATCTGTTTATTCACTTCGAGCACTTCCCCTGTCTTTGTACTTCAAGTGTAGAGTTCGTTTTTGCCTGTGAGAGCCTTTTCTTTCTGAGAGTTGGTGTGACTTAACTGATGCTACTCTATTAATCTGCACTGTACACACTCGAGTCTCTATCTTCTTAGTGGAGTCCCCCAAGGATCAGTACTGGGACCAGTCCTCTTCAATCTGTTCATTAATGACTTGGATGAGGGATTAGGGTGCACTGTCAGCAAGTTTGCTGATGACACCAAGCTGGGTGGTGTCACTGACACCCCAGCAGACTGTGCTGCCATTCACTGAGACCTGGACAGGCTGGAGAGCTGGGCAGAGAGAAATGGAATGAGGGACAACAAGGGTCGGGGAGAGTCTGGCATCTGGGCAGGAACAACCCCAGGGACCAGGATAGGTTGGGGACTGACCTGTTGGACAGCAGTGTAGGAGAAAGGGACCTGGGGGTCCCAGTGGCCAGCAGGATGACTCTGAGCCAGCAGTGTGCTCTTGTGGCTGAGAGGGCCAACAGCATCCTGGGTGGGGATCAGAAGGGGCATGGTTAGCAGATCAAGGGAGGTTCTTCTCCCCCTCTACTCTGCACTGGTGAGGCCACATCTGGAGTATTGTGTCCAGTTCTGGGCCCCTCAGTTCAGGAAGGACACAGAGCTGCTGTAGGGTGTCCAGCATAGAGCAACAAAGATGATGAAGGAAGTAGAACAGCTCCCTTATGAGGAAAGGCTGAGGGAGCTGGGTCTCTCAAGCTTGGAGAAGAGGAGGCTGAGGGGTGATGTCATTAATGTCTATAAACATATGAGGGGTGGGTGTCAGGAGGATGGAGCCAGGGTCTTCTCAGTGTCATCTAGTGATAGGACAAGGGGCAGTGGGTGCAACCTGGAACAGAGGAAGTTCCCTATAAATATCAGCAGTAACTTCTTCCAAGGGAGGGTACTGGAGCACTGGAACAGGCTGCCCATGGGGTTGTGGAGTCTCCTTCTCTGGAGACATTCAAGACCCTCCTGGATGTGTTCCTGTGCGACTTGGTCTAGGTGATCCTGCTGTGGCAGGGGGATTGGACTAGATGATCTTTCAAGGTCCCTTTCAATCCCTAATGATTCTATGATTCACTGCTGTAAGTACTATGAAAACACAGGGGATGTAAATAGGGGAGTTGGACTTGATGATCTCTTGAGGTTCCTTCTAACTCCAGTGATGCTGTGATTCTGCTGTGGAGTCATTCAGAACACTCCTGGACATGTTCCTCTGCAATCTGTTACAGCAGGACCTGCTCTGCAGATGTGGTTGAACTAGATGATCTCCATAGCTCCCTTCCAACCCCTACCACACTGTTGTTCTGTGATTCTGATGTCAAACCTGAATGTCCCCGAACGGCTTTGAACCATTCCCATACTTCCTACTGCTGGTTCCCATGAAGAAGAGCTCAGCACTTCTCTCTCTATTTCCCCTCTTTGGGAAGCTGTAGAAAGCAATGAGTCTCCCCTCAACCTCCCTTTCTCCAAACTAGACACGTTCGAAGTCCTCAGCTGCTCTTCTCAGGACCTGTGTTCAAAATTTGGATTAAGGAGTAATATGGATTCAGAGTTGAACTTGCTGTGTGCACGTGGGTACGCCAGAAGGCAAACTCAGGAAACAAGAGAGTTAGCTCTTTGTATATGTCAGAGAGCAACCCAAGGCAGAGAACAGAGTAAAACATTATCATGGAATCACAGAATCATGAAGGATCAGAAGGGACCTGGAAAGATCATCCAGTCCAATCTCCCTGCCACAGCAGGATCACCCAGACCAAGTCCAGGCGGGTTTCAAATGTCTCCAGAGAAGGAGACTCCACAACCCCCCTGGGCAGTCCCCTCCAGTGCCCCATCACCGTCCCTGGGAAGAAGTTATAGAATCACAGAATCAGTCAGGGTTGGAAGGGACCACAGGATCATCCAGTTCCAACCCCCCTGCCATGGGCAGGGACACCCCACCCTAGAGCAGGCTGGCCAGAGCCTCATCCAACCCAGCCTTAAACACCTCTAGAGACGGGGCCCCAAGATAATGTTTCCTGTTTCTTTTTCTCCACCATAATCAGGGAAACAGGATTTCTCTAAATTCTAATTCTCTAAAACAGGTTTTCTCTAAACTAAACAAGATTACAGCAAAGACAAAATCTTTTGCACCATCAGTTTCAGGTCACAAAACACTTAACTTCTCAAGTCAGACCGACACAGCCGTGTCTTGCTATTCTTCTTCATACAGACTCACTGTTTACTATTATCTTGATAATTCTGGAATACAGCTATTCCTCCTTAAATGAGTGATTCCTGTTTGTTAAAATTACTCCCATCAGAGGTAAAGAAAGAGAAAAGTCTTAAGAATTTACATTCCCTCTCTTATCAAGTGATCATGCTGAAAAAACAAAAAACATAAACAGAATGAGAGAATAACAGAATCACTGAGGCTGGAAAAGACCTCTGAGATCATCCAGCCCAGCCCATGACCTGACATCATCACATCAGCTAGACCAGGGCACTACGTGCCACATCCAGTCTGTCCTTAAATACCTCCAGGGATGAGGACTCCACCACCTCCCTGGGCAGTCCATTCCAGTGTCTGATCACCCTTTCTGTGAGGGAGGGTGTCCTAACATCCAACCCAGCCCTCCCCTGCTGCAGCTTCAGACCATGTCCTAGTGCTATCACTAGTTGCCTGGGAGAAGAGCCTGACCCCTACCTGTCTAGAACTCCCCTTCAGGTAGTTACAGAGCGTGATAAAATTCCCACCCAAGTTTCCTCCAGGCTAAACACTCCCAGCTCCCTCAGCCTCTCCTCATCAGACTTTCCCTCCAGTCCCTTTACCAGCCTTGCTGCTCATCTCAGGACCCACTCTAGCATTTCAAGATCTTTCTTGAAGCGAGTGGCCCAGAACATCCCCCAGTACTGAAGATGAGGCCTCATCAATGCCCAGTACAACAGGGATAGGATGACATCCCTAGACCTGCTGGCCACACTATTGCTGATCCATTGGCCTTTGGTGCCACCTGGACACACTCCTGTTGAGCTGGCTGTCAGCCAGTACTGCCAGGTCCCTCTCTACCAGACCGCTCTCTTGCCCACACTCTGAATGATAACGCATTTAGTGCACAGGGCACTTTGTAGAATCTGGGAGGTCCTTGCTTTGAAGGTTGCTGGCACTTTTAATCCAAGATGTTGTAATGCCAAGTGCGCACGGCAGAGAAGCCTGGTCTGGAAATCAGAGATCTGTTACCTCTTGACTCCATACACAAATCTTTATTTGGGAGTTACTAGTTTGTTCTTCCCTGTGGTCTTTGTATGACCCTGTGGTCTTTAACTGCTTTAGTCATGACTTGACTATGTCTGAACATCAGGGTATATTTAGGGCTGAGTAAAATCATTGCCTGCTCATGCGAGGACTGCAATAGAGCACAAAGTGACAGGCAGGAACCCCCCACCACCAAATGGATTGGACCAAGGTGGAATGAGTTGCTGTGGGGAACACAGATGTGTTTTACTCTGATTTAAAAATAATTTAGCTAGACTGGATTACTTCTGATCATGTCAGCATCCTTCAAATATCCCTGTGGATACAGGCACCTTCTACCTGCAGTTATCAGCTTTTATGGGTTGTTGTATGATAACGGCAGCAAGAACGATGCACAAAGTGAAGCGATGAGCTGTGTAGCTTCGAAGTGTTATTGAGACAGATCGACACTCCTGGAGTGTGGCTGAGCCATCTTCTGACAGGGTTTTCCTACGGAGCGTGGTAATGCAGGAGCCACAAGCAAACAGTTGCGATAGAGGAAAATAATACTGAGACATCACTGTTCACATGTCACCAGGACAATTGTCACCTGGTTTGGCATCCTGAGAACACAGAGCTCTGGGTATGCTGTAGCAATAATTCTGTGCTTCACTTGGCAGCAGGACAACAGCTCTCACTTTTCCCTCAGGAAAACATTTGCCACTGCAACTCCCACCGCAACAGCTCTGAAGCATGCTGAGACTGAGAAAAGCCATGTCTCTTTACTTCTGCTTTGTCAGCTTTGCCCATCACAGGTTTCCTTTTTGCAGCAACGGTGAAAGGTAGGAACCAATTTTAGGGCTTCTGAGGTCTATTCAGAGCCACCCACCTCCACCCTGTTTGGCAGCACAGACATCTCCCACGCCCGCACCGTTGTCCTGTAAGTAAAGCCTCTACTTTTCAAACACCACGAGGATGTAAGCTTTGACATGGTTTTACAGTAGTTATTGTTTCTTATAACCAGACTAAATCTGTCCCCAAGCTTCTCAGTCAGTGAGAGGGAGACTGCTGCAACACAGCAGTGCTCTGGAGCAGAACACTGGGGCTGAAATTGCAGTGTACCTTTAAAGATTCTTTAAGACAAAATTAACTCCCTATTGCACAGTAAATCACTGCAAGCCTTTCTCTCAGGGTTCCAAAGTGAGATATGAGTTTGGCTCCAGATGCAAGGCTGTAATGAAAACCCAGAGACATTCTTTCTGAAGACAGACAAATTTCAAAGAACGCAAATGACAAATATTCCAAACGTGCAATTGCATCGATATTTTGGGATAAAATTCAGCTAAATATTAAATATTTAATGCGTCTTTGCCGTCGAATATGCAAATGAACATTTACAAGCCTATATTTTCCAACAATAGATGGCACTAGTAATTCCTGCATTACCACATTAAATAATGTTATAGTGTTTTAACACGCGCAAAACTAATCATAAATGCCTAAGTAAGCTACGATGATCAGCTCTGTTAAAACATTCCCACAGATTCTTTTTGTCTCATAGCAAACCAGTTATGAAAGCAGGAGCAGCATCTCAAAAATATTTTACTACTTAAAATGGGAAGCGGGAAAATATTCTACTTGTCATTCCATCGGTGTAAATCACGATGTTCAGTGGTGAAGAATCACAGGATCACAGAATCATCCTGGTTGGAAAGGACCTCCTAGATCACCAAGTCCAACCATCCCCATGCCAACAAAAAACCCTCAATACTGAGAGATTGACAAACACAAACTGAACCCCCTCCATGCTGCCACCCAAGCAGGGTGTGAAGCACCATGGCTACACGGTTCTTAAACACCTCCAGGGATGGGGACTCCACCACCTACCTCCCTGGGAAGGCCCTGCCAGTGCCTCCCCACTCTTTCTGGAAAGAATTTCTTCCCAAGATCCAATTTACACCTCCCCTGCCTCAACTTCAGACCACTGCCCCTGGTTTGGTCATTAGTTACTAAGGAGAAGAGGCCAACACCCACCTCTCTACAGCCTCCTTTCAGGCAGTTGTAGAGGGCAATGAGGTCCCTCCTCAGCCTCCTCTTCTCCGGAGGGGATTCTGTTTAAGAGCACCCATGAAGCCTGTTCTGTAATTACATAGGAGCAGTAGGAGTTTTACCTTTCATTTAAAAAGTAGCCAACTAATTTTAGATGCAGGTGCTCTTAGAGCAGCACTACCGTAACTTGTAGGGGAACACAAAGCTTGCTGATTTTTTTCTGTGCCACAGGACCATGCTGCTCCTTCAGGAGTTTGCTTTCAGAAGAGGAACTGCATCCGTTTCCCATTACAGAATACAAACTCAAGAGCTAGTTAGCGTGAGGAGTAATGCAAAACCACCACACTAAGCACGCTCCTATAGCACATGAGGGATCTGGAATATGACATGCACACCTTAATACAGCCCCAGGTTAGACAACCTGCTGCTATTCAGCAACCTGAGAAGGCTATTAATCTTTTTAAGGTGATGTGTATACTACATTCCCTCTGTTCTTCAGCAAGGTGAACATAGGATTGAAATCAGCTGGAGAGCAGCTGGTGAGAGGTGACTAGGCACAAGATTTATAGGTCTGAATTAGTGAAGAGAGCACAGGGGATGGTTCACTTATGGCATATAAAGATTCATGTATTCACAAAGAAGTCTTCTTGTGTTTGTGGCTTCCATGATGGAGCAGTTCTTCATTAGTATGGACATCGTTGAAGTGTCTTTGGCAGATAGAAAGAAGAAGAGGGGCAGGAATGAGAACTTCACAACAAAATTTCTATTCCTACTGATATTACTGATATTATGGAGGTAGAAGAGGAACACGGGAACTACTAACCTCAGTTGAAACTTAGAGCACACTGCAGTCTACTGGCCTCCAAATGCCTTCCTTAGTACAGATCAGCATCAGCTTACGTAGAATCGTAGAATGTACTGGGTTAGAATGGACCTCCAACATCCATCTAGTCCAACCACTCTGTAACAAGCAGGGACATCACTCACTAGACCAGAGCCCCATCCAGCCTGGCCTTGAGTGTCTCCAGGGATAGGGTGTCAACCACCTCTCTAAGCAGCCTGTTCCAGTGCTCCACCACCCTCAGACTCAAGAACTTTTTCCTGATGCCTAACTGAAATCTACCCTTTTCCAGCTTAACAGCATTACCCCCCATCCTATTGTCCCCTGCCCTTGTGAACAGCTCCTCCCCAGCCTTATTCGAGGTCCCTTTCAGGTACTGGAAGGTCACTGTGAGGTCTCCTGAAGCCTTCTCATGTTCACAGTCAGTGCAGGAGCATTATAATGAAAACTAATTTTTAAGATGTTAGGCCATAAAAAAATATTACTTCAGAAATGGGAAAACATGTGAGGTAGTAGCATCTGCTTTGCCATTTCTGGTAATACAGTTTCCAATTAAATTTGCCATTATTTTGCCACTCACCCATTATCAAAATGCACAGGGAAGCAGCATCAGGTGAGTAAGGGAGGCCTGTGTTCACCTCTGAAATACAGTCCCCCTCCTCCACGTTACACACATTGTTCATTGCATGTACTGGGGAACACACCCAAGCTTCACGCAGGGTTGATCTTTAAATTAAGTTGGTTTGTTTGTAACAGCTAGGTTTAGTCAGCCCGCTGTTTGGAAAAATCAGCTCTAAACAGACCTTAGAAATAACCATTCAATTTCTTGTTTAATATCTTCATTTTTAATTGGCTTGTTGCATTCTTTATATGCATCGGAGTCCTGGTATACTAGCCCCGGTGGGAACACAGTACTCAGCAATTTGAAGTTGTTAGCTGCTCTGAACATAGGGGATCTGATTCTCATTTATGTTTCAGTCACTTTATATTGCTCAGGCAGTAAATTGCATTTACACCCAGTAATGAGCAACCGGAGTAGTGTAAAGTAACTTTAGCATGAATGAGAATTAGGACCAAACCCCTCCGTAAGTTTTTATAGCAGCTCTGTTATTCATCACGATCGGTGAGATAAGGATTGATTGACAAGCAAATAGCAACACAGTATTACCTAGTTTGGAAGGAGAATTGAGCCAGGGATTAGAAACCCCCAATTCAGTAAAGGAAATCAGACTGGCTATTAAAAGTCTGAAGTCCAACAAAACACTAAGGCCAGATGGTTTCAGCATACGTTTTTACAATCAGCTAAGTATAAAAGATGAAATAGCTCCCCTGCTAGTTCACGTATTTCAAAATTATTTACAGATGGGAATTAATGTTAATGAGTCATGGAGCGAACTCCCTACCTACTACACTGAAAATTTACCGCCTTCGAGTTTAGTCCCAGCCAACGTACCAGAAAGTTTCATCTTTTGAAAATGAAAATAGATTTTTCCTTGTTTTACCGTGTACAACTAACTATTGCAATTTCACATCTAAGAGGCTTAAAGAGAAGTAGGATCATAAGGGACGGAGCTAATACGAGAAATGTCCTCAATGTGAAGGTGATTTTAATTGTGAATTCCCATGGTTGGAAGATTTACTCATAAAACATAAGATACAGTGGAAGTGTAGTATGGGAAGGAGTGTTAATAGAAATATGGTCACTAGTGGTTCAGGGAAACACAGAGCTCTGTCTCTGGGTGAGCGGCTCAGAGCCACGTTAGGTCAAAATGAAGACTTCTATATCTCACGTTCCTGTGAGGCAGCCACCCACACGATAAAAGTACTAAAGGGACATCTTGCTCTACAGGTAGGTGAAAGCCTAAAAATATTCTCTTCTTTTTATCTGAGCGTATGTATTGATCATTTCCCAAGATACAATTGAAGAGATCTCACCCAAACTGGAATGTATAATAAACAATAAAGAAAACAGGAAACTCTCCCACACTGGACTTTTACTTGAGCCAACTCAGTTGGTAGAACCATGGTCTTACATTTTCTTGCCTACATCCCCCAAACATATGTTGTTATAGACTTTTTCTATTGTGTGCATGAAAAGGAAGGAAAAATACAATGCATTGTGTAGCTATTAATTGAAGACTGAATAATATTCCTGATCCTTGAAAAGATCATCGATTTGGGGTGGAGGATAGCAGAAGAATTACCTTTGTTTCAGAGGACCAATGAAAACAAGAAACTTCTTCCTAAGCCACTTAGGAATTTTGGTGTTCTATCACACACAGCAAAGGTGTGATAATGAATTTGAAATTCCTATGTGGAATGGACTAAGTATCCAGCACCTCAATCATAAAATCATAGAATCATAAAATCCTCAAAGCTAGAATGGACCTCCAGGATCACCAAGTCCAGCCCTCATCGCAGCATTTCCCTAACTCCTAGACCATGGTCTCAAGTGCTCTAGCTATTCACCTTTAGACACCTCCAGGGATGGTGACTCCATCACCTCCCTAGGCAGTCTGTTCCAGTGCCCAACCACTCTCTCAGGAAGAAACTTTTTCCTAAGATCCAATCAAAACCTCCTCTGAGGCAGCTTGAGACCATTTCCCCTCGTCCTATCAGTAGTAATCAGGGAGAAGAGACCAGCAGCAGCCTCGCTACAACCTCTTTTTAGGTAGTTGTAGAGAGCTGTAAGGTCTCCTCTCAGCCTCCACTGTTCCCTCAGCTGCTCCTCACAGGGGCTGTTTTCCAGACCTCTCCCCAACCTTGTTGCCCTTCTCTGGACCTGCTCCAGCACCTTAGTATGCACTCAGGGTGTCTTCTGCAGTCACTCATAGAGGGTTATTACTCCTGTGAATGCATCAGCCCTGCCATTCCCAAGTCTCCAAGTCTAAAGATTGCTGTGAACCTGCTGCCCCACGGAGTTACTTGGGTTTGCATTTGGAAACACTGCCCATGATAAATTAATGCAGATTTTTCCCTCTGTACACATTTAAAACAAAGCTTTTGTCCCACTAAGGTAAAGTAGGCTGGAATCTGAACGAGCAGGTTTGGATTTCTCTCCACAGATAAAAATCTCACTAATCACTGCACTCCCTTAACAGATCCATTTATCTCGGGTACAACTAGCTTATCCTTTGATCTCTGTTCTCTCTTCCATTCAACAGCAAACAATTTAAATATACTCCTTGATCAAGGTCCTTTCAATTGCTCATCTTACAAACAGGGATAATCCGAAAGGGATGAGACACACAATAAATTCTTGCTATTAGTCATTTCTAATTACAGCCAGGGAAGTGTGACTAGCGGTTCTTTTAGGATTGCTCGCTGGATGTGGGCTAGCAGGGCAGGTTAATGCAGTACTCTCACCTTTCTGCTTTCTTTGTTTCAGCTGGACTCTAATTACAATTCTTCGCTCTATTACAGACACTGACCTAACCACTTCTGTACGCAAAGAAAATGCTATCAGACACATCTTTTTAACAGGCTGGACTTAGAGGAATTGAAGGTAGGTAAAGATTCTGCAGAGATCTTTGGATGATTGACCTTTAGCCTAGATGAGAGAAAACAACTACAAAACCTCAGTTGTACAGAGAAACAGGGTTTCTGAAATACATCTTCAGAAAGGTAAGAGGCTTCCTTCTGGTTGTTTCTTGAATGACCCTCACTTTCCCTTCTCCTTGGCTTTTGAACTCTTCTGGAACTGACAGAGGTCTCCAATTTTGAAATAGCTGATGCTCTCCAATACCAGACAGTTGGGGATTTGATTTCTGTCAGCACCAGCAGTGCCTAATTTACAACAAATAAGAAACCCACGAGAACCCAAAGAAGGAAACTGGAGGGAGCTCTTCACCACGCGAACTGATGCGAGTTATTCTCAGTAACAGAGTTCTATCATTTCCATGACTTATGCACAGGCGGCTAAATGACCGAAGGCAGAACTGCGGGAGGTGCCAGTGAGCACCGAGCAGCTCTGTTGTACCAATTACTGGTCCAAATTATCAATGCTCAGCTAACGGCTGACTCACTTGTGTTAGTAATACGGACGGTCACTGAGAAGCCTGGGGGAAATTCTTTAAAACCCAGTTTATAATCCAGAACACGATATGTAATTCATGACAGCAGCAGCACGCGCAGAACCAGAAATCCACTGGCACTAACCGCGAGGAGTTGCACGCATACAGTAAATAAGGCACATGCCTCAGAGATCTCCACCAGCAGCACCTGTCGTTAATACCTACTGCTGAAGTTAATGGTAACTACCTCATGCTAACTATGACGAAAAGTCTGTTTCCCCTTCTATGTTTCCAGGGCACCTCAGCTGAAACACCTTGACTGCACACAGCACGGAAACCCTCCGAGCCCAGTGCATCTTCTGGTGAGTCTTCCTTTGTACAGAAACAGAGTGAAAACTGGAAAGCAGCTGCTCAGGAATACTGAATGTTCAGTACATGTCGCTTCCTGAGTCATGGAGAGCAGGAACAGGGGAGGAAAAGGCATTAATAGACTTGACTACTGGAGCAGTCACACTGAAGGCTGTGAGCAGTCACAGGCTGATTCTGTTCACAGCAATATTTCAGGGCCCACAGAAGTAGAAGAATGAAGCCACCAGAGCGGTAACTATTCAAACCTAAGACATGAGAGTAGTGGTGTGAATTTACTTTTCCTTCTGTCCTGTGACAAATCAAGTAGTGTTATCTTGCCAGCCCCCCAACACATTGTCTATTTTCAATGAGAGGGGAATTTCCCCCAAATCCATCTGTAACTATCTCTGTCTGCTGATACCTGCATTTGCACCCGAAACTTTTTCTCTTCTCAACAGACAGAGGTTTCCTTCCTCTTAGTTCTTTTCTTTTTGATTATTTTCATTAGAAGAACAGAGAAATAACAGGTACCCAAATAACCATGGCTGACACTACATTCACTCCCAACAGGCTGAAACAGACACAGATGGAAAGAACACAGTCTGTGCAGTTCTCCTAACTGCATATTGAAAGAAATGTAGATGGCAAGTGTGAAGATTTGACAAACACATTAAGACTGAAAGACCATTCCTTATTAAATGAAACCTCAGCTAATACAAACGAATGAAAAACGCTGCTGTGAATAATCAAGTCAATGGTGGTTTGGTTTATTAAATTATTCCAAACAGGAGCCAAATCCACTTCTCAGACAAGAAAAGCTGATGTGGTTTTCTAGTCCTGTCTGTTTTGTGAAAGAAATTGCTGTATCACAGCTTAATACAACTATTTAGTTCCCATTTTTTTCTGCTGTGATTATCTGAGAGTGTTTGTGTTGTCGTGACTGCTTTCACAGTTAGGCTGAGGACCGAGGGGAGTACAGAGACCAAAGACGCTTTCTTAGCTACAGCTACACCTCTTGTTTTCCCTTTTGCTGAAATGTCGTAATTGTTCTAGAAGCTGTTATTTTGCTATTCTTATTACTTTCCCTATTGCATGTAACAACATAAAAACTACGTGACAGAAATAAAACAGAAGAGTGTTTACTGCAACAGGTTTCTACACACAACAGTTGCTTTAGAACGCAGTCACGCAACTTTGGCAGCACTTAGTAACATAAAAGGCCAATTTGGGAACTCATTTTAAGGTTTCAGAAAGTATTATCAGAACCATTTTATCACGAGCACATGAATTCTTTCTTTGTGCTTTTGAGCGCTGGCAGAACAAGCAAGCGGTATTCCTTAACATGAAGCAGGAATAAAAGAAATAGAACGATACGCTTTCACTTCTCAGTCTGGAGATCTTTGATTTATGCAGGCGCACAGAGAATGACTGATACGGTATCTTGTTTGAATTTTTTCCTACTCCTGCATGCTTCTAATAGAAAGCAGCAGATTTGTCAAGCTGACATAGCCAGGTCAGCCAGTTCTCACCTCCTCTTGCAGAGGGTGCGGCATCCAAGAGGAGGGAGGGACACTTCTTTTATCTGTTTTAGTTAACACACTACCTATCAATCTTACGTGCGCCTTTGATCACCTCTGGAAGTGATTCTCTTGTATGCAGTCTTTGATAAAAGTGCTGGGCTTCTTAAATATCAGATTAAATATCTCAACCTTATTATTGAGATGTACGCCCTACAGACAGTTAACATAATCCAGTCATTTCCCAGTCGATAAGCTCTAGGGCTGAGAGCACTGTGAGGTCACTAAACCACAGAGGAAGCACCTCTGGAAAATTTCACTCTGCTACCCACCAATGAGGGAAGCTCCAGAACTGTTCCAGATACCTTCTCTGTTACTGGGGTAGTACAAGCCAAACGCATGTAAATTGCCCAAAACATGACTGGTAGTAGAGTGCAGGGATGAGGAAGAACCATAAAGTCAGCCAGTGTTCCGCATGACATGGAACAGAGTACAGAACATAGTCTCCTCGCTGCCCTCTCTAGCACTTTCTGATCGACAACAAGTCCATGGGCCCTGATGAAATGCACCCAAGGGTGCTGAGAGAGCTGGCTGATATTATTGCCCTCCCGCTATCTATNGATACCTTCTCTGTTACTGGGGTAGTACAAGCCAAACGCATGTAAATTGCCCAAAACATGACTGGTAGTAGAGTGCAGGGATGAGGAAGAACCATAAAGTCAGCCAGTGTTCCGCATGACATGGAACAGAGTACAGAACATAGTCTCCTCGCTGCCCTCTCTAGCACTTTCTGATCGACTGTTTCTGGTATGCAGATCTGAGGTGGCTCTGTCTGCTCCCAGGGTGCTGCTGAAGAAGTTAATAAACCTCCCAAAATTCACAGCCCTGGGAGGAATTATGTGAAGCCATAAGAGGAGCTCTGTGGTGCTCAGCCGGGTGCTGGGTCCAAGCCAGAGCAAATGAACCCAGCTGATAATGCTGAGGGACGGTTAATTGCCTCTGAAACATGCACCCCAGGACTCACAGTTCACTGTAAGGAGCAAGCTTAAGCTTGTAGGTGTCATTAATTGATCAATCAGCCATGGAGAAGTAGCTAAAACTGCTTTTGACTTAGTAGTACTGATCCTGGAAGCAGTGCAGTTGCGACTGTGCTGTGCCAACGGGCTCTGTGGCAAGCCCTGCACAGAACCATCCACTATGCCCCTCTCTCCCTGTCACAGTAAACCACCAGCCGGATACTTCCTCTTTCAATCAAGGGTTAAATGCATTGGTTGCATGCAAGCAAGAGGCAGAAGAGGTGGCATATTAGTAACAAATAAGCTGTATTTAAATCATTCTTTAAAAAAGACTAATGACCTTGTGAACACCCTGCACTCACACTCATTCATCTTCTTGCCAGCAGGTGCCAGGTCATGTATTCTTGCATTAAGGGAAATGAGGGATATGTGTTATAAGATCTTACCAAGGAGCATTTTCATGATCTGCTCAGTAATTCTTAATCTAAGCAGATATACTTTCATACACTAAATTCTATGCATCAGCAGATAATTCCTCTTAAACGTAAAGGATTTCTTTAGCAGACAAGTTTTCCCCCCATTTTTTGTGATTGCTCTAGCAATTGCATTTCCTGCAACTGCAGGCAACAAGTTTAACGGAACAGCTGGCAGCAGTTTATCAACTGAAAGACACTTGTCTGCAAAATACTTAATCTTTCTCATCTACTTTCCAATTTTTCTTATTAAAGGGGATGGGAATTTACTAGTTACCTCCATGACTTGCGGTTCCTTTTCTAGACCGCTTGCCAGAGGCTGTTGCAACTCCACCATCACATTTGTGACATTTCTTTCTGATGAATCTTCCTTAAAAACTGTGACTGTGGTTCTATCAGACAGGAGCGATTCCATGTTTGCGTGGACACTTTCACTGACATGAAGCTCAATTATATTTGTACTGTGATCAGAAGCATCAAATAGGTATGATTTAGCAGGACGTGGACAGGTCAGGCAAGAGAGGTGCCTGATCCACTGCTTTGTCTCATGAGGGTAAGACACTGTGCAACAGTCTTACGGTATTCACCTGCAGGAGAGAAATACCCTTGAGCACTGTGTTCAGTTCTGGGCCTCTCATTACAGGGATTATAGAGATACTAGAGTGGGTCCAGAGGAGATCTACCATGCTCATGATGGGTTTAGAGAACCAGTCGTACGAGGCTGAGGGAGCTGGGCAGCGTTAGTTTGGAGAAGAGGGGGGCTGAGGAGAGACCTCATTGCTCTCTACCACTACCTGAAAGGAGGTTGTAGAGAGATGGGTGTTGGCCTCTTCTTTTGGGTGACTGATGACAGAGCCAGGAGAAATGGTCTGCACTTGAGGCAGTGGAAGTTTAGATTGGATCCGAGGAAGAAATTCTTTACAGAGAGAGTAAAAGGCACTGGAAGGGCCTTCCCACAGAGGTGGTGGAGTCGCCATCCCTGGAGGTGTTTAAGAACCATGTAGCCATGGTGCTTCACAGCCAGCTCAACTGGCAGCATGGAGGGGTTAGTTTGTGTTTGTCAATCTCTCGGGTATTGAGGTGTTTCGTTGGTGTGGGGATGGTTGGACTCGGTGATCTAGGAGGTCCTTTCAAATCCAGGATGATTTTGTGTAAGCAGAGGGAATGAAGAAACCTGATTGTCTCTTCTCCACATAACATGCCTGTGTACCTCTTGAAGCTTATTGCATAATAAGACCTCAGACTCTTCCTTAGGAAGCTGGCAACCATCACTCCTGCAATTCATCATCAAGTGGCACTGCACACCAATTCTTAGATAATGTTTTGGCAGAGCTACACAAAATCTCTTTCTGATTTATGGCAAACTGGACCTTCACTTGCTCAGACAGAGTCCTCTTGGAATGAATAGGATTTTAAATATTTGCTAGGAAGGTGGAAAACAATGTGAACTCTGGTGATAGTCTGTGAGAATGAACCCTGAGGTCACATAATGGGGGCTTTTCCCCTTCCCCTTTTGTTGTTAGAAGATAGTTCTTTAATTTATACTGGACTATTGGTGAACAACAAGCATGACCTGTCAAGGATGGAATCCCAAATGAAGCAGACACTTGTCTGTCACTGAGGGGCATAGTTTTGGGTCTCATTCATAAAATCTCTCACTTCTATCACTTCGTTAGCATTTCACACTTTACTGATAAATCTTACTGTAGAGCGGCAACACTGGAATTCGAGACCAATATGTAATGTGTTGGTATTGGGATGACAGAGCAAACCTTGTGCTCTGCCACCTTCCATTCACAGATGATTTTATTACAGTGCCACAGGATTACCCAGTATCACACAAGTATCCCAGAAAACCACGATCTTTCCTTGTTTTCTATTCTGTTTTGTTCACTTTGGTCCATTTGTGTCAGCCGTCTCAGCTGTGTCCTCTCCAGCTGGCCTTCGGGGGACTGGGGACAAGAAACAGCCCAGGTGCTGTGGGAGCATGCTCAGCAGTAGCTCACAGATGCAAAGCACAGCTTGTACAGACTGCTTTCAAGAAAGCTAACTTAATTCTAGCCAGACCCACTATAGGGAGCTTCCTCCTGACCTCTGTGGAAGTGAAATCTCTTTTGGTGCTTTCCAAAGGATCTGATGCTTCCTTCCCTCTTTTATAACTTCTAAAAGACTGGCAAGCATTAAATGCCTGCATCTGGATTTTCTCATTTGCTGTACCATGAGGTGTAAGTTACTTCACCTTGAAAAGAATGGCATCTATTTGAGACAGTTTTATCTGAAGGCAAAGATTTAAAACTTTTCCCCAAGCCAGGATTGTTTGCAAAAATCATAAAAGGATCCTTTGGATCTAGAGCTCTTGGTGCATTTTAGGAATTCAGTTTTTATGATCACCTGCCAAAGATAACCATTAAAAACTGCGACATATTAAAAAAGAAAACTTCAGAGACACATTTCTTTGATATGGCAAAATAGTTCTTGGCAGTGAAAGAAAGAAGCTGGGATGTGAGCAGTTCTCTTATTTTGCTTGTTATAATAAATGTCATCCTACAGATGGAATTCAAGCAGTAATTCCAAAAATATTAAACGATCTACTTTATAAAAATGAGTTTAGCGAGTCCTCCCTTTTTAAAGGCTGTGAAAAAGAAATCGTCTCTTTTCAGACTTGACAGTAGAGAAGGGGATAAGTTGGAAGCACAATTGATCTCATCTAAAATCTTACAGTCAAGAACATTTATTATGGCATAAGGCAGAAAGTGAGAGATGCTTATAAATGAGATCCAACTGTCTCTCCAGATGCATTTTGCTGAAATACTGTTCAGAGTGAACCTTTAAAACCTGAATTTGGAAAGCATAAGCCACGCTAAAATAAATCTGAGCTGATATATTCATTTGTAACAGAATGAATGTGACATATCGGGGCTGTGACTATGTGTAATTTCACCCCACCAATTCAGGTTTCAGAGATGATTTCATTTTCCTTAAAACATTACTGAAATCTTCAAGACACAGATTAGAATAAATATCTTTGTCTTGTGGATATTAATTTTGACAACGTTCCCTCTACAACTGAAACACAATAGGCAACTGCACTACTTGCTAAGTCATCTATGATGGAAGGGGTTGAAAGGATAGTTACTTAAATATTCAGTAGGATTACTGTTCTAATGTGTAAAGAAAGCAAGAGATACGATAAAGGGCAGGAAAATGAGAGGAGTTATACATGCTTCATTAAATATTTTTTCAGGTATGAAAATAATCCAGGAGAAGGGCTCTAACTCAACCTATTGCTCTCTCTAAATTTTGTACACAAGGTATAATATGCGGTAACGCTAAACTGCAATGAGAAATGTGTCCATGGTATGGAGCTGTTTGATAAATGCTGCTGCAGTATTTGTCTGAGAGAGTCCCAAACCTGTGCCTATTAAAGTCACTGGGAATTTCTTATTGCATCTACAGGCAATGAATAAGGTCTAGATTCTTGACATTTGCTTTTACAGTCTGCTTGATGTTCTCAAATATGGTGCCGTCCTCCCTACAAGCGCACGCATGCAAATGCACACAGACACACATCCTATAAAGACCTAGACGTTGGACTGAATTCTCTGCCTTCACACTCAAACGTCTACTAGAATGGGTTGCTGTTATCTTTCATATCATGAGGATGCACAGTCTTCATTAAGCAAGCTGCATTAAAATCACACCTGCAATATTTCGATTTAGCAAAGCTTTTAATCCTGTGCCAACTTTAAGCATGTAAGTAGTCCTGTTGAGCTAACGGTTCTCCTCACATGATTGAACTTAAACGTACACTTAATTGCTTGATTTGGGACCGCAGCGCTGAGAATGCCGCAGGAGGAATCTGCAGGTGGGGGAATACACTCTGCTGAGCCAGACACTGCTCAGGTTGTAATAGCTTAGTTCAAAACTCTTTCTTTCTGACAGGACAAAACTTTGAAGAAGCCAAAAGTTTTTTTGTGCTTGTTTGAAAGGATCTTCACGGCTCAAAATTCGAGACAATAGGGGGAAGAAGGTGGCAGTGCAGACTGGATATAAACCAGAAAAAATAGGACCAGAAAGAACAGGAAGATTACGAGATACAGCAAAATGTCAAAACTAATAAGAGGAGATTTCAGCTACCCAGACACACAGGAACAGGGACACAATGAGAGAAATAAATCAAGCAACAGTCATGTACTATATCCTCAATGTATTAAAAGGTGGCAAGAAAGACGAAAGTTCTGACTTTCACCAGTGCAGCTGTTAGGAGACAGAGGTGGAGGACTCACTAATGACCATAATCCAGTCAGATTCATTACTGCAGACTGAACCTGCAAGAGAAATAAAATCCCCAAGGACTTTGAACACAGAAGAATGGGGTAGTGCTGGAGAGGATCCAGTCGGTTAAGTGTCTAATGGGAGGAGTGGGAGGAGGGAAGGACACAGAGGAAATAGAAACAGTTCAGAAAGCAATTACAGCCTATCCAAGGTGCTGTGTACTACCCAACAGCATGTACACTAGGAGGAGAAGAAGCATAGCAAACAAACAGAGAATTGAAGAAGATATGGTGAAATAAATTCAAAAGAATCATGCATAACTAGCATAAAATTTCAGGTGCTGACATAGAACAGAAAATGTGTAAAATGAAGAGAAAAAGAGCAAAGATAGAGGAAGCACAAGCAGATAATGAAATGAAGACGGTTGAGATGATAGAAATAGACTGATATCAGAGCATAACCCTGGAATATGTAAGAACAAAGAAAACAGCTGGTTTTTGGATGCAACCAAGGCAGAATGATAATCGGAGCTGGTTCAAGCCCCATTCCTCATGGCTGACTGCACTATTACTTTAAGGTTTAAAACAATAAAGGAACGGGCAACCTTTGGTTTTAGACAAAATTTTCTCTGTTTACAACATACTGGGAAAAAGATGACCCCTCTTTTCTCATCTCACAGACGAGCTGACATCAAACACAGAGTTTTCCCACAATCTTCCACCTTTCCCAGATGGACCCAAGCAAATGAAAAATAACTACATATCATACTTAGAAAGAAATATGCCATCGCCCTTAGCAGTCATTGCAAGAGGCTCTGGTAGCTGCCTCTTCAGCTGCCATTCCACCTCCATTTTGCACAAGATGGAAACGGGAAAACAAGATAAGGTCTGGGATTGAAGAGACATTTCTAGGCACAATGCATTTGCACTTCCAAGCCAGTTCAGGCATTGCAATTGTTAGTAAGAAGGGGAATGTACTTTGGGTGTCATTATGTTTGGCTCCTTGTGGGTCGCAAGTCATTGCATTGGTGTCACTGAAATGGGTGCCATTGCATTAGGGTCATTCCTGTGCTAGGTTAGCATTTACCAGTGTAGTTCCTATCCCATTTTCCCCTCTTATTTTACCTGGACTGATTTAATAGCAATGCCAATAGGTAAGTGGGCAAGGTTTTAAGGGAACACAGACACTGTACACCAGACAGGAGAGCAAAGGGGCTTCTAGGAAGAAGGGGTAGAGAGACTGAAGGCCAGACACTATCTGATGTGGTTTTTTTTTCTTTTGGCTCCATTTTTCACCCTTGCAGGCTCAGCTGTCTGACTGCCCTGACTCTGTTTTGGCTTCAGTTTTCCACTGGATTCTGCTCCAGGACTGCAATATTTCTGCTGGCCCCAGTTGCTCCAGAGACAAGCCTCTTCAAGCCTTCAAGCTTCCCTTGCCCCACAACACTTCTCTGCTGCAACTGGCCTGGCAGCTCTGGTTGCATTCTCTGCACATCATTTCTTTCACTTCTTGTACCCTCTTTCCTCTTATTATCCCTCTTACTTTCTCCCATTAAAGTTATAGCATTTTATTCCAGTTGCCTGATCTCTCTTATTCAGAAATTCTCCTATTGAAAAGGATCTTCCCTGTGGGGGTTCCACCTTTTACACTAAAACCAGGACAGTTTCTTTGAACCATGGCTGATGGTTTAGTGCTTTACTTTTATTAGTGAGTCTGTTCTATCAATTTACAGCTGTCATCACTCCTAAAATTCACATAATTCATTTCTGCTCACAAGCTCTCAACAACTTGACAGAAGTCCTGAGCTAAAGATGACTCTAGAGGCTTGCTGTCACCCTGGAGAGCCATGGCCCTAGCTAAGCAGTATTACATCAGCAATTTGATGCTCTACCTTTAAGACAACTTTCTTTTTGTCTAGGGGGAAAACTTAGGCTACACCTACATGAATATATAATTTATACTGGGAACTTTTCTGACACTGAGACCTACTGCAGAAGGGTTCATCTCCATTCTGTCAAACTCTTTGACCCTCAAAAACCAAGTAGCTGCACGCAAACTCTACTGAAACAGTGACACAGCTGCTGAACTGCACCTGGAGTTTTCTGAGAGACTTAGTTTACTCAGACCATCCACATTCCAAGCAGCACTCTGAAAAATGATAAATGCCTACAACTAAGCAGTCACACCAAGGAATATTCCTCAATATTACCCAACCCTGTAACATGAGCCCTGGTGAAAAACCTTCTCCTAACGATGCTTCTCTTACCATTAAGAGGAAATCACACTACCCCTAGAATAGTCAGTGAAGTCAGCAGTAGAAAAATCTTTGTCCAAGAGCAGAAGGCTGGATTTCCTAATTTTCTCTTACAATTGAAACACAGTAATAAACTGTGTAGGTCAGTGCTGTTACTTTAATGACTTCTGTTTAGAGGTCTCATTTTGTTGAGCAGATTTTCTGTGTTTTTTTCATTCAGGACTCTGTACTGTTTTGGAAAGGAAAATACAAACACAGCCAATGCCATAGCAACTACAACATTAAATGACATGTGGCAATAGAAGCAAGGTCATATAATTTGAGAAACTGGTCCACTGAATCAAATGTTGCATTTGGAAACAACAGATAGGATGGCAAGTACTTGCTTATCGCCATTTGTAGTGGAAGTATAACCACAGCTCCAGTTCTGTTTGAGATGATGCAGCACACAATGGGATGCAGAGAAATAACAGAGATGATGCTTAAAGCTACAAGTGAAATCAGGGATTGCTTCAGCAAACAAAGACACAAAAAGCTCTTGATATTCATGAGATTCAGCAAGCACTGATAAAAAACTTTTGAATGCTTAACCCTTTATAAGTCACTGTAGGGAAGACGCGCAGAAGCAAACTTCCAACTTGCAAAAAGTTAGAATCAGGTGGATTTATTCAATGCTGGGCACACGGGGGATATCTCCGCCTAGCATGTGTGCCAGGTTTCAAGCCTTTTGGGTTTATATTACAGAATCTCATACATAAATACCACTTAGCCATACGGATGTATTTACAGGGTCAGAGCATCACTAGCTTACACCATACCTTTAACCCCTCCCACTTGCACCCATGCAGTGTCACCCAACAGTCCCTAGGTTGGGGTCCTGGAGACCTTTTTCGCAGTAAACGTTTGCCTTGACTTGCTTGGCTCAAGTTGTTGTTATGATGTTCTAGTCATTAACTGCAAAACATGCCAGTACCAGGTTCTCACACTTGGGATAACATGAAGTCTCTGTTGATTGGTCTCTTCTACCTTGAAGGTTTTTGCTCCTTTCTCCAATCTTTGCAGATGGGCTGCCTCTACCATGCAGCTGCCTGCTCCCTTCTCCAGCATTCATTATCTCTCCAGCATGCTTTCTCCCTCTCACATCAATTTTGACTATGAGTTACAAGTTTAAACTACTAAGCTATAGGTTATAGTTCACTATCCCCCTTATTTCAGTAGCATATGTGCACTCTTGTGTGGAACAGAGCTATTAAAAACATCTACCTGGAATGAGAACACTATACACCAGATATTATCATGTACAAACATTGCTGGTGGTCGAATAAACAACCGCTGAGATGAGAAGACATGTAAAACATGTCTAAAATATGTGGAGGTATTTTATTAGCTGTGTTTAGTATATGTCACACTGGCTCAAGTTGCAACATCAGAATTCCTGTACTGAGTCATCTCCAAGTTTACCCTGCCCCTTCAGAAAAATGTGTTTGTAACAGGGTGGAGTTTTAAAACAAAATCTGAAAACAACCCAAATGCCTTCATTTTAAATTGCAACGTTAAGAAGAAATCCAAACCTGTACTTTATTTGGTGGTTATACTAAAAGATTTTGTTCATTTGCTTACACGTAAACCATATCCACTTCAGTTTAGCACATCAGGGCTATCTAATGTACAGAGAAGCTGTTGGTTTTTATAGTATTTTCACTGAAAAAATGCAGATATAATACTATGACTTCAATCTCTTGATCTCAATCAGCACAAAATACATTTGAGCCAAGACATCTGTCCCTTCTGATATGAGGCTACAAACCAATGCCTGCCTGTCCAGTCAATCCCAGGTAGCAGCACACACGCTGTATTATTTTATTTGCTGTTCTTCCAAGTTCTGCATCAGTGAGAATAACAGAAGTAAAGCACTTAAAGCCTTCTGTTCCCCTTTGCACCTTTCAGAAACAAAGACAAGCCCAAGCCTGAAGGTAAGGCTAAACCCTTGGTCTTGCAAGGAGACTGATTTCTATAGCGCTTCACATAGATCAAGTTAAAGGATAAAGATTTAAATCACTAATTGCAATAGCTCATCCATTTACTATGAAGTATGCTAAATTCCAGGACATGGAAAACCAGGACATTTAGCATAAATCTTTAATTTTTTAAGTAGCTGAACTTATATTTTATTTCTTCAGAACAAAGTGAAAGGTGTTTAAAAAAATACTTTGCTAAAACTGTAATTAAAAAAAATAAATAATCTTTATTCTGAAAGCTTTTTTAGGTAAACTAAATTATACCGGACACATATAAATAAAAAAGTAAAGTGCAAAGAAGAGCGTGAACATATATTACTAGCGCAATTCATCAAAACCAGTTGACACTTCAATCTAATCCAGAAAATGAAAACACAGAACTTTATAGAGTTATAGGAAGTAAGCAATTTAAATGTACCATGGCACAAGGTCATCTCACAATGAAGCCAGGAAGTTGTTCCCTTTTTATTCGCTCTCCTTCACTCCTTTAATCCTTCTGAATCTATCAAGTGCAGATTAATATAAATCTCTTCAACAGCCAGAGGTGATCTTCAAATCAGATAATTAATAGTAGTGGCCCAAGTGTACTTTAACGGGTCCATCTTTCTATTTTAATACGAAAAGAAAGGGCATTTTATGTAGCTGAGCTGTCACTCTGGGAAAGGTTTCTTTTTACATAATAAAGTAAAATATGTCCTAATTAGTTCATTATTTAAAAACGTAATTTTTGGTAAAGCTCACCGAGTTAGTTCATCTTCCTTAAAAAGAGTGTTGATGTGGAAGAAAACAGTTCTTAGAATACACTCACTGCTGCTTATTCATAGGACTCACTTGACAAATCATTCCCCATCGGAGCTAAATGGCAGAAGGCATACACACTATTTGTTTTGAAAATAAACCTCCAAGGCCATTTAATAGACAGAAATCATATGCACTCCATACAGGCACTGTGATTAAGCTTATGATGCCAATTAGGCCTAGAAAGCTTTCAATACTCTAAAAAAATATTACTTCATTACTGTATATATAAATACTTCAGTGAAACCACTGAACAGCGATGAAGTTCAGAATCAATATCACAAATTAAAGATGGCATCTGAAAATGTACTGTCTAGAAGAATGATCAGAGTTCATGAAGAATAATCTGTGATTTCAGCACCCTATAAGCACTTGTGGTGTTGAGTTGATTGAATCTCAGTGTTAAATAAAAGAAAAGCACTCAGTATTGAAGCACAGCTAGTGGTTTGGTGGCAGCAGGGTAGCAGATGATCACCTGGGGATCTGAAGGCAGTCTGAAGAAACTCAGAGTAGGACTAGTAGACTGTCAGACTGTGTCATGCAAATTGGTAATGGAGACTGTAATGGTAATGGGTTGTGGAGGGGCAACAGGTGCAAGCTGGAGCAGAGGAGGTTCCCTATAAATATTAGTAGGAACTTCTTCCCAGGGAGAGTAACAAAGCATTGGCCCAGGCTGCCTAGGGGGTTGTGGAGTCTCCTTCTCTGGAGATGTTCAAGACCCGCCTGGATGTGTTCCTGTGACTTGGTCTAGGTGATCCTGCTGTGGCAGGGGGATTGGACTAGATGATCTTCCTAGGTCACTTCTGATCCCTAATGATGCTATTAATCTGAAAAGCAAACACTTAAATGTTAATAAAGTTAGCTACAAGGCGTTTGGGGCAGGATTCAGGTCCAGACCATAGATACCAAAATTCACGTGAGTACCTATGCACTAGGTACACAAGTTCTCACTTCAGTCAGCAAAGGTTTGGTACTTATATAGTTGTCCAGTTTCATTTCAGATGGATGCTCTAAGTTCTCAACATCAGCCAAGCATTAGCAGATATAATATGGGACTTAACAAGAGACCATCAGTGGTAACTAGTATTAAGTATAGCAGCAGTAACCTAGAGTGTCTCAAATGACACTATGTCAATCCACAATCAATCTCTAAGCAAATGAATTGATCAATCCATTCAGTGATGGCTAACATTTTTAACTCATCCTCTGGCAGCCACCTAAGCTTGACAACTCCTGCTAGTCCCCACTGCAAAATAATCAGGTTACATTGATGCTGCCTCACGTGCAGCTAACATGGAAATACTACTCTGCCTTTCAACCTCTGATTTCCAGCAGGTGAAGACTGTTTAAAGCTTCCTGTCATAGTCTGCATTTTATGTGATATTGGACTTGCAGTTGCAAGCCAAGATTTTGCAGCTCTGCAAAAACAAAAGATGTTTGGGGCTTCTGCATTCAGATTCTTTGCTCCTTCTCCTTCTCTCCAATCACAGATGAGAAGTGAACACACATGACACTGTACTGAATATGGCAGCTATCTTGCCCTAGGAGCATGGTGAAGGGAGTGGTACCTCAAGAATGTTGTTTCCTGAAATGGAGAGAGTTCTCCCTTCATTCATAGCCATAGTGCTCTGGAAATGGAAGACTGGTATGTAAGCACATAGAACAGAGAAGTGGACTTTTAATTGCCCTCTTATGCTGAAGGACTAGCATGAGCTGAATCAACTCCACATTTGCACAAGGAGCAAGAACTGCTAAAAGTCTTTTCCTGTTGAGGGCTTGGAGGTTGCAGTTTGGCTCAGTTATGCAAGAACATGTCATTAATCTCTGTATGTCCTCATGTTGGGTTTTTTTTTTTACATGGGGTGAATTAAATGTTTCTTGCTGTTTTTCCTTCAGGGTTCTGGTTTTGCCTGCAGTTTATAAATGGCTTTTCAAACCCTCCTTTTGTTTTTGTTTTGGCCCATCAGCATGTGAACTAAATTAACTGGATCATTTCATCTCGGGATAAAACACGACACTTCTTGAGAGCCTCCTGAGCTTAAATTTAAGTAAATTCTGGTAACAAGTCCATACTAATATCTGATTTTCCTGCCCCTCATAACATGTGTCATGGTACAGAATCACAGAATGTTAGGGATTGGAAGGAACCTCAAAAGATCATCCAGTCCAATTCCCCCTTCCAGAGCAGGATCCTCTAGATCCAGTTGTACAGGAACATGTCTAGGCAGATTTGAAACATATCCAGAGGAGAACTCCACAACCCCCCTGGAAAGCCACTTCTGGGGCTCTGGCACCTTCACCAGGAAGATGTTCTTTCCTATATTTGTGTGGAACCTCCTCTGTTTAAAGCTGACACCCTTTGTCCTATCATTGGGTGCCACTGAGCAGAGCCTGGCTCCTTCCTCCTGACACCCACCCTTTCCATATTGATCAACATTACTGAGGTCACCCCTCAGTCTCCTTTTCTTCCAAGCTCAAAAGACCCATCTCCCTCAGCCTTTCCTTACTAGGGAGGTGCTGCCCTCCCTTCATCATCTTTGTGGCTCTGTGCTGGACTGTGTCAAGCAGTTCTGTGTCCTTCTGGAACTGAGGGGCCCAGAACTGGAGACAGTATTCCAGGTGTGGTCTCACCAGGATAGAATAGACGGGGAGGAGAACCTCTCTCAATCTACTAACCATACCCAAGCAAGAGGTACAACCTATTACCAAAACTGTACTGCAGAAATAAAGAAAAATAAATGGGTCATCCACCCCCAATTTCTGATTGTTTGACTTCATTGGGCCACGTACAGCATAAGGAACGGGAAGTACCTGATTACACTAAGTGTACAGCCTCACTAGGCACTTTTCACATAAGGATCTAAAAGGGAAAACAGCCTGCTCCTCTATGCAGTGCAAGCTTGTTGTAAAACATTTTTGTAAAACAACTGCAAATTACAAGGCACTAGGAGCCAGGGGTATTCTCTCCAAGAGCTGAGCTGCACATTCTCACTGCTGTGTCAGTCTGGAGGCAAACAAACATACTGGGAATTGCTCTGGGCAGCTGTGCTATTTGGACAGTCACAAGAGAGCCTGACATGGAACAGGCACCAAACAGAGGCCAGGACATGTCTCTACAACAAAGATGAGAATCAAAAATGAACAGACAAAAGTAAGCAGGAAAAAAAACCCCCCTATTTCCTGAAAAATCTAAGCCTGCTCTTAGCTGAAAATAATGAATAATGTATTCCTGTACTTGCTGTTGTGTCTAAGCATGAGAGATCTGCTAATTTTTTGTATGACCCATGACAAACCAGAGCAGGAGGAAGAGAAGGGCATTGCAGCCTTCTAACCAATTTTTAAGGAAAGGATTATAGTATGTGCCATGAACAACACGGGACTTAGCATTAAGCTTGGCTGAGAGGAAAATAGGAAAATGGATACTGCAAATAACAAAGTCAGAAGGAAAAAAAGTAACGTAAGAGCCAATAAATATATTCATAGGCAGGTACGAAGATCCCTGAATGTGTAGAAAGGAGATCTAAGCATGACGCCTACATCTAGTGCAGTTGAGTGTCAGATACCATGTTAATTAAGCAAACGCTAAGAGACTGAAGATCAGCGGGAACCAGTTTATCATGCTTAAATACTAGCAGTATAGATGATCCCATTTGGAGGAGGGCCAGTCATCTACAATCTCTTCTGTTTTATCCCTGTTTCCCATGTGACAAAGAAAAGATAGCCACACACAGAGCTCAGAAGGTAAAAACATTCACACACAGATACAAGGAGACAGAGGCAGACGCATGTCATCATCCTGTGATGTGGGAGAGACAGCGGCCAGGAAGCACACAAAAATTACTCACCACAACAATGTAAATTCTATTTGCAATTACATTGGTACTGCCTTCAGCTGACTTCAGTCAGTTCAAACTGGAATTGATCCAAACAATACATTACAGTAGGAAGCATTCCATAGATGTCATCTAGACCTGGAAATTGTGGTACCTACCCATGGCCAGTATGCCAGGCTTTCTCTTGCTGTGTTACAAGGATGACCATTTGTCTTCATGAAAATCACTTGACCTCTATGTGCTACCAACAGTCTGTGAAACTAAGTTTTTAATACTTTATCTAATTGCACAGATTTCTCTGGGATTCCACATCTTCCTTTTGAACTCACTTTTTTATAACAGCACAAAGGGAATTTAACTTGTCAAGTGACTGGTAAAGCTGAAAATGAAATATCATAAGAAAAAGTGTCTGAGGTAGACCTTTCTGACCCAAACTTCTCTTTTGCCAGCTGAACAATTTGTCTCACCAGTCACTCTACAGGCTCTATCAATTGTACAGCTGATTTTTTTTCTGGATTTGCATCAAACCACCTCAGCTCATCGATCAGGACACTCTAAAACCTCTGTCCTTTGATGCCAAATCTAAAAGTTGCCTTTTCATGTGCACTCAAGGAACAGACATGGATACCCTGAGAACATAACAATATGATAGATTTTATCTTGCAGGACCTAGAATAATTAAATGTGACCAACTTGTTTCTGAAAGGTTTCCTTCCGCTCTGCCTCAAGGATGTCACATATTTGCTGTGGTTTCTTTCCTCCGTGTTTGATTTCTTTTCCTTTATCAGGGAAAGCAATTCTGTTATGTATCACACAAAACACTGATGCAGCAAGGAGGGCCGAGTGACAGAAAGCAGCAAAGGAAAAGAGTGTAGATAGAACTGTTTCATTTCTTCAGCCATACTGCATTTTGACAATCATGTACAAACGTGAAGGCTTGGCAGATGCTGTTAACCAGGATTTGCTTTCTTAAAAGACTAGAAAATTATTTTCCTCAGAAGCAGATGGAAACAAAAGCCCTTCATCGTTATGAATGCAAATACTAGATGAATTTATCCAATAGGGTTACTGGAGAAGTATTATGAAAGTCAAAGTTTGCAATTGAAAGAGCCAAACTTCATACTGTTGTCCATCATCTGTTTTTGCATTCATTTAATTTTCCATCATGCATCTGCATAATTACATGATCCAAGGAAAGGAGTCATTCCTTAAGTAGATAAAGGGACTCTGGGGGCTTGTGAAAACAACAGCAGTTGAGCTCATGGCTATGGGGAAGGTAGGACTGGGCAGTGGTGTTGGGCAACTGAAGAGGGATCAGACAGAGCAAGGTAAGGTTGGATGAGATCAGCTGGTGTGGAGGTATCAAGCAGAGGGTGCTAGCAGATAGCCTTGGCAGCAGCAGGCAAGCCTGGCTGGGAAGTATTAGGCACAGCTAGTAAGCACGAGGTCATGTAACGCAAACAACATGTGCCACCATATTTGAGAAGCAGCATTTTACACACTCACCCACCTCCCCAAGCTAAGGGAGCTTGTTATTGTTCTTTGGGAATTAATTTCAGCCATTCTAGTCCATTTCCCTCAAATAGAAATAGTATTTCTTATGTCATTTGATTCATGTTTCTGCTTGTCAAGGCCACCCAGTCTTGCTTCCACCCTCTGTAGGCATTCTTCTTGTGTCTAAGTTTGTCCAGCAGTTCCTTGCTCATCCATGCAGGTCTCCTGGCATTCTTTACTAACCTTTTTTTTGTATAGATGCAATGCTGCTGAGCTTGGAGGAAGTGGTCTTTGAATGTTAGACAGCTGTCTTCAGCCCAGCCCCTCTAGGACTCTATCACAATGCACTCCACTAAGTGTCTGTGTGAAGAGGCCAAAGTCTGCTGGCCTGAAGCCCAGGGTAGCAAACTCTTCTTGCTGCTCTAAAGGTTGTGAACTCCATCTCATGATCACTGCAGCCAAGGTTGCCCTTGAGTCTCACATTCCCCACCAGCCCCTCCTTATTGATGAGGACGAGGTCCAGTGGGACAGAGAGATGACAGGCAGTTCTCTGTGCCAGGGGTTCTGCCTGGAGAGTTTATTTCATGGGAGGCAGAAAGCAACAACAAGAATCTACTTCCCTCTCACATTCTTAGTCCTCAATCTGCTCACTTCCTCCCTGAACACCACCACTAGGTGCAGGAGCTCTTCCACAACTTGGTGGAAGAGGTGGGTTAACCACTGCTGACACATCTTACAGCCCAATCATAAAATCAATTAAAAATTATAAAATCATTTAAATTAGATTACAACTAATCTCTCAATTCCGACAGTTATCGCTGATATTCCAGTTTCATCTCAGATGCACAGAGGACAGACAGACAGCAGCCACACTTAGTTCTTAGCATTGAATGGTGGCATTCAAAGCCAGGTCTCTTTTTGGTCACCAGATGATGGAAAAGTCTATGGAGGCCAAAGACAAAGAGATACTGCTGAGGAGATGTAGCCTCCAAATAACTGAATAAGAGTTCCTTATAACTACTTTCTATCTACTACAGTGCTCCACATGTACAACATGCCTTCTGACTAGGAGGCAAATAATGCAATTCCTACCCTAGCAGGAGGTACTGAATTCAGACTCACTACTGTGACTCAAACTTGAGGACAACCTGGCACAGGTTGCCCAGAGAGGTGGTGGATACCCCATCCCTTGAAACATTGCACGTCAGGCTGGAGAGGGATCTGGACAATCTGATTTAAAGATGTTTAACTAAACCTCCCCTGCTCATTTCAGGGGGGTTGGATTAAATTAACTTTAAAAGATCTCTTCCAAGACAAACTATTGCCTAAGACTATGACTCAAGCCATCCAGTTAACATGATGGAAGGCACCAAATTGCCCTCAAGAGAAGGACTTAAAATTATAAAGAAAAATCTGTGGGTTTTTTTAATGCTATCAAGGTACTATTTTGCTAAGGATGTAACAGCCTTAACCAGAAAGTACAGGTCACCATTGGACTCCTCATATTATAAGGATAAGTTTACATAACCCATTACACAACTCATGATTATAGAGGCAAGGCAGACCATCTCAGACCAGAAATATGCAGAAAGAAAGCCCAGAAATAACAAGGAAGTCCATAGTAAAAGGAAGACCCATCCAAATAGACCATTAATCAAACTCACAGTCCACTAGATAAAGTCCATTATTGGCAGTAGTCCATCCTCAGAGCAGAGACAAAGTGTTGAGACAGACAGCACAGTTCTACCTCCCTCTCTGTCTCTTACACTGTGCTGCTGCTTTAATGATTTTCCTCCTGAGGTGGAACCCCTGTTGCCATTTGAAGCAAAATCACCTGTTGCCCTTTAATGCAGATTCTCTGTCAAAGCTGCCTGCCTATGGAAAAGCATCCAGGGAGTGCTTTCTTTCACACTCCCTCATGAGAAACTGGCCGTTAGCAGTCTCTCACAGAGGAGGTATCACCCATGTGTCAAGCTCAGTTCTTAGCACTTCAGATACACAGAAAAAATACAATTTAGTTAGAGCACTCTGTATGGAGAAGCAAGTAGAAATGGTCCTACTGACAGAACAGACTCTTGTTCGGCACTGTCATTGTTTACATGTTGATATGTGCTGTGACACAAACACACATGTTGTTTGCACTGATCATCTAGACTGATCAAATCTATTTCTTTGAATGGAAGTCTGAGCATGAAATCAGGGAGCCCTCCACAGAAGCTTTGTCACTCATTTCCCTCATGTGTGTGAGCATGTTCAAACTACTTTGTTCCATCAGTTTTTCAGTGTGTCCCGCTTCTACCTCTTCAAAGCAGGAACTTCCTGCTCTCAAAGCAGGAGCTTTTACAGAGTGTGTATTTCCATTGTTCTCATTCCTTCTCTTTCTCTCATCTGCCTCCCAAGAGCTTGCTTGTTTCCCATCCTGCTCCCTACATCCACACTGATTTTGAGTGTCTGTTTCTTTCTCTTACGTTAAAGACTGGTATAGGAGAGAACTGCCATTGACTTAGAGGTTTTACAAACACAACCAGAAGTTCACCTGGAATTCTCTAGTGTGCATTTACTTATTAAATACGCAGTGTGACTGACATAAACAGAAATGTGACAGAGAAAACCATCTAAATGTATGGATTGAACTCATTCCTATGTAGGTGGCGATTTTTTCTTTGCCAGACATCCTAAATATTTCTTTTTAAAAGTTGGTTATTAGAAAGTAGAAGCAATTTATCTCTTTTGTAAGGTCAGGCAAATCATCCACTCAGAATTAACATGCAGCCTCGATCCCCAAGAATATTTTGTAGAAAATTATTTTAGAATAAGATTCAAATCTTTATAATTAAGAAGGGCAAATATATTAATAAGGATAAAGGAATACGTTTCTAATCTCCAAGTTATGCAAATTACTCAGTGACTTTTGTCATTGACTTCAGAAAAGCAGAACAATGGAGTTTTTTACGCACATGACGATCCTCGTTTATGTACTTGACACACTGCATGCAGAGCGATATTTATTCTTACACGGAAAGCTTTAGTGGCATCGGGACTGTAGGTACACATCTGTCATTTAAATACATTCACTTTTCTAAAACCTCAGGTTTATAAACAGTTTTCATTACAAATAACTTTTGCACGGCTCTCAGGACTCAACCTATTATTGTTCCAATTATTTGCTAGGGGCGTAATTACAGTTGATGAGGGGGGCAACTTTGCTTCAGACAAAATTTCATGTTTGCTTTTAGCGTTCGCTTTTCCTGTCCTCATGCCAAATGCTGGACTAGCCAAATATCACATCCGTGTGAACTATGGTGTTAACAGACATGTCAAACACATTTTATGCTTGGAAGAGAGCTGTACAAATTCTAGCCCTTTGCTTTCCTTTCTTTTCACTCAGCTAACGTGACAAGGAAGAACCACTTGGTAATACCAGGATTGGGCTAATCATTGCTACTGCACAGCATGTATACAGCACACTGAGACTCTCCCCATGCTTAGCAGAGGGGTTAGCCAAAGTCTGCCTAGCTAATAGAGGCAGCAGCACAGGATGACTTCCAAGCTAGCTGGAAACAAAATGAGGGCAAATGACTTGCTAACACAACTCCACTTCTTTAAATAGGCTGCTGCTTTGTAGTAGACAGGAGGTCTACACACTCCCTGCTTCCCTGTTTTTCCACTCAGAGTATGTTTCAGAACATATCCTACCACCTTCTTGACAGTTCTCATGCTGAGAGGCACATTCTGGGAAACATGCCACAGAGTAAGAGAGAAGGAAAGGAGCTGCAGGTGTCAGAAGAAGGATTTCTGTAGGGCTGTGGCCAGGGGAATGGAGAGACAGTAAGGAAGACTAAACTGTCTAAGCAGGTGATGCAGAAGGAATGCATAGGTGCCAGGAATGCCTCTGGAGAGCCCTCAGATATGAAACGCTCACAGTGATGAGCCACAGGCACCTTCTGCATTTCATTTTGATGCTATATCCTTACTTTGAACCACTGTCTCCTCAGCACTACCCTTGTTGGTCTTTTGGGTGGGATCACTGTGCTCCTTTTACAGGCTCTCTGATAATGTACCCTTCTTGGTTGTACTATACATTCTGAAAAAAGAGAGACCATATTTCCCATGCTGGTTGATAGGATCATATCCATTTCAATATTTGATGTCCAAAATTCTTTTGCTTTTCATAACTCCCATTTTATCTACCCAAATCACACCTAGGACCGGTTTATACTGATATAAGGAAACATGATGCCTCTTCAAACAGAATTGATCCTGTGTAATGGCATGGAGAAATACTGGAAAACTTTCTCTTGGGAGGACTTGCAAATTTCTAGACTGCTTTCTGTCAAAAATATTACCTTCCCGTGGTTGTAGTCAGAAAGCTTCATTACAGTCACGGCTAGTAGCTGTTATTTCTTCACACTGAAGGAGTACACAGTAGTACTTGTTAAGACATAGGGGCAAGTGATGGTGAAAAGGCAGAAATAATCCCATAAAGGCATATGTTCTATTATTTGTCATAGACTTTGGAGAAACTAAAGATAGGTGCTTAAAAATGGTGTGATACAAGAAACAATGTGTTCTTAGTCACATAGTGCTCCACAGTTCAAGAAGGACACAGAGCTGCTGAGGGTGTCCAGTTTAGAGCAACAATGATGATGAAGGAAATAGAACACTTCCCTTATGAGGTAAGGATGAGGGAGCTCTTCAGCTTGGAGAAGAGGAGGCTGAGGGGTGACCTCATTCATATCTACAAATACGTGAGGGATGGGTGTCAGGAGGATAGAGCCATGCTCTTCTCAGTGTCATGTGGTGATAGGACAAGGGGCAACAGGTGCAAGCTGGAGCAGACTAAAAGGGTGCAGTTCACCTGATGACAAGGGCAGCTGTTCTCTTCATAGAATCACAGAATCATTAGGGATTGGAAGGGACCTTGAAAGACCATCCAGTCCAATCCCCCTGACACAGCACAATCACCTAGACCAAGTCGTACAGGAACAGATCCACGTGGGTCTTGAATGTCTCCAGAGAGGGAGCCATGCTGCATGTTAGAGGAAGCACACATGATTTTCTTAAAGGGAGGCATTTTCCTTTGTCACATACTCTTGCACCTGAAAGCCTTTCAGCATGAAACCGGTGACTGTTCTGTACTTGGGTACAGACAAGATCAGAAGGCCCTAGTTCTATACAAAGTTCACGTTACAAACTGATTATGTGACTAGAGATGTGTTACAGGAATAATTGTACTGATGTGACTGTAATACATGGGCAGTTTTCCTGTGCAAAACTCTTTTTAGAAGTAAATAAATACTTGATCTACAAATAATACGCCTGTGTACATATATCAAATGATGAGAATTGTTTCACAAACAGATCTGAAAGCTCAGCTTTTCATTTTTAAACATAGGTTTTATGCAGAGCTAAGGAGTTACTTATTAAAGTAAATCACTCTAGCCAGCAATTTCCAGTAAAATAATGAAAACAATACTTTGAGCCATAACAAGCTACCTAGATTGCCATACTTATCAGACCTTGGCTAAATAGCTGACAGAACTTTACCAAAGCCACCAGGACTCCTGGATGACTTCTGTCAGAGAGAGAGAAAGAAAGATGGATGAAAGAACTCTACCATCCATGGATATGCATTGGGTTCATGTACTAGTTACTGCACTCTTTGCAAGAATCGCTTTTACTCTTTTACTTTGGGTAGAAGGATTCATCTCTACCAGAACATTAAAACATTCTGTAACATCCTCCAGGCTTATTTCCTTGCTGAACAAAGTGCAGAGAGATGATACACCAGAAACACAATTTGAAAGACAAAATACATTGCCCTTTCATAGCAGCCCTCAGCTGCCCTGTGCTTTGTCCAGTCTCTATTATTAATTTATCCCTGCCACGATTGAAAGACGGGACGCAGCTTGATGCAAGCAAGATGTCTATTTAATCATACTATAAGCATATATTTGTACTGGTTACAAGCACTGTATCCCTGGCTGATTGTTTTTTACAATACCTGAGGAAATCACAGACATGCTAACACAGAAGGCATTCCTTCCTGCAATACCCAGGGCAATCACAGAAGGCATTCTTTCCTCAAACACCCACTTCTCTTAACATCAACAGTTCCTCCCATCTATGCAGTCTTCTTCACAAACACAAAAATTTGTGACCTTGTGACCGCTCACGGTAGTTAGCACTTATTGTTTCTCAATTGATCTGTACTGAGTGTTTTCTTAAGGGCAGTCAAATCCTGCCCTACATATCCCCATCTTTTTTTTTGAGAAGACTCAATTAGAAAGGTTATCCTGATACTAACCAAGTAGTGGGTTAGTACTGCTGTGTTTGAAGCAGACTAAGCTCTCCCTGTTTTGTTTCACAGAGACCAATAAGAGAATACCAATCAGTAGCTGCTCTTGCGTACTCCTGACTGCAGCAAGAAAAGTAGCAAAGGTGAAGCTATTTATGTCCCTCAAGACATTGTTGTTTGTGGGTTTACTTTACCCATCTTCTGCAAATCCTCATTGATCTCACGTCATCATCTCAAAAAGTCAATAGGCCATTACTACCTAGAATAAATAGCTATTGCACCTAAATGCAATTAATCTTGTGTCTTAAAATGCCTTGGAAATAATGGCTAAGTTGATGACTAAAAAGGAAGTGGGCAGGTCAGAATTTTAATGGCATCATTAATAGGTATCAATATCTGGTATTAATTCCTATTAATGGAATAGTCATACTGCAACTCTGTGATTCTGTGCTTTTAAGTGGCTAATAAAGTTGTCAATATTAAACATAAAATACAGTCACCAAGGGGGGCATTTTGAACATTAACCTCATACATTTTTACTGTCAACATTTTCTTCCTGATGTCTGTATTTGTGGTATTGCGCTTGTTTAACAAATCACAGAATTATTCAGGTTGGGAAAGACCCTTTGGATCATCGAGTCCAATCGTCAACGCTACGAGATACACAGAGAAGATGAGACTGACTGCTCAGGTTAGGTAATACAACTACAGTCCCACCGAGGTCAGCACAGACTGCTGATTTACTTGCTAAAGAAGGAAACCTCTTCTTCCATTCTGCAGCAAGGACTTCTGACCCAGAACTAACCAACCATTTGCAAGAAAGTTGTGAAATTAATCAGGCGGTCAGGTCAGTACCAACCTTTCTGTGTTGTAGCAGTCACACTGCTAACTAGCTGAGAACAGGTTTGGTTTATGACTAAGAGAAGAAAAATAGAAGAAAATTCTAGCACCTTGCGTTTTTTAACAGGAAAACAATGGGTTTTCTTTGTTAAAGCTGTAAGAACATGGATTTGGGCAGACGGTCCTTTCTTACTCAACTCATTGTTGCACTCACTACATGCTCTATTCACTACATATTTATGAAGAATAACAAGGAGGCATCACTTACAGACAATAGCTACTTAATGCCTGTGGTTCTACTGCGAAAGGAGTATCATTACATCTCACTCAGGGGAAAAAGTTATGGACAGTCAGTCAGTAACAGAACTAAAGACATCAGTCTGTATTGTAGGTGTGGTGGCTTTGCTGCGGCTAACAGCCAAGCCCCCAGCTGCAATCTCATCCCCCTCCTCAGTGCGACAGTAAAGAAAAGAGGATGAAAAAGCCAGTGGGTTTTGATGAGCTTGGGGATATTGCTCACCAATTACTGTCACAGGCAAAAGAGAGTTGATTTAGGGAAAATTAATTTAATGCCTTGTCAACTAAAATGGAGTAGGATGGTGAGAAACAAAGACAAAAAATAAAACCACCTGCTCCGCCCCCCCTTTTCCCACATTTCTCCTTTATTCACAACCCTTCTACCTCTTCCACTATGAACAGTGCAGGGGGGTGAGGAACAGGGGTGTTGTGGGCAGTCCATAACCACTCCTTTCTGCTCTCTTCCTCCTCACACTTCTCCCATGGCATCTTCCAGAGCCTGCAGGGGAATCACTGCTCACACCCCTGGAGCACCTCCTTCCCCTCTTCGTTTTCGCACTTTACTCTCTGCAAGGCTGTTTCTTTTACATTTTCCCTTCAATCCTCACTGCCTGTAAAGTCCTTTTTAAAGTATGTCTGCCTCGAGGCACCCTCATTTTAGCCAAGGGGCACTGTGGTGCCCTGCAGTGGGTCAGATGAAACTGTGTACAGAATATGGCAGCCTTAGCCTCTCCTCACAGAGGTGGGAAAGACAGAATCCCCCCCATCCTGCACCTCACCATGGACACCCAGTAAAGAATGACACCAACATATGTGATGAATATCTCAGAAAATCAGCTATTCCCATGCCCTTGCCTGCTACAATCCATGGTGTCTGATTGTACAGACATGAGAGAAATAAGGCACACTGACAATGCAAAGCCTGTCCCACCTAGTTTCAGAACCTGCTCCTCAAAATATCGTTCTCAGAGTGTCATCCTTGTTCCACTTCTTTTTCTTAGGTACCAAAACTTAGGAGGGAAGTTTATCGTCCCATTTCAAAACTTCTAGCTAAAGCTAAACTGAGACAGAAGCACAGTTTGGGTTCACAAAAATTGAGGAGCAGCAGCTGCTCTGAACTAATCTTGGACACCCATGTTTGGCAAAAGTCAATTTAGAACCATGTGTGGACTAGACTGGCTCTACTCTGTGGAGACCAGCAGCACGTCTAGCCTTTCCAGCTGATGAAGATGCCCGTCTTCTGTGTGAGCTATGGCGTAGACCTATACTTCTCCCACTGTGTACATTCTCTTCTTGTGAAATGCTTTGCCTAGTCTGGTGCTAGCCTGGGTGTCACCACGCTTATTGGGGAAGAAAATTAAGATTTAGAAAGGTATTCCTAATTGTTATAAAGTTCTGGTTAAGATGTACCCTAGTACCCCAAAGGTAGGAGCTCCCTCTAATAGAGATCACCCTACCAAGAGGCGCACCTTATCTCTTTCTTCTAGTGAATTTTAAACACTATAGGAACTAGCTCTTCTTCTGTGTGGCTCGGGTCCTTCTTCAGGTTCCTCCTCCTCTAGGTAATTCTTCACATTTAGGATTTCCCCAACTCTGCCACTCAACCCACACCTGACGCTCACCAACTATTCATAGAATCATAGAACAGTTTAGGTTGGAAGGAACCTCAGAGATCATTTAATTCCAACTCCCCCATCAGGGACAAGGACATCTCTCACTGAGCCAGGTTGCCCAAGGCCCTGTCCAACCTGGTCTCGAGCACTTTCAAGGAGGGGCATCCACAGCTTGTCTGGGCAACCTGTTCCAGTGTCTCGTCACCCTCATGTAGTAAGGACTTTCTTTCTAAGTTTTAGTCTAAATCTGCCCTCTTTTAGCTTGAAACCACTCCCCCTTGTCCTATCACTGGAGTCTCTCATAAAAAGTCCCTCTCCAGGGACTGTCATGAATGGCTGTAATTAATTTAGCAGAAAGAAAAACTGCAGAAAATAACTCTGAATAAGAAGATTTGCAACACTATGCTTATTACCTATGGAAATATAAATGCCCCGAAAAGATAAAATTCTCATCATAGTAATGAAAAAATGTGAGAGAACATCAATTTAAAATTCCAGTACTTATTAACTAAACAATGCAAGTGGGGGAATCAAAATTTACATGAAATAATTAGAGATACTAGGTATCCTTGAAACTCTCAAAATACATTTTAAGAGTGAAAAGTTCATGCCTTCCCATACAATAACATTATGAAAAATGTATTTCGATATTAAAGTCCTATCGCCACAATGCATGTGTCATTCTTTGTTGCTGCAATATCGCTTCTTACAATGATCAATTCCCAATTATTAGCCTGAAAAGCATCTCAACAGACAGAAATAGAGATGAATACCTCATTGCTATAGAGCCAACATCAAGCACTTTCATCATTTTCCCCCCCTTTTTCTTTCAAAAGAGGAAATTAAACTTCTGCTTCTAAGATTTAGTGGTCCTTCAAAAAACAAAGCCATTAGAATGAATGGCATAGGAACAGAAAAAGTGTATTCTGAGTGTCTGAGCAGTTAATAAGCTGTTAGACTTTGAGATATTAGAACAATAAATTTGAGATACAAATTCATGAACAAGAAATGTTGTAAAGCGTGTAGGAAAGCACTCTATAGGGTTCCATTTATTTGCCTCATGACAGTAAGTCCCTATATATCACGATTCAAATCAAAATCCATAATGGAGACAGGGAGAAAGGAGGTAGGGGAGCAGGACGCTGCTTTGGAGGACAGGCTGGAACAGGGACCACATAAAGAGTAGAAAAAGGAGAAAGAATAAGGTGTCAGGCTTCACCTTGGTAGTTTTCCTTCTATGTGTCCCCTCAGCAACTTGTATTTCATAGATTCATGATTTATAGATTGATAGAATGGTTCAGTTTGGAAGGGAGCTGAAAGATCATCTAGTTCCAACCCCCATGCCATCAGCACCCTCATTGTCATGAACTTCCTTCTGACTTCCAGTCTAAACCTCTCCTCCTTAGCTGTTGGGATAAAACTTATTACTTGAACTACATATACAACCCACCAATTATTTTGATTGCTTAATCTTCCATATGAAAAGCATATGTACAGAGCAGCAATAGTCAATCCCCTACCTGGAACTGGGTTTTTCTGATGCGTTTTTATTACACAGAATCACAACTTACCATTGTATAACAGTGGGAAAGATACTGTAGAAGAACATGAAGGCAAAAATATTCCTGTCATCAAAATGTCATCAAAAGCTCAGGAAAAAAGAGACATGGTGGATACAGGCAGTTTGTGTTTAAAGGTTTTAAATGAATGAAAGAAATTCTGTCAACCAAACCAATTAGATTCTGAAACACAAGCCGTCCAACAATTTTCATAACTGTGGAGACTTAGCGGTGAAATAAATGCCTTTGCACAAATTAAGGAATGATAATGAAGTGTTCACACTTTGCAAGCGTTACTCGGGAAATATCCCTAGGTGAGATGTAAGCATTAGCATGTTTTCTAACACAAAGGTGCTTGTTTGAAAACTTTTCAAGTACATAATGAATACAGCTATCATTACAGATTAGACAAAAACTCTGATGGAGGATAAACAAGGTGACAAAAAAGATGATTCAAGAAGTTAAATACATTTTTAGAAAAAAAAGGAGTAGCCAGTTCCAAACTCTTCACCCTTAAAGACAGAAATCCTTCCAGCAAAACAGGACAGGGAAGGATGCTCTGAGATTAGGAGAGGCTGAAGAAGCTGGGGTTCTTTAGCCTAAAGCAGAGGAGACTTAGGGGGCATCTTATCAATCTCTATAACCCTCCGAAGGGAGGGTGCAGTCAGGTGGGTGTCAGGCTCTTCTCCCAAATAACTAGTGATAGGATGAGAGGACAGGGCCTGAAGCTGCACCAGGGGTGGTTTAGGTTGGATGTTATGAAGCCCTTCCTCATGGAAAGGGTGATCAGACATTGGAATGGACTGCCCAGGGAGGTGGTGGAGGTCCCATCCCTGGAGATGTTCAAGAGAAGACTGGATGTGGCACTTGGTGCCATGGTCTACTTGAAGTGGTGATGTTAGGTCATAGGCTGGGCTTGATGAACTCTGAGGTCGTTTTCAGCCTCAATTATTCTGTGATTCTGTGTGATCTGTTTTAAAAATTGGGCTAGAAGGATGATTAATGAAATGGTGACAAACGTGTCTCAGCAATAAAGATCACAGTACTCAGTCAAGTACTCAGAAAAGGTTTTCAAATTTTCTTCATCATCTGTGGGAATACAACTGCAGACTAAGAACAGTCCTTACTCTCCTATAAATAAAGCATCAAGCAGGACACAACGAAAAATAAATGGGTCAATTGCTGTGTGAGGTCAAAATCTTGCTTTACCCTTTGGCTTTAATAGTATTGCACTGGGTGCAAATTAGGATTAGTATTTGAATAATTCTGTACCAGACAGTCAATTTGTATGATGAAAATAGAACTTGCCTACTCAATTCTCTATTTACAATTGCAAATGAAGGACAAGATTGATAAATCATCCAATTTCTGCCAACTTCCACACAAAGGAGTTACCTATAGGCCAGAATTAATTTGTTGCAATGACATTGCAAGGTCAGGTGTTCTAAGGAAGCTCTGTGCTAACCCCTCCACAAAGGGATGATGACAGATGTCCTCTTCAGGTTCAGAACTAATGTCTTTAGCAACTTCCTTTTTGACACGAAAAGGTGATGGCAGGCCAGAGGAGGAGCTTCTGAACCAGCAATTTTACAGTGACCTGCATACTGAATGGAAAAGAGCAGTATTATTGCCTGTTCAGAGGCTGTGAAAAAGGAATGTAGTGAACAAATTTGCATCCCTGCACAATCTCAAATGCCAGGCTGTTATGAGGAATAGGTGAATATGATTTCTATCTGCATTCTTTATATTTAATGTTAACACACACTTTTCACCTGCAAAGTCTGGGGCAGTGAATCACTCGTCTCACCTGGACTCTTCTGTCTTAAAGGTCTGACGAAGAAGTATGAAAAACTACAAAATATCTCTGCATGAAGAAGAAAAAAAACCCCAAATGAAAAGACGGAGAAGTAAGAAGTTTTTCCTTAGCTACTGCCAAGTATCAAATTAGTTCCTGTTCATTTGAAGACTCACTTTGTATTAACTTTTCTTCTGACATTACAGGAAACAGAACTTGCCTGAGGCTTCATCCTTCATCTCTATTTCTGAGACGCTTTGCTTGTAATTGTTAGTTGTCACGAGGTCACCTTGCTCTTGGATCACAGTGTGTGAAGACGGAAATCTCAACAAACATATTATTTTTAAAACCATGATGCTATATGATAGCACAGTGTCGTTCATATTGCATTTCTGCATGGTGATCTTTTCCCTGCACACACGAGATAGATACTTAATGGTATGCTTAAAGGGAAAATATCAATTGGAAAGAAGAAAGCCAAACTTGTGTAACAGTTTAGAATGTAAAACAACAACAAAATAATCCATATCAGTGCTTAGGATTCTCCTCACCTTCAGACTGTGATGGGGAAAAAAAGGAGCAACCAGAACAGAGAGTCTTTCTAAGCCTGCTTGAAGGACACTAGGGTGATAAGACTTACCAATTAATCCTGGTTCTCTTCTTCACCGGACAAACTGGTGAGAGAGTGAGAATCTATACACGTAGCTCTTAACTGAATTTATGACCAAATAATGAAATTGTTGACCCTGAATGCAGCTTCTTCTAAATACAGCTGAAGAGCAACTGCTGGTAACCATGAATAATAATTTTAGAAAACCATATTTTACACTGTGAAAAAACCCTACAACCTAAGCATGAGATTTACTTTGCACTCGTTAGAAGGAAGGAATACTAAAGTAAGTGCTCACGTTCCTCCTATATTCAGCAGAAAGGCCTGTGGGCTTCAAAACAACTCTAAATGAGAATTTCAGGTACCTCATTTTGGTGTCTAAAACTAAGTGCTTAGAATCATTTCCTCACAATGTGTGGACTACAGTACTGGTGAAGGTAGGACCTGTAACTCATTTAGTATAGTTTGAGAGATGCAAGGAAAAAAGCTGCCTTGCTTTCATTCCTTTTTCTGCAGGAGGGCATCCCAAGACAAACGGACTCACATGGAACTTACCATGCTTCTAGGAACATTGTCTCCAGGAACCCATTATTTGGTTTGCATCTAAGAAACGGTGTTAAAAACATATTGAGAGAAACACAACCACATAGATGAAGTGGCAGATACAGTCTTGAATGAAACCTTTATTTTCTTCCCACTGGAATGGCCAACAAACCAACTGCACATGAGCCATAGCATTCCCTGGGTTCCAAAGCACAGCAAACTCACAGCTGTGTTACTGACCTTTTCTTTAGACAATTAGGAAAAACACTGATTAGTTTCTGAGTAGTGCCAGAGCATCCCTACCTAGAAGATCACAGAATCTACACTGCCCTTGTTGAATTTCATTACATTTCTCCCCGCCCAACTCTCCAGCCTCTCTGGGTTCTGCTGAATGGCAGCCCAGCCCTCTGCCTGCCTGACAGAAACCCCTGACAGCTTTCTGTCATCAGCAAACTTGCTGACAGTGCAATCTAATCCCTCATCCAACTTGTTAATGAATACATTGAATGTTACTAGTCCCAGTACTGACCCCTGGGGGACTCCACTAGACTCTGTCCCATTGACCTCTCTGGCTTCTATCCTGCAACCAGTTCACAATCCACCTCACTACCTGATCATTCAGACCACTCTTCCTCAGTTTGGCTGTGAGGATGTTGTGGGAGACTGTGTCAAATGCTTTACTGAAGGCAAGACAGACCACATCCACTGCTCTGCCATTATCTGTCCATCTGGTTATGTCCTCGTAAAAGGATGGGTGTAAAATTACGCTCTTTGATATAACTGATGAAATATTTAGCTCTAGCTTTAGCTACCCAGAACAACTGAGGCCAGCAGCTTAGAGCAATTCCTTTACGAAAGCTGTTAGGCCAGTGAAGATTACGAGATACATGATTTGTTTCTACAAAAAGCAGACATCTGTAAGTGTAGAAAACAGCTCTACGATCTGCATTTTTTAACCTTAAATCAGGTATCTGGAAAAGCACGTTTGAGAATGCGAGGACTCGTGCAATATCATGTAACTTTTCAAATTACAAGTTAGGAATTTATACTGCAAGGTTAAACACTTTTTGTAGCTTCTCAGTGTGACAGTACAAAGTGCTAGTTATACATGACATAATGAAGTCATACAAGTCCAAAATGAATTATTCATGAAACTGCTCATACTTATGCGGAAAAATTTTGCATGTATTATTTTTCGCGTATTATTCCACATAAATGGAAAGAAAAACCAGCAACAAAATGGGTGAGAGATGTTCACAGACAAATAATCCAAAGCACAGGAACTTGTCTCACCTCTGCCATTACTCAAATTGGTGTTCTCAAATTGGTGCTGTCAAAATCAGATCCAATACTTTGCTGTTGTTTGGGATGAATATGACAAAGTAGTGTCTTAGCACATTTGAGATGGATACAATAGCAAACTAAACTCTAAGCGTGCTGCAAGGACTTGAAAAAAGGGACACAAGAGATCCTTTTCTCAGAACTACTGTGTTGTAAAATGTAGAGCAGCTACTGAATCTAGCCTTCATACTTGAATCTTATCCTGACACTTTCTTCCCCCTTAAAATGATACCTTAATTATGTGTGTCTCTATACTGAAATTATTATAGAAAAAGCAGAATATGAAATGAATTACTGACAAATTGCTCAGTGAAACTTGTTCTTTTGAAGGTGATCAAACAATGCATTTAATTTTTGATATAATGTCATCTCTTATTAAAACTACTTATTTCACTAGTAAAAGTAAGAGGGTTTTTTTCAAATGGAGGTGCTTCTTCATTGTGCACGTATCTCTGTGCATATATTCTTGCTCTGTTCCTGAAGAACATTCCATTTATGAGACAAAAAAAGAAAGAAGTGTTTTATGAATTCAATTATAACAATGGAGGAAAGAGTGAGCAAAGCAGAACGCTGGAGTGGAAAAATTTCCTTGCAATGGGCAAGGCACTACAAACACACCTAGCGCACTTGAAAGGATGCTTTTTGTTCTCTGTGATGAACAAAAATGCACACGGCAATTCAGTCCTTCAGAGATCTGAATGTTGTCTGCTTTGATACGAATACTTACACAACTGTTTGGAGTGCTGTTCCCGATAAGAAATAAAGTGAAGTAGGAGAAGGCATTTAAAGAGCATAGGGATAGTCACACTTGTAACGATTAAACAGTTTCATGCAGAGAAATTTCAAAAGGAAATCATTACAAAAGGAACAAAATGGACAAGAGTTTTATCTGACATGACAACACTATTCTGATGTTAGCAGCATATGCATATGCTAGTTTCATAGTCTCTGTTTTTATTGTTTATGCATTCTACTATCTGTGCTGCAATTCTAGTAACTGCGAAACTGTCACGTCTCTGCTTTCTTATCCTTTTCCTTTTTCATCTACATTCCCCAGTGATTAACATTTTGTTGTTACTGTGTTTACTGTTAACTTCCAAAGAGAAGGAGCATGGATGGGTAGAAAGCAAGAGGGGAAGGGTGAAGCTCAGCAGACTGACAGAGAGGTATGGACAGCTAACAAATTGTGAGGACCCAAAAAGGCTGAGATACCTCTCCAGGAAATAGTTCCAACACGGTCTGCTTTCCAGCTTTTCTGAATCTCTTTTTTGCTACTTCACCTCACACAATCACATATTAGTGATCAGCAGTGTGAGAGAAAAAACTCTGTGCAACAGTGCAGTCAGGGCTAAAAAAAAAGCTCTGTTGAAAAGAAGAGCCGGTGAGGAAGCTCTCTTGATGGCCCCCACGTTCCCCATGAGTCAGCAATGTACCCTGATGTGATGAAGGTTAACCATGTACCAGGCTGCATGAGCAAAACATTAGACAGCAGGTCAAAAGGGTTGATTATTTCCCTTTATTCAGCACTATGGAGCCTGCACTTGAAATAGTGATCAGATCAGGGCTCCCCAAGATTAAAGATGGTGTCAAAATAAACTCTAGTTGTACATGAGGAAAAAATCATTTCCAATGAGGGGTTAGGAGCTGGAACAGGCTGCCCAGAGGGGTTGTGTCGTCTCCGCAGCAGAAACATTCAAAACCAAACTGAGGAACACTGAACAACATCAACTACTGTTGAAACAAGCTCTGCTTCAGAGTTGGGACGAGGTAACCTTCAGAGATCTCTTCCAACCTGAATTATGCTGTGAACTACGAGGAAATCCATTTTCCTACTTTTCCACAGAGCAATTACAATGCCATAATTTTGCAGTCAATTTTTATGCAGCACAGACCCGCCGAAATAAAGAAATCCATTTCTATTCTCTTGCTCGGCCATTCATTCTCATCCCTGTATTAACTTCTCACTTGTGCCAACACAAAAGCTTGTGCTTCCAGGTGGTAAACTAGGCGGAGAAACTGGTCCAATTTAAAACGGGAGTATTTATTTTGCTTTCCCTTTTGCCATCACCTCCCTTTGTCCAACACAACTGTTTGTGTTAGCACAGCAGAAGGAAATGTAATCTGGGGAAGGCTGAAATGCCTCTTTTGGCAGCTTCAGGACTTTAAAGTGATGGTTAAACTATGGCATAAATTTCTCTCGCTTGTTCGCAGCCAATGCCCTTCAGCTCTCTTGTCATACACTGCTTCTGTGGGTATAATCTCTCCTTGTGGTTTTTGCTGTTAGCTCACCTCAGCCAGTGAGCTCTGGCCTCTGAGACAGTGTTACATCTGCTGTGTGATATTAGCCATGTCACAAGCCAAATCTGCAGAATGTCCAACGATTTTTCATCCCTTATTGTTTTGAATTCCTCATTTACAGGGCACTGAGAGCCTCATGTGCCCTAGAGGGGTTCTAGCTTTATTAACTACAACATTATGACACAATTCAAAGTCACTGGAAGTGATTTAAGCTGGAAGTTGGGTTTTTTGGCTTACATAGGGGAACCCAAAAGGACAAGTCACTGAAAATACTGCTGTTAATTACTGTGGCCCATGTCTTCACAAGCATAACATCTTGGTAACCTTCAAGGGCAATGTAAGCAAAAAAAATTGTTATCAGATAATATGGTGATAGAAAAGCTTAATATTAAGAGCTGTAACAAGTGGCTCCCAACCTTCAGCAGCTCCAGGCCTGAGAATTCTTCCTGCCCAACTGCTAGAGCCCAGCCTGGTGCCTGGTTACCTGGGGTCTCTGCCCAGCTTGAGGGACATGGCTGATGTTCTCCCCTTTGCAGGTTCAACCAGTTTTGAAGCTGAGCATGTATCCGAGAGATGAACAGAGAGACACACACATTCAAACAGTGACACAGCCACAGACTACGCACTGCCTCCAGGAGCACCCACATTCAGGTCTTGCACTAGACACAGGCACAGACAGCCATGTCTCCTTCTGCTCTTGGGCTGGCAGAGACAAAAGGTCGCTAGTGTGGCACACACACTACAACCTCCAGGTTCACAAGCACATATACACTGACAAGTCTTCAGAGCATCATCGCGACTCTTCTGCCTGTCCACCACTCTTGCCCAGTTACTGTTCCCGCTTAACCTTCCCACATGTTCCCTAACTCACCAGCTGGTCCAGCTGGGTGCCCACTGCAAACATGCAGCACTCACTCACTCCCCTCTAAGTCCTCCCAAATACCAGCATGGACCCTATCCTTGCCCAGTAGTCCTGCCCAGACTTGAGATCCCATTACTAAGTGTCTGGTCCCACTTGGAATTTGTCAGCAAAACCACATGTACACACCATGCACCCCCAGTTTGGGGAAGGTACAGCTTTCAGAACTGGAGTATCTGCTCAGCCACAGGTGCAGTGTGTGGCTGCTGAGAAGTCATTTGAACTACTTTAGTCATCAGTTCCTTTTTCTCTGAGACAGCAGTGAAACAGCAGTGAGACATCCTGCTTCACAGTGCTGTTGTAAAGTTCAGTGCACTTGAGTTTTGAGGTGGCCAGACCTACGCATAAGGCCTTACAAAAAGAGAATACCTTGATGAAGATACTGAATAAAAGCTCCTTTCAAAGCAAAAGTAAGGAATAGAGAAGATTTTAAAAAGCACCTCAACTACGAGGATCAAAGCACAAAAGAGGAGGGAATTCCTTTCAGTCAGCCTCAGTCAGGTGCCCATATTGGAAGACTGTCACAAAAAGAATCAACCTACAGAATGTTCAGAAAGCAATTTATGTTACATATCATTACTTGTTAGAGGCAATTCTTCGGCCACATTTGCAGTAGAAGTCTTCCCTAGTCCAGGCACATGCCAACTCTCTATCAGGGCTAGCCTTAATGCACATACCAACCTCTCATCTACCACTGGGCACTCACATTTTGGATGTTTTCTTACATAGAAGGCTGGGGACAAGGCTAAAAATCACAACACTAAAGAAGTTTAAATGCAGCCTTCATGTATTTACAGCCTTCACTTGCTTTTTCTTACGGACTGTGGATTTGTATTTGAGAAAAAAAATTACCTTGGTTCCTAAATCCCGTTTCTGTTCTATATTAGTATCGTAGAATCATAGAACAGTTTCAGCTGGAAGAGAGACCCGGAAGTTAGAATCACTCAGAAAGCATGCAGACTACCTGCCTCTGAAGAATTTGAGCTACTTTCACACCTGGCTCTTAGCCCTTCACTAGTTCCCTTCTCATATGTATTTGGTTTAGCTGAGATAAAGTTGGTTCTCCCCACAACAGAGCTCAGAGTGCTGTGTTTCATAGTGGAAGATAGAAGGGTGTTGATAAAACACCAGTGTTTTGGCTACTGCACTGAGGCTGTGGGGTGTTTTACCTTTTCCAACATTGTTCCCACCAGAAGGCTGAGGGGTTGGCTGGGTCAGCCAATCCAAACCTACCAAAGGGATAGTCCATACCATATGATGTCAGCCCAGATATAAAAGTGAGGGGAAACAAAGAAGCAGAAATCATGCATTGATGGCATTTGTCATCTGGAGCAAAGCCTATCTCCCAGATAAAGTGGCTAAGTATCACCTGCTGATGGAAGACAAAGAATAATCTTCCTCATGTGTCCTCTGCTTTCACTGTTTCTGTCACTTCTTTTATTGCTTTCAGATAGGTTTCTGCTGAGTACACAGTAAGCAGGTGCAGTGAGAAGAAACAGAAGAGAACTCATGGAACCTATGTCCTACGTCTTTCAAAATTAGGCATGATCTTCTGTGCTTTTCTAAATTACATCCACGGAAACTAATAGTGGCAGCACCACTACCTGACATGCACTGACAGGAGTTATTTGATCCATGAAATAACTGTGTTTTCCAGTTCTGAGTATCTTGTTTTCAAATTGTTGTCCATATATTTACTACAAGTAACAGTAGTAGTAAACCACTTGTATTCTTGTTCTCTGTTTAAATGGTATGTAACCAAGGAAAATGGAGAGACAATTTCAAATGGCCAGTTTATCTTCTTTCGTCTCCATCTACAGACCTACAGATGTGTATTCCATCCTTGCAAGAGCAGGGACTACAAAACCTAATTAACATACTGGAGTATGAAATATCCTCTGTAGGGAAAAAACACTCTATAGACAGCTTGTTTATGACTAGAAGAGTGTAAACACACATCTACTTTATTTAACTCAGACACAACTTGTGATGTGTTTGATCAGCAGGTTTCTTGTTCATCTTCCATCATAGAAGTATCTCTGCTTTCCTCAGGGGTATTGACAGCTGGCAGCAATCAAAGCCATCTAACTGCCAGTATCTCATTTAAAGCGAATGACATTCAGCTACAAAACTCCAAAAAGCCTTTAATTCACTGTAATGTACTGTGCATCTAAATGAAAACAATACATCCTCACTTAGAAAAGGAAGCATTTAGACTTCTTGATGTTTGGAAGGGTTTTGTTCATTAATCAGTACTTCCAAGGTCTATGGCACACAGCATCATTTGTTCTTGAGCAGACCTCAAGCACAAGGCAGCCTTGTCTGCCATTATCCACCTTCCTTATGTGATCTTTGAGTTGAACACAGCCTCACGCTGTTCAGAATTAGTGTAATTGGTTTATCTGTGGACTTTCAAACACAAGAGTCATATTTCAGCAAATAACCCTTTAAAGCAAATCACTCCACCGGTCTGGCTTTTCAGCCTGTGGATGGCATGTCAAATATAAGTTACCCCACCATCAAGAGTCATTTAGGTTTGAAAAGACCATTAAGACTATTCAATCCAACTATTAACCTAAGTGCACTAAGCCCAGTGGTAAAACATGTCTATGTCCTGTGTAATTGCCATTCTTACTTCCATATAATTTTCTAGACCTCTTAAAGAAAAAGAAGTTAAACCAACAAGGTTTCTAAGAAGAGATAGAAGGTGGAAGAACATTTTCTGCAAACAGTATCAAGCTCTGTCAGCATCTTCTCCTGACTTCAGAAGACGCTGGGAGTTTAGTCTTCTAACCTGGCATATATTAAATTGCCTGGAACTACAAAGTGGCTTTCCAGCAGTTCCCAGCTTGACTCAAGGTCAATTTTTGATGTAGTGCAACTCTCTGGAAAAGCAAAAAGGCCAACCTGACCGACCCACAATTCAAGGGAATTTTACATATTGCTTGTGGAGTTTCATGAAGTGGAATCAGAGACAGGACTGGCACAGTATTTTTTCTGTGATGTATGCATACTGTCATCACTTGTAACTTCTGTAAAGTAGTGAGGTCAATTCTGGTTTTAACCACTTAACAATTCACAATTAATTGTCCAGGTTACCAGATCGTGAACAGACTTGTATCCAAATTTGAAGTCATGTGTCTGTCTCATTCCTGTCATTTTTTTGCCCTTCTTTAGTGTCAGAGTACTGATAACCCTCTGTTATGCCTATTTTGGCCTCCTAAATTTAAGTTGCCAGGAAAATGCTAGCTACTTCATGCTTTTACCTGTTAACTCTGTACCTTGAGTTGTGTATTCCAGTTTCCAATTTCAGTCTGGACATTTATCAGATGTCCTTTCTCTCCTGGCATTATACATTTGGCTCTTGCATCACTCACAGCATCACACCTGCATCACTCAGGTATTTTCTTTAATGCATCGCTCACACTTTTCATACTTCTGTGGAAGGCCCCATTCTCACTCAGTTATTATCATGACAAACTTATTTACCATCAGCTTGAGCTAATTAAAAAGTATAAAGCGGAACCAGATGTTGTCAGAAAAAACGGAACCTTCTGATGCTCTTCCTCCCCATTCAGTGCTTAGATGGCAAATGAAAGTGCTCCTTAACTTCTTGGTTTTCCTCTCACACTCCAGGTGAAAGTTCTATTGATCTTTTCCATGTCCTGTGTTTCAGACTATTTCCTCTACCATGTACTCATTGTACTTGTGTTCAACAGTCACTGTAGGGCAAACAATTAGGTGAGATCTTATTTATTCAGTGACCAGTTCTAAATGCTTCTGCATAATGGAATATAAGTAATTTTAGCTCCTTCTTTGGCCCTCGGATTCTAAACTTGCCATTTCTAAAGAAAACTCTTAATTTTTTACATTTCCCTCCCTCTTTAAACATATTTGCTACAGCCTGAAGCAATCGATTAAATATAACAAAAACCAAAATCAAAACAAACCAATGTAAATTTGCAGGTGAGCTCAAGATGTTGACTATATCCTGTATTTCATAGCCAGTGCATGAACTGCAATCAGAGTCACCCACCTGATGAACTGTAAATGATGAGTCTCTTTTGTTACTAGAAGTCCACACTGAACCAAAGTACAACACCATGAAACACGTGAAGCTATGAAATGTCCACTATCAAAATGGATGAAAGATCAGTTCTGTGGGCTGTGATCAAGGGCTACAGAAGTCACACTGAAACATTTTTTTTCCATGGAATATTCTATGAAAGAATTTACCAGCAAAACCTTGGACTAGGGGAGTGCTAGTAATGCTATCTACTCACTCCCAGAATAAATAAACCCATTGATCCAGAAAAATGACTACATTTCTCACCAGCTATAAAAATTATTCCAAATCTTATCGGTACGCTTTTACAATGCTAATTTCTAAATCGTGATCCCTCTGCCATTTTTTTCTTATATCTGAATGCTTTTCCAAAGCCATTTTGCAACAACAAATTTTGCAAATACTATTGGAAGGCATGCAGAGAGAAGCTAAATAATAGTGACTTATCTTTTTGCAGTTTCATTTCTGATCCTCTTGAGCATTTTTATACCTTGTATTGAAAAAGGTCTTGCCTTTCTGCTGCTATCCTAAACTGAGTATTGTGCCAGGCAAAGCCTAGGTAAATCAAGATTAAAACGATTCTTAAAATGTCATTAGTGAGTCTGTTTATTATTTTTCCCTAGAGGTGACATCAGATATCAAACCCTTGCAGCTCAAAACTGAGCCAAAGTGTATCCTGCAGCAGTCTGCCCATCTGGTGTGACTTCAGAATATTAAAATCTCCTGCAGGTTATCAGTACAAGGACCAGTGAAAATCTCTGCAATCATCCAGACATCTTATTTCACACTACACAGAGTTGTGTGATGTCCAATTAAGATGCTCAAAATCATCGTTATTAGTGTGTGATGCATGCTGATCCTATCATCCAGCTGCAACAATTCTATGTTTCATCTGCAACTGTCCAGCTAATAGGTAGTTACTAAAGCAGGGTTCTGTCTGCAATTCCAAATACCACAGGAAAACAAGAACTGTCATTTACAAAGAATAAAATCAAACAGATTTCTAGACTGTGTTGAACACTGTCACTGTAGATTAATGTGATACAGCTCCTAAGTGATTGCAAAGCCATGATTTACATAAGAATGAATCTGAATGAATGCAGTTTATCTCCTGATTGAAAAGAAATGGTAGTACAATGGCAGACTTTGCTTCTAGATACACCAGAAAGTTTTCCTTTGTTTCCAACTAAAAACTAAATGGATAATTACAGAGTCACAGAATTACTGCGGCCAGAAAAAACTTCTGAAATCATCCAGCCCAGCCTAAAACCTAACATCACCACATCAGCCAGACCAGGGCACTAAGTGCCACATCCAGTCTGTTCCTTAAACACCTCCAGGGATGGGGACTCCACCACCTTCCTGGGCAATCTGTTCCAATGTCTAACCACCCTTTCCATGAGGAAGGGCTTCCTAACATCCAGCCTAACCTTCCCTGTCACAGCTTCATGCCCAGACCTCTAGTCCTAGCTGCCTGGGAGCCCGACCTGCCCTGCAGGCAGTTATAGATAGTGATAAGGTGTCGTCGTTTGTCTCCCCCCACCAGCCCCGTGAGTCTCTTCTCCAGGCTAAACAACCCTAGCTCCCTCAGCCTCTCTTCATGAGACTTTCCCTCTAGCCCCTTCATCAGCGACCTTGCTCTCCTCTGGACCTGCTCCAGCACCTCAATCTTTTTCTTGAAGTGAGGGGCCCAGAACTGCACACAGTACTTGAGGGGAGGCCTCCCTAACTTCTTTCACAAGCCATACAAGTAGACATGGGGATACAACAGTTCTGAGACTGTGTGTGTATATAGTTCAGAGCTCTAAAATACTACTGGTCTGAAAGCTTCATTAAACAACTATAAAATATGGATGATTTAGCAAAGATGGTGAACACTGGGAAATTACAGCAGGCACTCTGTGACTTTTTGTCCTATTTGGAGTGTGGAAAATGCATTTTGGAAAGCCAGCGGTTTTTATTCTGATAGAATCACAGAACCATCTGGGTTGGAAGAAACCTTAAAGACCATCAAGTTCAACCATTAAATCAGCAAGTGGTGACTGCCAAGTAACAACTAAATCTTTTAAGACCCCCAAGCCAAGTGCCACTTGCCTTGGCCCATCGATTCAGCCTGTCCAAGTGCCTCTGTGGAGCCATTCTACCCTCAAGCAGATCAAAACATCCACCTGATTTGGTGTCTATAAATTTAGTGAGGGTGCACTTGATTCCCTTATTCAGATCACAAGACAACAAAATCACAGAACAACAGGGGTTGGAAGTGACCTCTGGAGATCACCTAGTCCAACTACCCTGCTAAATCAGGTTTACCTATAACAAGTTGCACAGGGCTGCATCCAGGTGGGTTCTGAGTATCTCCAGTGAAGGAGAATATACAACATCTCTGGGCAGCCTGTTCCAGTGCTCTGCCACCCTTGAACTAGTAGTTTCTCCTTATGTTTAGATGGAACTCCCTGTCTTCTAACTTGTGCCTATTGCCCCTTGCCCTGTCACTG
>VZRI01001314.1:0-12609 GCA_013397515.1 Upupa epops | reverse complement strand
TAAAACCATACAGCTTCCCAATAACAGATGAAAATAGAATACAAACTTCTTGCTTCTATAACCCAGGACATGTCTATAAATTTAGTGAGGGTGCACTTGATTCCCTTATTCAGATCACAAGACAACAAAATCACAGAACAACAGGGGTTGGAAGTGACCTCTGGAGATCACCTAGTCCAACTACCCTGCTAAATCAGGTTTACCTATAACAAGTTGCACAGGGCTGCATCCAGGTGGGTTCTGAGTATCTCCAGTGAAGGAGAATATACAACATCTCTGGGCAGCCTGTTCCAGTGCTCTGCCACCCTTGAACTAGTAGTTTCTCCTTATGTTTAGATGGAACTCCCTGTCTTCTAACTTGTGCCTATTGCCCCTTGCCCTGTCACTGGACACCACTGAGAAGACACTAACCCTATCCTCCTAACACTGGCCTTCAGATTCTCCAGGGTAAAAAGACCGAGGTTCCTTGCGCTCTCCTCGTAAGAGAGATGTTCCAGTCCCCTCACCANTCCTCCTAACACTGGCCTTCAGATATTTATAAGTGTTGATAAAACCCATCTCGGTCTTCTCCAGGGTAAAAAGACTGAGGTTCCTTGTGCTCTCCTCGTAAGAGAGATGTTCCAGTCCCCTCACCATCTTAATTGTCTCTCAGGTTGTCTATCTTGAACTGGGAGTCCCAGAACTGAACACAATACTCCAGATGCGGATTTTCTAAGTGAGGAATACTCAACCTACTGACCATGTTCTTAATGTACCCCAGGGTACTACTGGCCTTGCTCTCCACAAGAGCACCTTGCTGGAAAATCTCAGGTCAGCCCCTAGCCTGCACTGATGTATGAGGACCTGTAAAGAAAGATTCAGAAAGGAATAATTACATTGCTCATAGATGCTTACAGATGACCTCTTCACAGAGTGAACGCCATCTGGAGAGAATGCACAAAGGCACCTCTTTAGAAATCTAACAAATTAATGATGAGACTGCTGTCAAGCGTTCATCAGAGAAGAGAGTTAATTTCCTCATATTCCAAAAGTTTAGAAGGTTGAAGGGGAAGTTTAGCAAGTGAGAAAAAATTAAATACTCTAACAGAAAAAAAAGAGGAACCAGAAAGACGCAACAGATTTTGTGAGAAAAATTTGCTAGATGACTTAGATTGGTAGCAGAATCAATCCTTTTAATCACCAACCAAGTTAAGTCTGTGCAACAGGAGAGTATATTTGCAACTTAACACTTCCCACAGGTTTTGGACTAGTTTAATATCCATAGTTACAACAGATTGCAGCAAAAGGCCTAAGGGAAGTAGTCATTAATCCTTCTGGGAAAACAAAACTCTGTCTTCAATTTTCAGACTGTCGAAAACTGTTGTCAAAGATGTGCAGATTATCTAGGAAGTATGGTTATTCAAGAGTTGATTCTTTGAGATCACAAGAGAATTTTCTCATTAATTCCAAGGAGTTATTAACATTGCTATTTAAATATTTCTACGTTTTCTGAATTAATACGAATATGTCTAATAAAACCTACTTAAAGGGGGCAAATTTATTGTCTGCCAATTGATAAAGTTCCCAGAATAGTTGGAGAAAATGAGATTACCTCCGCTACACTCAGCATATAGAAGGTATTAATCTAGTTTAAGCCTGGTATTGAAGCATCTTCTATAATTAGTGAAGAGAGAGCAGGATCTCCAAAAGATCTCCAGAGGTTTATCTCTCTATTTGTTTTAGATTAGTATTTTAAGAGTGGATGAATGGCCTTTTGGAGTTGCTAGCTTCTGTTCACCTGCTAAAGTGAGAGTTCGGTTAAGTGTTATTTCATGGATTATAGAAACAGCCTAATTTAGTTCTCTACCTGTTAGATTGCCCTAAGATGGAGAATATGAATCCCTCTACATGTATAAATACTAACAACCCCTCCCCAGCCCCATTTTATTTGTTTTATGGAACCTTAGTCCTTGAAAAAGCTTTCCAGTGTCAGCATTTCAGGTATACAGACAGTCATCCCTAATATCATTACTGACTCATGACATGCAGGGCCACAGGAAAGTCATGTTACCTAAGCAGAACTAGGATTCATCATTACAGGGACTGAGAGTCTTATAGTAAATGACACTGGATGGTAGGAAATCAAGGTCACAAGATGCACAAGCAATGCAGCTTTACCTGGGATCAGTACCTTTCAACACTCAGTTCTCAGCACCATTCCATACCTAAGTCTGCCTGCTGCATTGGCTTCTGTACAGAAGTCTGTAGGCCATATAAAGCAAGCTGATCATCCATCCAAATCACAAACGTCAACTACTTTTCTTAGTCACTTAGGACAGTCAGCATTCTGCAAACCTGTGCAAGTCTTCACAGTCCCTCTCTTTTAAATGAGACTAGAAGAGGTCTTTGTTTCACTTTTCTAGACAGAAAACATACATCTATCTGATGTCCAGATTTGAAACTCACACAACAGAATGGTAAATAACAATTATATGATCACTTAGTAGGGTATAGTGATTGACTCGCTGATGAATCCCTATTTGGTTCTTAATCTTATCAAAGGTTATCCTAACTTGCTACTTCTTACCCATTGGTACCAGCATGGTTGTTCAAAACAAGAGGAGATGAACCCACAAATGAAAAGGACTTTAGTTTTGCAATCAGATGGGGATAAGGAATTACATTCTTTTACAGAGACTGATGGAATGCAATCATGTGAGTTTTTCTTTCAGGTTAGTGGCGGCTGTAGAAGTAACAAAGAAAGACCTTGAGCCTCATGAGGCCGCTCATGGGATACAAAAACAGGATGGATCCTAGTGCATATCATAGCACATTACTAAAAAGAGGACAGACCTCCACTCTGCCAGATATGAACCCATCAATCTTGATCTGTAGATGACTTCCAAGCTTCACATCTTATCACTGAGGACATGCACACTGAGAACTCTGCTTAATCCCAGTTACCCTCACTAGACCTGTTCCTGACACTAACCTTTGGCCTGACTTCCTGACTTAACTTCATACCTGCTTCACCATCACTAATTTGTCTAGAAGTCTGGGCTATTGGTTGAATCTGGGTACCATCCCTGGGCTGGTCTCACTGGCCTCGCTTGAAAGTGGTGGAATGGGCCCTGGCTACTGAGGCCCCTTGGCCTGCTTGCCATAGTGTTTCACTCACTGTTTAATAGGGTTCCCCTTTCTTTAAGGAGGGCTGGCTCTTACCATGCCGTGACACACAGAGAAGGAGATTTTCCTCTATCTATATTTCCCATTCAAAGAATAACAGACACTATGCCAACTGGTCAACTGTGTTCTTCTTGGCAAATACATTTTTGTTTCAGAAGTCTTCATTCTGTAAGGTCACAGTACAGTGAACCCAAACCAGCCTGAGAGGCTATGGTCAACTACTGCCAGCTGTAAGGACTACAGTACAGCTTCTTTCATCTGCCCCCATTCAAAAAAGTACCTGAGAGTTAGGTACTTCTCTAGGTCCTACAAGCTAACCAGTGTATCATGTAATCATCTACCCTGCTTCTGCAGAATGTTTTGTAAAAATAAATGAAAGCATTCATTTTTCTTAACCAACAGCTTTCATTTATTACAACACAGATGAAAGAAAACCAAAGCCTACAGAGTTTACTCTGATTCACACCTGGTCAGACAACTGCTACTTCATACAAAATCTTAATAGGAGAAACTCAGTGTTGTAGCTCTGCCACGGAGGAGTACTTGTGATGAAAAGCATGCCTTCCAATTACATTCTTCATCTTGCTGTGGCAAAAGATGAAGTTTCACTATAACATGAGAAGCTTATTGCCCTCTGCTTCTGTAAGTGTGTGACAGCGTATGCTGAAAACCCACCTAAACCAGGTTGTTCACTAGAACATGCCAAGGAATCACAGAATCACAGAATAATCCTGGTTGGAAAGGACCTTCTAGATCACTGAGTCCAACCATCCCCACACCAACAAAAAACCTAAATACCTGAAAGATTAAACAAACACAAACTAATCCCCTCCATGCTTCCACTTTAGCAGGGCGTGAAGCACCGTAGCTACACGGTTCTTCAACACCTCCAAGGATGGGGACTTCACCACCCCCCTGGGAAGGCCCTTCCAGTGCCTAAACTCTCTTTCTGGAAAGAATTTCTTCCTAAGATCCAATCTAAACCTCCCCTGCCTAAACTTCAAAATATTGTCCCTGGTTCTCTCATCAGTGATCAAGGAGAAGAAGCCAACACCCACCTCTCTACAACCTCACTTCAGGGAGTTGTACAGAGCAATGAGGTACCCACTCACCCTCCTCCAAACTAAACCTGCCCAGCTCCCTCAGCCTCTCCTCATACAACTCTATATTGTTCTCTAATGCCCTCAGGAGCTTGGTGCCTCTCCTCTGGACCCACTCCAGCATGTCCATCTCTTTCCTATAATGAGGGTCCCAGAACTGAACATACTTGAGATGAGGCCTCATAAGGGCCAAGTACAAAGGCACGAGAACTGCCCTTCTCCTGCTGACCATGCTATTCCTGATCCAGGCCAGGATCCTGTTGGCCTTCTTGGCCACCTGGGCACACTGCTGGGTCCTATGAAGAAGGGTGTCTACCAGCACCCCCAGATCCTTTTNAGCACCCCCAGATCCTTTTCTGCTGGGCAGCTTTTGATCCACTCACCCCCAGCCGGTAGCACTGCCTGGGGCTGTTGTGACCAAAGTGCAGGACCCGGCACTTGGCCTTCTAGTCCCTCAGACAATTGGCCTCGGCCCATTGATCCAACCTGTCCAAGTCCCTCTGTAGAGCCTTCTTGCCCTCAAGCAGGATCAAACACCGGATCAAAAACAAGTATGCAGACTGATAGCAACAGAGTGACTTCTGTTACCCACAAAATCACTATGTTTCATATAGGATACATTTCAGAAGATTTCTCAAAATTACATCTTTTTTTTTTCTTTTTTATTAATGAGAGGAAGCATTTTTTTCACTGTACAAAACTAACTATAGCTGGATATTAAAAAGATGTAAACATTATATAACTATGTCCATTATTCTTGCAACAGGAAAAAATTAGAACTAGAGACTTAAAGACAGATTAAAATGAGAAAACCAGTCCAAAAGAAAGAAAAGACACAGGAACAAATTACAGTCAATTTTGAGACTTTCCTGATACATAACTAACTCAAAAAAAGTATGATGCATGCACATACATATATGTTTTTTGTATCTCTCTCTCCCAAAATGATACATCTGTCAAAAGAAAATGAGGTATTTTTGCAAGCAGGCGGTATCACTGCCTCATAGAAAGTAATATAAATTATCATGAGTGAAAATGAAAGACGGAATCTGAGGAGGAAATTCAGAAAATGAATCATAAAAAGAAGACAGAAACATATTGAAAAAAACAAAGCAGTGAGGAAATCAGGGAGTTATCAAGAAGTAATGGAAGATAATTACATCCCAACACAAACCTTACAGATTTTAAAATAAATGCCCTGAAAAAATCTCTATGCTTCATCACACTAGAACAGACCCTTGTATTCACAGAAAGCTTAATCAGAATGTTTTCCTCTAGAAACGGATTTATGTTCTTTTGGGAAAATTTAACTATTTGAAGTAATTTTACTAGGAACATTTAATAGCACAGCAGTAGAACAGACAAGATTCGAGAAGCTCATTTAATTCTTTAGGTAGCTCTGAAAATCCCACACCAAGTATGAAATTATGTAACATAGCCTTTATTGCTGCCCGTGACTCTCGGACCACTTAAAATTTACAATTTATATCGGCTGTCAGATTTGGCCTAGTCACTTGGACTAAAGTTAGAACTGAAGATCATTTGGCCCATAATTAAATTACACACCTGAACTTTACAATAATGTAGTAGCAGTGTATCCTAACTAGTGCCACAAATCACACCTCCAATACCCTCATAAAGATCCATTTGATGAACTGCGAAATGGACTCCTTTACTGGTTTTTTCCCATCTAGGCAGGTTCTTGAAAGAGGTGTATTAAATATCCTCGGTTGAACTAGAGGCTATCCTAAAATATTTTGTGAGAAATTATTAGCAACGTGTAATCCACAAGAAATTGATGATGGAAATGACTTTCCTACTTTTTATCGCCTCATCTTTAACAAGATGATGTTGAAAGCTTCAAAAAGGAGAACGTTGCTGTTCAGAGTGCAACTAATTCTGAAACTCCTTCATCTGAATTCTAGCTTCTTAGAAAAGAGAGCAAGTAAACCAATTGCATGCAAAATTTTGTTTGACATTTCAAAAAGACATGACTGCTATAAATTAGTAACAGGACTGTGACACATGATGACTTTAGGGATGCCTTTTTCATCTGTATACTCCTGAGTAAAGGCAGCCTTACAGCTATACCTTCAGAATCTGCTAAAACCATAGGCTTTCTTGTTTTGTTCAGCAACCACTCCCAAGTAACAGTAAATGAAGTGTGTAGGAGTATTTTAAAAACAATCCCAACGGAACCTTCATTTCTGCTTGAGTCCAGGAATCACACCTGTTTTAATGACTTGCTACTGACTCCTGTGGATGGCTGGAAAAAAGCCCTGATTTTTGCCTCTAAAACCTGAGTATTTTCCACCACTGGTGTGAGACACATATTGCATTGGCACTTAACACTGTTGCTTACCATTGTGCAGATTAAGTCACCCAGCACTACAGAATCGGGATCCAGGGCAACAAGATTCTGGTTTCAGAAAGTATTCCTGTTAATAACAGCAAACACCTGCAAGAAATAGACCATAATGTTATATTTAAATGAGACATGGAGAAAAAGAACTGTTTTCAGAAGATAACAGTTCAAAGATTTTAAGAGACAAGAAGAGTATGTGCCAAAAGGACTGCCTGGTTCAACTTTACCAAGTGTGTGATCCAAATGGCTCAAACCTGCTTGCCTCTACAAACTAGTCAGCGTACAAGGTAAGACAGTATTTCATTTCATCCTGTCAGAGGGTCCTACTTCCACCTAAAATATTCAAAAGAATTAGAGAAACAACGACTGATGCACACAGGCTTGCCTGCCAGGGTGAATGATGGTAAAGAAGTGTTTTGGTAAGTCCAACTGCACACAGCATGCTGGGCAGCAAGCAGACGAGAGCAAGAGTGGGATTTTACAAAGGAAGCACCATAAACCAAAGAATATAGTATGTTCTGTAGGCACTGCATGAGTATAAGATCTTGTCACCAACAAGGAATCTCAAATAAAATGAGCCAGCAGTATTTGCTTGTGGCCCAGAAAGCCAACAGCATCCTGGCTGCATCAAGAGAAGTGTGACCAGTAGGTCAAGGGAGGTGATCTGCCCCCTCTATTCTGCTCTCGTGACACACCATCTGGAGTAGAGTCCAGTTCTGGAGCCCCTAACACAGGAAGGAGATTGAACTGTTGAAATGTGTCCAAAGTCGGACTACAAGGATGATTGGAGGGCTGAAGCACCTTTCCTACGGGGACAGACTGAGAGAGTTGGGGCTGTTCAGCCTGGAGGAGACTCCAGGGAGATGTTATAGCGGTCTTCAAGTATCTGAAGGGGACTACATGAAAGCCGGGGATTATAGCGGCAAGGAGCTTGTAGTGGTAAGACCATGGGTAATGGTTTCAAACCGGAAGAAGGGAGGTTTAGACTGGAAGTCAGAAGGAAGTTCTTCACCATGAGGGTGCTGAGACACTGGAACAGGTTGCCTAGGAAGGTTGTGGCTGCCCCCCAGCTCCCTGAAGTGTTCAAGGCCAGATTGGCTGGGGCCTTGAACAACCGGGTCTAGTGGGGGGTGTCCCTGCTGATGGCAGGGGGGTTGGAACTAGATGATCTTTCAGCAACCTTCCAACCTGAACCGTTCTAGGAATCTATGAAAATGATAATTTTTTAGAGTTTATTTTGAACTCAGTCCTCAGATGCCCTTTAGGCAGATTCATAACAAACAGACATTTTCTTGATGGTGAGCTTCAGCAAAGAGAAAAGTCAATCCTTCATGAAAAGACTTAAACCTACATTTTGGTAGACTTATAATCGTGTAACAGTTCATAGCTAAGTTCAGAACTATGACTGTACATCAGAAAACATCCAGCATCCTACTGGGCTGCAAATTTCTCATGTTTTCCTTTTTGTGATTGATAACTATAACCTTCCAGGATAGATTTGTGGCTAAAACATAAAAACATAGTGGATTTTCTCCAATAAAACTTTATTATTTGACCAGACCATGAATTTTCTCATAATTGTAATACACACTCGTTCATTTTTATTAGGATAGACTTGTTAACAGCTAGGCTTCTCAGTAAACTTAATAGATTAGGCTGCCCAACATGAGCAATTAGAGTTTTGATGAATCCATTATCGCAATAATGAAAAAACACACTTTCATGAACCACCCATGCTGTGTAAATGAGGTAACATCTTATCCATAGGTGACATTTAAGGATATTGTATTGTAATACATTTACATTATTAATGATAGCTGCTGCAATATGAGAAACACAACTGTTAAAGGATTCCTCAGACAAGACATCACCAGTTGTCTTGGTGAGACATGAGACAAGGCCGTGTTTTTTCGCTGCCTTTTTTATCAGTGGTAAAAGGTAACGATCCTTTAACATGCTGCAACTACTTTATTATCTGTTTGAATGTTAGGAAAGGTGTGAGATAATATTTCACGCAATCACGGAGTAATCCTGGTTGGAAAGGGCCTCCTAGATCACTGAGTCCAACCATCCCTATACCAGCAAAAAACCTAAATACCTGAAAGATTAACAAACACAAACTAACCCACTCCATGCTGCCACCCTAGCAGGGTGTGAAGCACCATGGCAACAGGGCAATGAGGTCCCCCCTCAGCCTCCGCTTCTCCATACTAAACCTGCCCAGCTCAGCCTCTCCTCATACAATGCTTATGTTGTTCTCTAACACCCTCAGGAGCATAGTAGCTCTGTTCTGGACCCGTTCCAGCATCTCCATGTCTTTCCTATGATGAGGGGCCCAGAACTGAACCCAGTACTCGAGATGAGGCCTCGTAAGGGCTGAGTACAAGGCCATGAGAACTTCCCTTTTCCCGCTGACCACGCTATTCCTGATCCACGCCAGGATCCTGTTGGCCTTCTTGGCCACCTGGGCACACTGCTGGCTCCTATGAAGATTGCTGTCTACCTGCACCCCCAGATCCTCTTCTGCTTGGCATCTTTCGAGCCATTCATATAGCCAGCTATGCAAGTTTGAGCGATTTGGGATATAGTATCTTTTTTGGTGACTTTCCTGGAAAGACATGTCTGCTTGCCATTTACCGAGCCGTGGGAACTATAGATCCAGAAGGTTCTTGTTACAGTACTTCAATAGGGTCAGTAATAAAGACAGTTAAACTTGCATGCCCTCTGTTTTACACAACAACATTGCTCACAAAATTCTTCATAACTTTTATGTGACAGTTTAAGAGGATGAACCTAATTAAAGAACAGATAATTTGCTGTTTTATCTTCTTCTTATATGGAAGAACCAGGCATCTCCAAATGAAATCTGGAGCACTGCCTAAACTCAGTCAAAAGGCATCTTACAAACCCTGTGCACTGGATTTATTTGTAAAACTGACTTACTGAAAACAATGAATATTAGAAGGATAATCTTTTCTGTTTTTCAAGGATTTTTTTTAAGACCTAAGTCACAGTTTATTAAAAAAAAAAAAGATAGAGATGGAAGATAATGAAATAAGCTCAACTGAATCCATTAATCTAGAGGACTAATTTTGCAAATATTTGTATGTTGTGCTTACTTTAAGAAGTCTATAATTGAAAAATTCTCATTCCAGAACAAAAACAGTGCAAAATTGCCAAGCTGTATGCATGCTCTAGACTACACACATTCGTTTATACAATTACAGTGTTACTGATTCATTTCTCTCGCAGTATTTATTCCTCAGTCATGATTAATCTTGGAAAACTAAGCTATGGAAAAGTGTAGTTGTTCTGTGATGCACCTAACAAGCACAAAAGAGGCAGTATGTAAAATAATACTTGATCAAAAGTACCAACATTTACTTTTGGCTTAGTAAAAGTGGCTGATAAATCATTCCCTTTAGTGTTCTCTATTACGGCAATACTGTACTTTGAAAGTGATATATTGGCACAAGCCATTGTGTTCTGCCACAGTGCAATTAGGAGGTCCCTTTAAACAGCTTTATCATATGCATACATAGACTGATTAATTTTCTAATCAAATGTTCCAGGAAATCATTAACCATGATACTAAACAGTGTTGTGCTAATTATTCTCTTCACAAAGCATTCCATATAAATTTACAAATATTCTAAAGACACCACAGAATCACAGGATCATTCAGGTTGGGAAAGACCCTTTGGCACATCATGTTCAACCATTACCTCTACTCTACAACTTCACCCCTAAACTGTAGCTCCTAACACCACATCTATGTGACTCTGGAACACAGGTAGGGATGGGGGACTCAACCACCTCCCTGGGCAGCCTACTTCAGTGTTGACCACTCTCTCCATGAAGAACTTTTTCCTGATGTCCAGTCTAAACCTACCCTGTTACAGCTTGAAGCCTTTTCCCTGGTTCTGATGCTAATGACCTGTGGAAGAAACCACCACCAACCTTGAGCATCTACCCTACACAGCCCCACAGCTTCCCAGTGTTAAATCCCAGTCATGGGAAAATCCAGTTTGGGGCTGAGTTTATTGCCTGAGCTCCAGGTAGTTGGTAATCATTTTATTTTTTAGGTTACTGCTTGTGTTACTCTTGCTGAAGGACTGAGATCTTTGTTCTTTTGATGTTATTGCATTGGAACAAAAGTCCCTCAAATCATGTGGAAAAAGGAAATGCAGTTGTTGGAGGGAGTGTTTTATTTTCACTGCATTTAGAATAAAAATATGAAAACCTGACCATCTCTCTTACTGAATAGCACAAGAAAATGACACTTGTTCTGTTTCAGACAATACTCTAGAGATATGAATATGAGCATTAGCCTTCTTTGTCCAAATGATACCTAACACTGAGATTTGGAAATTGATTTTCCCCTGAGTAAGTGTCCAGTTTGCACCATTATTTTAACTACTGTTATTAAAAATAAATGTAAGGAATTGATGGTAGTAATGAGAAGCTATATTAAAATACTTTGTGAGAAATTACCAGCTAATTTCTAAAGTATATGTTATTTTCTAGTCCATAGCATACAAAAATCTCTATTTATTCATTTCCCCTGTCTTGGAGTTGTCACCTATTGGCCACATTGGCCAGGTCCAGGATGAACAAACTAATTAATTTAACAAGGTTGCTAATGAGCTGGATGTTTCACTTGCTACTTAGGGGCCATGGGCAGAAAGGCACAGGCTCGATTTGGAGTAAAACAAAGCACATCTAATTCAAACAGCGGAAAAACCCATGTCCAAAACACACAGAGCAATTACCCGGTTCTTACCTGACTGGGCCAAGCAGGAGAAAAAGCCCTGAACAGTCCTTTTCCCTGTAGCAATGTGGTGTCCCCACCACCACAAGAGACAAGCCCTTCATGACTTTTCTGCGGTTAGCATGGAGGTTTTCCGTGGGCTGTGGGTCATCCCAGAACCTGACTGGTCCAGTTCAGCTCCCTCTCTTGGAAACAACAGTTCCTTTAGGAGTAAGTTGCTGGCTCCATGTCCTCAGGGGCAATCCCCTGTTTCAGTGTATTGTCCTCCAGAGGATACAGACTATCTTGCTCTAAGCACTTCCTCTTGCTTTTGTATTAACGCACTGTAGGAACTTCGCTAGTATCTGGGGTCTCCACAGACTCATTTTCTCCTCCATCACCACATCCCAAGGGTAAAACGGCCACCACATTATGCTCAGCCCAGTGGCTGCATGGCTCCTCCCAACACAAAAGGCCAAAATCAACAGGAAGTTGTCCCACAGGTCTTTCCCTCCCCAAAATAAGTTTATTCACAATGGTGCTCAAGCTTCAAGAGGCAGGTGAGTACATGGAGATGGGGGAAGCTTCTGTCTTCAAAGCTTCTTTACCAGTGCTACTGCTGGCAACCCAATATATAGTGATATCAAAGCGAGATCCTTTGAGCATCTTGGATCACAGCAGGCCAGGTCCAGTTGGGAACCTGTCAGATACAAACTGTACAAAGCACCAGGGTTAAGTCAGGCTTCTTAAGACTCAATTATTATCCACTGATATTGCTGGAGCATTTTAAGTACTCTAAACTTGAGAAGGAAATTTTAACTATAGGCTGGCCTCTCTTTCATCCACCTCTCTGCTCATTTCTGTGTTTGCAAACACGAGTGGTCCCTTCCAACCCTGTTCAATTCTATAACATCTTCCCAGGGAGGGTGATGGGACACTCATCAGGGGGCTGCCTGAGGAAGTTTGTGTAGTCTCCTTTTCTGGAGGCATTTTAAACCTGCCTGGACCTGGTCTGGGTGATACTGCTGTGGCAGGGGGATTGGACTGGATGATCCTTCCAGGTCACTTCCAATCTGTAATATTCTGTTCTGTGACTTGGTCTGGGTGCCCTGCTGTGGCAGGAGGATTGGACTAGATGATCTTTCGAAGTCCCTTCTGATCCCCGATGATTCTATATTCCTCTGGACCCAAATAACTCTGCATTGTGTGCTGTGAGGTTATGCACTTCC
>VZRI01001310.1:34006-80819 GCA_013397515.1 Upupa epops | reverse complement strand
AAAGGGAAGAGACTTCCATCTGTTCCTGCTTACTGTAGAAATGTGGTGTCCATCAGGTTCACAGACACATCTCTCAGACTCAGTGGGGTGGTCATTTTAAAGCCTAGTGTTCTGTCCCATGTGCTTCCAAGCCAGTACAATTTCCAAAATACTGAGTCCTACAGCCACAAATGAAGTGAGAACATTCTTCATTTCAACAAACAGTGAAATTCAGACAAAACCTTCTTTCCATTGATCCTTGAGGTACCTCTCTCTCTCTCTCTCTGTTCACCTCATTACCAAAGCAAGATAGTTGCTGCATTCAGCATCCAGTGCCACATGTGGTCTCTCTGAAACACAGATGAGAAAAGAAATTAAAAAGAAGGAGCTGGAAATTCAAACAGAGAATCTCCACACCCCTTCTGTTCAAAGAGCAGCAAAAACTCAGCTTGCAGTTTTGCAAGTCAAACATCAAGGTGTTCAACATTGTCCTACATTACATCCCTGTCTCTGAAGTAGAGAGACATGGATTTGACAGATGGACCATTTGGTGGATAAGGAGTAGGCTGGACAGTTGCACTCAAGCAGTTGTGTTCAATGGCTCAATGCCCAAGTGGAGATCAGTTAGGAGTGGTGTTGCTCAGGGATCTGTTTTTGGTCTGGTGCTGTTTAACATCTTTGTCAGTGCTATGGACAGTGGTACTAAGTGCACCCTCAGCAAATTTGCTGATGATATCAAGCAATGTGGTGTTGAGAAAAAGACCCATGCAAGCTGTGTGAAGTTCAACAAGTCCAAGTGCAAGGTTTTACATCTACATTGTGGTAACCCAAAGCACAGATACTAATTGAGTGGTGAATTGATTAAGACTATTCCTGAGAAGAAGAGGTGTTGGTAGATGAGAAGCTCAGTATGAGACAGCAACATACAAGAGCAGCCCAGGAGAACAACTGTGTCCTGGGCTGTATCAAAAGAAGTGTCATGAGCAGGTCAAGGGAGGTGATTCTACCCCTCTACTCTGCTCTGGGGCACCACATCCAGTTCTGTGAGTGACCAGAGGATATGGAACTGTTGGTGTGCGTCCAGAGGAGGTCCATAGTGACGATCAGATGGCTGGAGGATCTGTTCTATGAATAAAGGTAAGGGTATTGTCGCTGTTCAGCTTGAAGAAGAGAAGGGTCCAAAGGGGTCTTACAGCAGCTTTCCCATACCTGAAAGAGGCCTATGGGAATGCTGGAGAAGGCCTTTTTATGATGGATACTAGTGACAGGGCAACATGGAATGGTTTCAAGCTAAAAAAGAGAGTGATTAGGTCTTTGACAGAAATTCCTCTCTATGAGAATGGTGAAATACTGAAGCGGGTTACACAGAGAAGTACCTGATGGCCCCTCCCTGGAAGCACTCAAAGCCTGTTTGGAGGGGTTTCTGAGCAACCTGATCTACTGACAGGTATCCCTGCTTATGGGAGGTGGGTTGTAATTAGGTAATCTCCGAGGTCCCTTCTGGCCTAAATCATTCTGTGATTCTGTGAACAAAATTGTTAGAGCTCAGTCTAGGTTTGTAGCTGGTAATTGCAAAACTAATGTTCCGTCCAATTTTGAATAATTAATGGGACATTTTTAAAGAAATCATTAGTTTTGGTAAAGTGCACTCAGAAACTTCAGTGGAACTGGGTTGCATTGAAGAGCCTTTAGTTGAGTATCAGAAATAACTAGAATATGTTGAGCAAACTGAATGTACATAAATCCATAGCTCTAATGGGATGCACACGTGTGTGCTAAGAGAGACAGTGGAAGTCATTTCTAAGACACACTCGATCATCTTTTCTAAATCATGGGGATGAGGAAAGGTGCCTAGAGATTGGAGGTTAGCAAATGTCACTCCAATCTTCAAAAAGGGTGAGAAAGAGGACCCAGGTAATTAAAGACCAGTTAGCCTCACCTCCATCCCAGGAAAGGTGATTGAACAATTTGTCCTGGATGCTATCTCTAGGCACATCAAGGACAAGAGGGTCATTAGGAACAGTCATCATGGCTTCATCAAGGGTAAGTCAAGCTTCACCAACCTGACAGCCTTTTATGAGAGCATAACCAGGTGGACAGATGATGGCAGAGCAGTGGATGTGGTCTGTCTTGACTTCACTAAGGCATTTAACACAGTCTCACATAGCATCCTCACAGCCAAACTGAGGCAGTCTGGACTGGATGATTGGGTAGTGAGGTGGACTGTGAACTGGCTGCAGGATAGAAGCCAGAGAGTAGTGGTTAATGGGACAGAGTCTAGTTGGAGGCCCGTATCTAGTAGAGTCCCCCAAAGATCAGTGCTGGGACCAGTCCTCTTCAATCTATTCATTAATGACTTGGCTGAGAGGTTAGGGCGCCCTGTCAGCAAGTCTGCTGATGACACAAAGCTGTGTGGTGTCACCGACACCCCTGCAGTCTGTGTTGCCATTCAGTGAGACCTGGACAGGCTGGAGAGCTGGGCAAAGAGAAACTGAATGAAGTATGACAAGAGTAAGTGTAGACTCTTGCCTCTGGGTAAGAACAGCCCCAGGCACCAGTATAGGTTGGGGACTGACCTGTTGGAGAGCAGTGTAGCAGGAAGGGACCTGGGGGTTCTAGTGGATAGCAGGATGACTATGAGCCTGCAATGTGCTCTTGTGGCCAAGAGGGCCAACAGCATCCTGGGGTGTATCAGAAGGGGAGTGGTTAGCAGATCAAGGGAGGTTCTTCTCCCCCTCTACTCTGCACTAGTGAGACTGCATCTGGAGTATTGTGTCCAGTCCTGGGCCCCTCAGTTCAAGAAGGACACAGAAGGGCCTCTTTAGCTTAGAGAAGAGGAGGCTGGAGGCTGAGGGTGACCTCATGAATGTCTATAAATATGTGAGGGGGGAGCATCAGGTGGATGGTGCCAGGCTCTTCTCAAGTTCATCTAGTGAGAGGAGAAGCGGCAGTGGGTGCAAACTGGATCATAGGAGGTTCCATATAAATATCAGAAGGAATTTCTTCTCTGGAAATGTTCAAGACCCACCTGGATGTGTTCCTGTGCAATTTGGTCTAGGTGATCCTGCTGTGGCAGGGGGACTGGACTAGATAATCTTTCAAGGTCCCTTCCAAACCCTAATGATTCTATGATTCTATGATTCTGTCAAAGAAATGTCAGGAGAAACAATAGAAGGAGTCATAGGAGAACATGACAAACATCTGATATGTTTATACAGAAATATGAGAAGTCAGAAGGATAAAGAAGAACTTTTAACTCTTTAGACTCAGTTAAAAATACCACTGAATCCACATCATAAACATAAATTGCAGAACTGGTACGGCTCTGGAGGAGTGCAAAGAACTTACTTATTAAATAGAGCAGGGTGATAATGTCATAAATCCTTACATGTAAATCGAGAATCCAAATGCATTCTCTGAGGACTCTGAAATATTACTGAGCAAATATAAATTGTGAAAAACTGTGCTAAGCAAAATAAGAGATGAGTAAAGAAATAGAAATCAGATTAGTGGTCACAAAATTAGAAATTATATGTTCTGTGGAAAAAAAAGGAACAGGGTTGATACATCAAAAATCTCTTGATAGAACAAGGAATGTCTTATTCAGAAAGTGATACATAAATTGCTAACAATACTGGTAAGTGCAATGCTCAAGGATGAAAATCTTGAGTAAAACTTCAAGACAGAACTTGTACCAAGATGGAATAAATAAGAAACACAGCAAGTAAAACATGCAGCTGTGTAAGGGCCTCAGAATATATAAAAAGGGCTTTTTTTAAATCTAGAAATAAAGACCTGTGATGAAAGATTAGTCATAGGAAAGAAAAAATACAGAAACACATATGGGTAAAATTAGAAAGGCCAAAGCACGCTATGAGTTATAGCTAGCATGGTTACAGAAGACAGTAAAAACATGTTTTCTATAAACTGTATGTTCAAAGAAAATACCAAAATTAAGGTCTCTACTTAACTGGGGAAGAAAACAAATAAAAAGGCATGTTTTAAAAAAATGTACTAATTGTGACTTGAGTTTTTACCAAAAGAATATGATCATAAGCCTGAACAGAAGTAGAACAAGGAAATGTAAATTGGAGATACTGTTCACATCACATCAGAGTTTGATCTGTCATCATTTATTCCACTCAGCTCCTCCCACTAGATTCTCAGGAGCCCATCAGATGTGGGCAGTGTCCCAAACTTCCCACCTTATGCAACAGACATGTCATTCCCAGGCAAGAACACACGTGTGCTTGTAAGATTAGATGACCAGCAGCTGTGTGTCTTCAGGGTTATGCAACCATCAGAACTGGGGAGGTATCTATGACTAGCAGTAATGCTACAGTTTCTGACCTCTTCAAAATAGGGAACCAGAACTCAGGCAAAGAAATCAGTTAGGTAGATGCATGTCTGTTTACAGAGTAATTCCCCATTGTCAAACCATAAAAGATGCTCCGGTAGGATTTCACAGGTCTCCTGCCTTGGAGTTTATTTTAGAAAATATCTTAACTAGTAAACCTAATAGTAGACTAGACTATCAAACCTGTGAGAATCTCTTATGCAGGACATATCAGAAGCATCTTGAGAAACAGTCTGAGTCCAAAATGACATTCACAAAGAATAATAAAGGTCTAGCATAAAAAATATCTTTAAAAACATGTGATGTGAAATTTAGGGACATTTATAAACTACAGCAGCAGAAAAATGAGTAAAAACTACTCAGGCTGCAATACTGCAGAAAACCTTCTGGCTGCAGTCAAGAAAGAAGTGGACTGGGGATGCTTAAGATTTAAAACCCAAGGAAATCATACTAGGTCTACCACACTGACATACCAGAGAAGTTTATTTTGTTCTACTGTATGTTGCTACGGACTGGAAGTGATTATTCTGCTGATTAAGTGCCAAGGTCTCTGTCCAACTTTGGGCACCCTTTAAAAAATAATCATCAAGAGATATTTACAAAAGGCAATAGGAAACATGAGTCATAAAGAAAAATTGCACAATCAAGTTTTAAGTGTAAAAAGACATAGGTAAGCATTTGTGTAATATATAAACAGTCTATTTAAATTTCTATAGCACAAAGAAGGAGAAAATACCTTAACTTGCAACAAAGAGGATGTGAAAAATCAGGAAAGTGTATCTTATTTCCAGGACAGGTAAGCAAAGGAAGTCATGATATAGTCACTGGAGATTTTAAGGAGCAGGACAAACGTTTATCAAACTAGTTTGAAGTACACAAAGCCTGCTTTAGAGCATAATTTTGAACAGTATTACTTTGCTTGTTTTAAACTTATTTTTTCCCCTGAGCTTTTAATTATTTCATTGTGGGTTTTTTGGTCCTACAGCTAAAATACCTACAAGGATCTGACTTTTTTTTTCCTCACATTAAAAAAATGTGTTTGCACTTAAAAAAAACTGTTTGCACTTCTAAAATTTTGAGAACCCCTTCCTAGAAATGTCCCAGGATGAAGATGAAGATTATTACACCAACATTCTCTTCCCAGGTGTAAGACTGACAAAAATGAAAAAAAACCTACCAAATTTTTTATTGAAATTAGAGTAAAAGGAAGGAGAAAAGACACAGGTAACATATAGTGGACATAAAATAGCCATCTCGTGGGTAAAATGAAAGACAAAATGAAAATAATAGAGGAGAGCTGAGCTATAGCTAATTTGGGGGACCCATGGTACTCGAAGGTCTGAGACACCATTCCCCAGGTCCTGGACCAAAACACACAGTAAGCTTTCACTGAAAGGACACAAGGAAGATAGAAAGTAAAAGTTTCTGTGTGCCTTAGCAAACATGAAGCACTGTAAAACAACAGAAGAAGTCAGAACAACCTGGAATTCATACATTTCATGTTTGAAGCCAATAACCTTCTTTTAAAGCTCTTCCTGATTTAACATGCTTGACTTTAGTTTTAAGAGCTGTCGAGGTACACTGTCACAAGGTGTCTTTTCTAATAAGCAGTACACTGTTGTCTCTTCAATGCCCTCTCCCTACCTAAAAGAGAAACACTAATATGCATATGTTGTACTGAGCCTAGGTTAGGCCCAAAGTCGTACTAAGAAGAGATTAAAATAAACTCTGATTACACTGCAGAGGCCAAATTAATCTGGGAGAAGAGAGAGGAGAGAGGAAATAAGTGGGTGTGTTAATTCTTGAACTTAATGGGTTTTTTTTCATTCACCTTTGCACTGGAAAAGAGGTAAGGCTGGAAATTTTTCAAACTTACTGCAAAACAGTAACAAAACGGCGAAAAAATTGGCACACGAGACAATTTTCAGAAAATATATTCAGTTTTAAACTGCAGGTTTCCATTCTACTGGAGAAAAGCCAAAACACCACTACATGTCTTCTTACAAGAAAATGTGTAGGTAGAATATATTCTATGCAGGGGGATTGGACTAGATGATCTTTCAAGGTCCCTTCCAATTCCTAGTGATTCTATGATTCAAATAGAAAAGAACAGAAATAGTATCTCTACTGTACTGCAGAAGACTTTTTCCACCAACAAATACAAAGAATTAACAAAGATAAGGCAACTAACAACAATAAAAAATAGAAGAAAAACTGTGGTTTTCTTCTATGTAAGGGATTATGAATCTGCAACATCAACAGATTTCATAATTAATAGTCAAATAATAACATCTAAAGGTAATTAACATGTACTTACCTTACCATCACTCTGGTGTTGTAATTTCCTGCTCAAAAAATGTTAAATACTTTGAATTAATTAACTTCTACTTTTGTGGTCACTACACTTAAAAAAACAGTTAGACCTGAGTGTGTTTCAGTTCTATCCTATCATCCTGTTAACACTACTATTCTACCTAGTTTGTAGATTTCTCCACAATCTAGTTGAATACGTTATTGTCTTCCATGCTAACAACAAAATACATCACTAATTGCCAAAACCCACAGAAGGTAAATCAGTTAATTTCAGTGTTCATGCACTGATATTAGCTTTAGATGATTTTAGTTGAAATTATTAGTCTCACCTAAGGCTCCACTAAAATATTGTTATGCTGCTCCTTAACCTTTGGAAGCTTCTTATATGTGATCTTAACATAAAGAAATCCATAGAAACTTTCTGTTCCCATAGCACTCTCTGCACATCTAATTAATTGTTGGGTGGTCCAGCTACACAACAGTGGTCTTGAAGGTGAAACATTAGAACAAAGAGCACATGACCTGACCCCTACCATTCCCTATTTTTATACTATTGAATTGTGTCAGTTGTTGACACTCTTTTTTAAAGTTTTCCCATAGTTTTATTTGGAAAAAATAAAGATTTTAAAAAAGGTAGAGATCTCCATCTGAAAACACTTTATGAAAGCATATTTATGCCTAAGAAGTGCAGACTGAAACAAAACACTTGTGTGAACCTGAGGACAGAAAATTTTCTATCCCCATCCCCACCCCTCGATAATTTTGTATCATACTTATTTGCTGAGCTATTCACCCTTCATCATCTTTAAAGTTACTACCAACTGAAGAATTCCACTACAGATCTCATATGTCATGAAGAAAAGGTTTGATAGGAAAATGATACCACTTACTGTGGAGGAGCAGAGTGTGCATGTGTGTGTACCTGTGTGTGTGCATGTGCATTACATGGAAATAATTATTACATTTTGTTCAGTTGCAGGTTACTGGCTTTTAGCCCAAATTCCTTCCCCACCTAATCTGTCAAAGTTAATAATCATCTCACTGCCATGAGCACTTACAACAATACAGTCTTTTCACTCTGCCAAAATTAATCTATTACTTATCTGATAATTTTCTCTGCTTACATCTGACAGCATCATGTAGTTCCAGTTCCAAACCCCAAAGTCCCAGCTAGACTGTGTGCAAGTGTAATCCCCTTCTTAATAATTGACTCCACAGAATGTTTAAGCATTACAAAAAAACACCAATTAAATTGGGCATGGCGGGGAAGGGGGAATATTAAATCATCTCTCTATATTTACTGCCCTTATGTTTCTAGCTTTCTTGCTTTCTAATGTTATGAAGATGAAAAAGGTTACTAAGCATTTCCAATACAGCAGTTATGCTATAAAAGAATGATCCTAACATAAGAACATAAGCACTCTTAGAATCATTGAATGTTTTGGATTGGAAAGGACCATAAAATTCATCCAGTCCAAACTCTGTATTGTACAGGGACATCTTTAAGTAGATCATTTTGCTCATATGCCTGAACAACTGGAGCCCACCTCTCTTGGCTATCTGATTCAGTGTTTCATCAACCTCATTGTAAAATACTTTTTTCTTATATCTAGTCTAAATTTTTTATGTGAAAACCATTACCCCTTATACCACTGTGTCCTAGCCAAGCTTTAAAACACAATGTCTAGGGGTTGAAGCCATCTATATCTCACCCAAAGTTACTCTGCTCTCTGCCACAAAGATTGGAGAAGTGAGGAAGACATTGGACAGAATTCCCTCTCCTGGTGGTGAACAGCTGAAATACGCATTTATGCTGAATTGTGGAGTACCACAGCCCGTGGAAGACAAAGTGCATCCCAAAAACTTCAGAATATCTGTGATAAGAAAACAAATTTTCCCCCCTTTGTTCACTGAATGGCAGCCAGTCAACAAGGGATACGGGAGGAATAAAAGAGGAAGTAAAATGTATTTTCCTACCCACTTCTTTCCAGAAACTCATTCGCTTCCAGAGAAAAGTCTTAATAGGATGGCAAAAACGTGAATGCATATTATAAAGTCAAAACGGTATTTCCAGATACTAATTTTAACTTTGTTTCCAGGTAAACTAATAAACTATTGGGGAAAGAAGCCAGATATCTTCCTAGCCGTCCCAGAACAGAACTCCTCTTTCTTCTACCTTAATTTTTTTAATCAATTTATGGTTTTACATACATAGATGAGACAAAGATAAGCCATACGAGTATCTGACTATTTTATTATATCTGATCATGACACTAAATGAGAAAAAACATCCAAAAAGAAATCCAGAACACTTACTTTGACACGTAAAGGTAAATGTCACCAGCAGGATATCATCTTTCACTGCTGAAATACTTATCAGTTATATCCCAATATGACCAAAGTAGTACTTTATGTGTCAGACTTCATTTGATGTTTATGGAAACCTGCTTTTGAATTAATTTGCAAGAAGAGAAGGATACATATTTCTGTTGCAATTCCCAAGCTCAGGTCTCATAATAATATGTAAATCTCTCAGCTAAATGCAGAAATGAGCTTTAAAAGAAAGTTATTTATATCATGGAATTATTCAGTCAAATTGGAAACTAATATAACCTGCCACAGTCTCATGTATCACTAATGATATTTGATTATAATCAAAACTGTGCATATCCTGTGAGTAAAGAGAAAAGTATTTCTGAATGATAGAACTAATTTAAATCTAAAACCTAATGACACTCATGAACTGTATATATTGAAAAAGAAAATCAACATGAATAAAAACAAATTGGTAGACCAACTTTAAAAATGTAAGACCAGTTTTGCTTCAGTCTTCCCATTTTAGTACTAATTATGGTTTCCACCCTGAACATCTTTGTAAGAGGCTAAGGTTATTGCCCCAATAACTTCCAAAGCAATGTGCTTAATTTACATTCCAGTTCAGCAAATCTGACTTAACTGAAAAAATTCCTCCTTGTAGAAAACTCAAGGATAAAGATAAGCAAGATTCTGCCACATGTGACATTGCAGAAAATCTGTCATCTTGATCAGATGAAGAGATTGCATTTCTGCCTTATCAATAAAGCAGGTAAAAAATGAAGGAAGATAAAACCAGTTCAGATGGATAACAGAATTACAAGTCTAGCATGTAATCACTATAACTATGTACGTTTTCATTTGGTAGATATCTTCTAGCTCAAGCTGAAACATCACGCTCTGGTTTTAATGAAAAGCAGGGGGCCTCTTGCTGTCCTAGGGTGAAATCGGAGCTCTCAGCTGGCTGCTTGAAGTGTCTGTACACCAATGCATGCAGCGTGGGGAATAAGCAGGAGGAGTTAGAAATCTGTGTCCAGTCAAGTGATTATGATCTGGTGGCAATTACAGAGGCCTGGTGCAACAGCTCGCATGACTGGAATGATGTCCTTTTCAGGAGAGAGAGATCAGCAGGGCAAAGTGATGGAGTTGCTCTTTATGTGAGAGAGCAACTGGAATGTAATGACTTCTGTCCAGGGGCGGATGAAGAGAGAGTTGAGAGTTTGTGGGTGCAGATCAAGGGGCAGGCTGGCATGGGTGACACTGTCGTGAGTGTCTATTACAGGCCACCAGATCAGAATGAGGAAGTTGATGAGGTCTTCTACAGGCAACTGACAACAGCCTCACAGCTACAGCCCCTGGTTGTCAAGGGGGATTTGAACTCCCCTGATATTTGCAGGAAGACCTATTCAGCCAGCCATCCACAGTCTAGGAGGTTCCTCCAGTGCAGTGGTGACAATTTCCTGATGCAAGTGATGGAGGAGCCAACTACGAGAAGAGTGCTGCTGCATCTTGTACTCAACAACAAGAAGGGTCTGGTTGAAGCAGTGAAGGTTGAGAGCAACCTTGGTGGCAGTGACCATGAGATGGTGGAGTTCAGGGTCTCATGTGGTAGAAACAGACTGTGAACTGGCTGCAGGATAGAAGCCAGAGAGTAGTGGTTAATGGGACAGAGTCTAGTTGGAGGCCCGTATCTAGTAGAGTCCCCCAAGGATCAGTGCAGGGACCAGTCTTCAATCTATTCATCAATTACATGAATGAGAGATTAGGGTGCACTGTCAGCAAGTGCTGATGACACAAAGCTGGGTGGTGTCACCAACACCCCTGCAGACTGTGCTGCCATTCAGTGAGACCTGGACAGGCTGGAGAGCTGGGCAGAGAGAAACTGAATGAAGTATGACAAGGCACCAGTATAGGTTGGGGATTGACCTGTTGGAGAGCAGTGTAGCAGAAAGGGACATGGGTTTCCTAGTGGACAGCAAGATGACTATGAGCCTGCAATGTGCTCTTATGGCCAAGAGGGCCAATAGCATCCTAGGGTGTATCAGAAGGGGAGTGGTCCCTTCCAATCCCTAATGATTCTATGATTCTATGTTTACCCATCAGGCTCTTCACTGAAACTCACCAGTGTAAGTCATATTTCATAGCTCAGCTGTAGCCACTGACATGATCACAAATAGATTATATAATATTTTTTTTACATGAAGACCAGGTGTATCAAGAGTCCTTTCAGTGAAGATGAAGATACAGTTTCAGAAATAGTAGGAAATTCATTACATCATGTGTCACATGCATACCTTTTGGATGACATTTTCTGGTGATTTAATCATAAGCTATGAACCAGAATATCTCTTTGATAGTGAAACAAAACGCCTGTGGCAGAATATAAATGGGAACAACCAAAAGAGAATTATTGAAAGTTATCCTCATAATTACACTTGTCCTTCTCAGACATCAATATTGAAATGTGAAAGCCAACATCATAATCCAGGCTGTTACATTCATAAGTATACATAACTTATATAACTATATGCATACATAACTTACTATTTCTTAAATTGATTTTAAGTTAATCTTTGCAATATGCTCTTGGACTCGTTCTGTAATTTGTGTTGTTTAATTAGCTCACCTTATGTTGAGAAAGGTCATGTAACTGTCATCACAGCATTTGTACTTGAAAAAACTCTTATGTAGTCTAACAGTACTCTATAGCCTGTGACAGTACTGTTGGGTAGAACTAGAACCTTATTTCAAAATCTAAAGAACACCACAAGATATTGTTACTGTAACAAATTATAATAAATGACTAATATTCTACTGTAGTTTTTCAAATTAAAAGTGAATATACTAATTTACCAGAGAGGCTGAATAACCCAACAGTAACTGGATTCATTTTCTTTTACTTTTTAGTGGTTCTTCACAAATTTCCATCCACTGTGATACCGCCTTAAAATAACCTCAAGAAGGTGAAAGCTGATAAAAACCACACAGTATACTTTACTTCTGTCAGAAGTATACTTTAAAAAATAAAGACTAAAAACATTTGCAAACACACTGTGCTACTTAAAATCTAATTTTAAAGCGTCACAAGAAGAAACCCTGGATAAATCAAAAGCATATTGTATACAGTAATTCACTTACAGTACTGAAGAGTGATGTTGTTAAGATGTACTAATCCATTTTTGGCATGAACAGCAGAGGGGCAAGATAGTTCACAAATACAGGTTATAAGCACTGTTGCTACAGCTACCATTCCTGTGATCTCAGGAAAACTCTGAAGCATGTTGTTTCCTTTCTGAAAAGCTTTAATATTTACACACACACTTTTGGGTCTGGACAGATGAATCATTCTCACAGCAGATAAATCTTTCCGACTGCTGATTATTCAATCATGTTCATTTTATTAATACATTTTGCCTGTAAATATTCTGTAATAAAATGCTATCAACTTCTATTCCAATAGCATATGCATAAACACAGCTGCTCCCAGAGAAAACAAAAGTCTTTCTAATTTGCTGTTTATTTCAGAAACTCTAGAGATCACCACCTCAATTCAACAAATAAACTGGATCTAAATTAAGAGGTTGGGACTCACCAGGACTGAAAGATATGTCCTTTACAGTTGGTCTACCTGACACATGTGATAGTGGCAAGATGCACACGATGACTAGTATAATTGTCAGTATTCTTATTCATTGCTAAGTCTGAGAACTTGTGCATCAAGCTGCAGTTTTAACTAGGTTTAGTAGTTGGAACCAAAACTCACCTTGACCAGCTAAACTGCTACACACAAAAGCAACCATGACATACTTTTTAAGCTGTGAATAGGCTGCCTGTATTTTAAGCCACTTCAGTGAAGCAAATTCATGCTAAACACTACCTCTGTCCATCTTCTCAATATGCTGAATATGCAAATAATCTCAAATTACTAACTACTTAGAACAATGAAAATAGTAAAAGAACAGTGAGAACCAGATCTCAGTAGAGCAAAGTGAGAGAACGCAACAGCAGACTTCTGTGTGAGGAAGTTTAGAAGTGGAGACAGGTGAAAAGGGGTTACAAGAAAAACATGGAAAGATATCAGTATGACAGACTAAAGAGTGAAGGCATCTTTGGGATGGGGGCATGAGGTCTTGTTAGACATAGAGGAGAAACAGCAAAGAAAAGCAATTTGAGGGCTAAAATTTGGGGGTTTCCACTGAAAAAATTGCATAGATAATGCAGATGTGTTCTAACTGAACAGGAATTGGATGTCAGAATCCTAGAATCATAGAATGGTGGGGATTGGAAGGGAACTCCAGAGATCATCTAGTCCAAACACCCAGCCAAAAGCAGCAGCATCTAGGGCAGGCCACACAAAAACATATCCAGGCAGGAATCTTGTTGAGCAGAAAAGGCCAGGAGCAGTTCACTATGTCTGAGGACAAGTGAAACAGCATGGTTCATGACATTGTACCTGTATCTCTCATCACTAAAAAAGCTGACCATATCAGAACTTTCCCTGGGAACATGCCCTGTCACATGATCCTCTCTCACATTATATTCTTGCACTGTCCAGGTCAGACCTACAGCCTAAAACTAAGGCAGAAAGTGTGCTTATCAGTACACCGCAACCAACTGCAGGCTAGCATCAAGTCTTTCGCCTAGGCGCTGTATGGTTTATGGTCAGACCACAACCAAGTTGCTGAAGTGAAGAGATGGTGAACGATGGGGAAAGACAAAATACATCATTAAAGATAAACTAGGGGATTCATAGGGAGTTCCCTAAACATAGAGGAGCGGGAGGGTCAGACAAATAGGCCTTGGTGGACAAAGCAGGTTAATTGCTTATATTAGAGTCACAGGGACAGTGTGTAGAGTCTGTAAAGTATGTAAATGCTCTGTTCCTCACAGAACTCACAGTGGCTGCCACTGCTGATGACAAGATCCATCAGTCATCACACTGAGCCTCTCCACTGAGTCTGTCCAGTCATGTCTGGTTTGTAGTGAATGCCCTCTTTCCATATCAGTACATGGAAAAGATAGGTTTGGTTAATTGATTAAAGACATTTCTTTGGTTTCTTAAGGTAGAAGACATTTACTAAAGCAGAATAAAATGTTTAAAATTCAAACAACAAATGTCTAAAGGAAGATAAATTCCATGGGTTGGTGGCTTTTTGGGGGAGCAGTGTGGAGCGCGTTATTTCAGGCAGCGTGGAACTGCCTCTGAGCATTTTTAAAGGAAAACTGGTGCTATTTCTGTCCCTGTTAGTGTGCTCCTGCACATAACTAGTAGAATACTTGAGACAATGGGAGAATTTTAGTTAATGCAGAATAAATATTAACCATCTTTTGATTTCCTAGGACAAAAATAAAGTAAAATATGATGGCCACTTCAACTACATCCAGAGCTAAATTGCAGTTCATGCTGTCCCTCCTAGCACATGTGAAAAAGACTCTTTGTAATGAACTCTACTAAAGAACATCTCTGTTTCATAAGTGCATTTAATACCCTCCTAATCCTGAGATAATTAAAATCGGCTAAAGGTAGTAAAGTACTAAGCCTGTAAAGAGTCTATTGAAGAAATACTCTCCACTTTCTGAACGACATTTATAAAGTTTCCACTGACATACACCAGCATTTTTCCTAACTAAGTAGAAGTACTCCTCCACAGCAAGAGTATAAGTGGGATTGTTTTTGGGACCGCAACATATGCACTGGAGCACAGCTGCCTCAATCCATGTCAAAAAGCATCCTTAGCACATCGTCAGAACTGCCATGCTCTTTAGTCACACACTCCTTGAAGCAATTGCTTTTTGAAAGAGCTCAGACTGGAAGTTACCTCTGACAAATTGACTTTCATTTTGTTTTCTAGTATTGGAAGAAAAGGGATACCACTTAAAATTACATTAAAGATATACATTTTAGTCCTCCAGTGACCAAAGTACTTTGACTATGCCAGATCCAGTGTACAAGCTATCCTTTCCTACTTGTAACCTACATTTTATTTTACATGCATGGGTAGCCTAATCTGAGGCAGAAGAAAATTACAATGGCCACCAGGAAAAGCAGGCTAACACCAAGCCAGTTGCAAACATTATCACAAAATCTATGAAAAACATGCTAAGGTTACAGAGGATGTAGTTCAAAATGAAAGTCTTTTTTTTATTCTAATGAAACCTGATGCAAAAGCATATCTGTTCTGAGATCATCTTAATGTGAATATAATTCTCCACAACATTTAACATTAGGAATAAAAATACTTTGTAACTTTGCTACCTTCTTAGAATATTACACACTGTTAATGGAAAACATACCTTTCGTTCCTAAAACTATAGCATGTAATGAGTGTATTAAATTCTAAGAAGGCACATTTCTTGCGATTAAATTCTAATTTACTATTAAATTGTATATTTTAGGATATCATTACATTTATAAAAATCATTTCAAACCAGTGATGTTGCAGTGTGACTGTACAAAGTTAGAAGAAGAGAGGAGATGCCAGTGACAATCTTTGATAACTCACTAGGCTAAGAAAGTATTAGCAAACTAACATATCACAGACATGGAAAACCTATGATTCGACCCTCTATCCCCATGACCCATGGAGCAGAAGGTACTGCATCCATGTATGACCACACCTTTTATGGGAATGTTGAAGAAAACATTTAAAGCACTACAGAAAAAGTGAGAGCTGCAAAGTTCTCAAAAAGCTGAAAAAGATCTTGTTCTTTAACATTTTAGCTTACCTTCCAATTTTGCTTAAAGGCTAGACACCAGATAGGTAGCAAAGTCAGTGGCTTTACAGAAAACAAGTTTACTCATCCACTTTTTGTGACTTATCAGCAATCAGGTTTATCAAACATTGGGAGTTTGTACCTGAAACATCAGTGCAGATGCATAGAAGTGTTGTTTACCACAGTCAGATAAAATGCTAGTTTTAGACTGAAAAGGAGCAATGGCTAAAACTAGCAAGTCTGAACAATTGCTGAGGACTCATTCTCAAGAGCAGTCAGGAAAAAAATGCCCTTGCACAGACATCCTTAATGTTTTTAATTATCCCAACCAATTGCATTCATATTACTGTAACTGTTTCTGAAAGATCAGCTACGAACTGTACAATATAAATTTGGTACTACCCTTGCTTATAAAGAAATAGAACAAAGCAAAGCTTTATTTTTTTCTGCCTTAGCAATCCATTTGGCAGGAGAACGATGCAGGAGAATGAAGCTTTAGTTGGCAGTGAAAAACACATTCAGAAATCTGGGGTTGGACTGGAAAAGTTCTTCTAGTGCAATAATGGAAAACATAAACCTATCATTCAAAAAAACAACCAAAGGAAAAAAACATACCTTATTTTTTTAAAAGAGTTAATAATGTTTATCTTCCATTCTGAAAAATTTTTATATCAATTGGAAAGTGAAGACTTGTCACTATCCCATCCAAGCACAGAAAAAGGGGGTTGTGGTTTTTTTTCTTAAAAGTCTTTGTTTCAAAGTGCATTGCCTCTTCTTTCTCACTCCATCTTCTGCTTGAAAAATAATATTCTGCACAAGCCAGCTACATGTAAGAAGCCATACAACTTCTCACTCATCCAGATGGATAGTTTACCCCAAAAAACTTGCAGCCACAAGTAGTGTTTACAATCCTGGTAACAGCCATCATCCAACAGAAGCACCCATGCTCATGGAATAGAATGTGATGAAGCTTATGGGATTGAGGAGGAAGTCACCATCCCTCATGACCAGCCACCAAAAATTTATTTCTTACCTTCAGATATGAAAGGTTAATTTCTTATTAAACTCAATTAATTCAGCTTTTCGCAAGTACAATTCAAGGTTTCCCTCAAGCTTTATATACATATTACCACTGTATATAAAGAAAATGGATTTAAAATATATTCTGTATGTTCCAGCTTGGACCTTCAAGACTGAGCTAATCTGAAGCAGGTGTGGAAGATTAGACCCATAAATCACAAAAAAAAGCAGGGGCCATCACATGGTTCTCAATAGTTGCAGGATGATCAACTCTGTGGCAATCAAATAAAATAAACCAGCCTTTTTCATTTATAAATAATGTCCTATAGGTGTTCAGACAGAAACATTCATATAAAAAAGGTGGGGATGGAGAGGTGGGACATGAAAGAAACAGATACCTAATGTAAGAAATGGAAGCAAATTAAGTGGTGTTCAATGGTGTTGAGTCTAGCTAGAGACCTGTAACCAGGAATGTTCTACAGGGATCAGTGTTGGGTCCAGTAGTTACTAATGGCATTGGTGATGGGACAGTGTCTACTCAGCAAGTTTGCTGATGATACTAAACTGCAGGGTTTGGCCATTATACCTGATGGCTGTAGGGCCAATAAGAAGTGCAGAGTCACAGTATCACAGTAATGATGAGGCTGGAAAAGACCTCAAAAATCATCCAGTCCAACCTAAAACCAAGCAAGTAAACCTAAACATCTGACATCTAGATCATGCCACTCAGCTCTTCATCCAGCCTAACCTTAAACACCTCCAGAGACGGTGACCCAAACACCTCTGTTGGCAGCCCGTTCCAAAGCCGGATCACTCTTTGAGTAAGAAACCTCTTCCTAATGTCAAGTCGAAACCTCCCGCGATGAAGCTTAAGACTATGACACTTTGTCCTGTCTCCAGTGTCCAGGGAGAAAAGATTGACCCCCGCCTGATCATAACCATCTTTTAGGAGTAATGAGAAGCATCAATAAAGATTGGGAGGCAACCTGCTGGAGAGCACCTCCGTGGAGAACAATGTTGGAGTTTTGGTGGGCAGTAAGTTATCCATGGAACAGCAAGGTGCTCTTGTGGCCAAGAAGGCAATTGGTATCATGGGATGTATTAAGAAGAGTGAGTCTAGCAGATCATGGGAGGTTCTCTTTCCCCTCTACTCTGCCCTAGTACAACCACATATGGAGTATTATGTCCAGCCCTGGGCTCCTCAATTCAGGAGGGACAGAGATCTGCTTGAGAGAGTCCAACAGAAGGACTGGAGCGCCTATCTTGTGAGGAAATACTGAAAGACCTGGGGCTTTTTAGTCTGGAGAGGAGAGGGCTATGGGGATTTAGTTGCTGTGTATAAATAGGGCTGGGTGTCAAGAAGAAAGAGACTATCTTATTTTACTTGTGCCCTGTAATAGGACAAGAAGGAGTGGATACAAGTTAGAGCAGCGGAAGCTCCACTTCAACATGAGAAAAAATGCCTTTAATGTAAGGGTTACAGAGCATTGGAAAGGCTCTCCCAGATAGATTCTGGAGTCTCCTTCCCTGGAGACTTTCAACACCCATCTGGTTGTGTTCCTATGTGATCTGCCCTAGGTTCTATGGTTCTGCTTGAGCAGGAGGGTTGTACTCAATGACCTCTAGAGGTCTCCTCTAAACTCTAATGATTTGTGTATCTCTGTATCGGTGTGTAAAATGAAATAAAAATAAAGGTTTGGTATAAATAATTCTTATAAACATATGTTCAAGGTTTTACTTAAAAGTGACAGAATCACAAGAGCCTTATTGTTTGTTTTTTTCCATTTGTCTTTATATTTTCCTTGAAAGTATTGTCATTTGTCATGTGATTTTGGTATTGTAGTCCTACAGAATCTTTTTTAATCTTCCAAATAATTTTTAAATTATTAATGTTAATAAGTGCTTTAATAAGAAGTATTTTATTACATATTGCACTCTGTATCACACTGGCATATTTCCCTAAATATGAATACTGTGGAGATAAAAGAGTGTACAATCTTACATATGTACAAGGAAAAATGTGTTAAGTAAAAATAGTATATTTTTGTTAAAAATAGCATATGCAAAAAGAAGGAAAATTTAAATATTCCCAAAATGGAAATATCCTCTTGTTGCAATGTCTTACTGAATCTTTTACAACAGAATTTCTACTGTAAGTAAGTTAGAAATCCATAGAACCAAGCAATTTTTACTGAGTACTTACTCATGTGGTACAAACTTTGTGAGGTTTAAAAGTCAAAAGTTCTACATCTCAATCAAGGCAATCCCAAGAACAAGAACATGCTGTGCGACAAGGAGAAGAACTTTGGAGTGCTGGCAGATGAGAAGCTCAATATCAGAGAGCAGTGTCTATGTGCAGCCCAGAAGAACAATTGTAGCCTGAGCTGTATCAAAAAAGTACCACCAGCAGGTCAAGGGAGGTTGTTCTGCCCCTCTGCTCTGCTCATGAGACCTCACCTGGAGTACTGCGTCCAGTTCTAATGTTCCCAGTAGAAGAAAGGCATGGAACTATTGCAGTGTATCCAGAGGAGGGCCATGGTAATGGTCAGAGGGCTGTAACACCTCCCTGTGAGGACAAGATAAAGGAATTGGGGCTGTTCAGCCTGGAGAAGAATCCGAAGGGATCTTATAGCAGCTTTCCAGTACCTGCAGGGGGCCTACAGGAAAGCTGGAGAAGAGCATTTTTAGAAGATTGCCTAGCGACAGGACAAGAGGGAATGATTTCAAGCTAAAAGAGGGTGTTGTGGATTTCGATTAGATCCTCCCTATGAGGGCAATGAGGCACTGAAACAGGTTGCTTAAGGAAGTTGTGGATGCCCCCTCCCCAGGAGTGTTCAAGTCCAGGTTGGAAGGGGCTCTAGGCAACCTGGTGTAGTGAGAGGTTTCTTTGCCTGTAGCTGGTGGGTTGTAACTAGATGATCTCTGAGGTCCCTTCAACCCCAAGCCATTCTATGAAAATGAACACATCTACCTACTCTTATATCACCAAAACTGAAACTCTTGTGCAAAGACTGTATGAAAAAATGAAAGACCTTGTTAGCCTAAACAGTCTCAACATGAGTTGGACCCATTCTTTCTAGATAAGACATTAATACATTGTAATTTTTGTATCATGATTTTTGGCATTTCATAATGTCTCAGTTTAAAGAAAAACAAAGCCTTTTCAAAACCTTTAATAATATTGAATATGCAGAAGTTACGTACACCTGCACCTCAGACAGCATATTAAACAAAAACATGACTTTACAAACACTTGTACACTATGAATTTTCCAGATCAAACCCCAACTGCTGTATACCAAGAATACAGAATTTTCTACATTTCAGTAGATACTAGCAATTGTATGCAAGCTGCAGGAGCTTTACAAACCCATTTTTCCAGGCCCAGTTTACTTTTGTGAAACAGCTTGCAAACTGTAACAGAGCTTTCCAGGAAGGCACCTTGTAAGTCCATTTCCTATTGTACTTAACAACCTGCCAAAGGAACATTTCAAAGCAGAATGCACGATGTAGCTGATTGAAAGTTTATTGAAGGCTTCCAAAATCACAAAAGTAGACATGTTTATATAAAAATCAGATGTGAAATTGTTTTTTGAAGACATTACACTTGACATTAAAGTGGATTTTAAAAATAATAAGTGTTGCAAACCCTGCAGACTTGCTTTTAATTTGACATAAAATGTTACTGAAATAAAGCAGAATTGCTCCCGTAATTGTCTTCCCACCACTTTTGTCTCTTTGCTGTGTGGACTAAAACAGGTTTTCAGGAAACATACTTTAAATATTGAATGTCTGAAGCCACACAGGGAGATTTTGAGCCCTTCCCTCAAACAGGGATCTGATCAGTTCTCAGTGGAGCCAGTGGTGAAGTTCTGCCATTATCATGAGCAGGAGCAGAGGCCCAAGAGTACCTGGCATACAGTGGCCTCACAAACTGCTCTTGTTTTTCTGGCCCTGCAACTTGTGAACCCCGTAACAGCACAGCTTCTGACACTGACAGCATTTTGTCTGTCTCATGTGGCAATGTAGGTGCTAAGTGAAAAAAAAACAGTGATAAACAATGTGATCCTTCAACATGTTCATAAAACACCAACTCTCCTTCGTAAAATCATTATTTATTTACCCAGCTAGGAAAGTAAAATCCTGTCTTATCCTTTGTATCACCAATGCCAATTCCTTCTGAAACCTGCAAACTTGCAGGAAGCAGCAGCATAAGTGGTTGGTATTGGGAAAACTCGTTTCCCAAGTGATTCTAAGTAGATAGGTGTGTCAGTCTCTTCTCCCCAGACAGCTAGTGATAGGATGAGAGGGCATGGCCAAAAACTGTGCCAGGGGAGGTTTAGGTTGGATATTAGGAAGCACTTCCACATGGAAAGGGTGATTAGATATTGGAATGGACTGCCCAGAGAGGTGATGGAGTTTTCATCCCTGGCTGCATTTTAGAAAACACTGAATGTGGCACTTAGTGCCATGGTCTAGATGATGTGGTGATAGGTCATAGACTGGGCTTGATGATCTTAGAGGTCTTTTCCAGCCTCAATAATTCTGTGATTCTGTGATTTGGACCTTAAATTCACTGAGAGACTTCTGGAAGGAAAAAAAACAGTATGCAGCAATGAGTGAATGAAAGAAGCTCTTCTGCTACAAAGGCAGGACACAGAGAAGTCTTCAAAGTACACAAGAGAAGGAAAATGCCATGGGCTGACATGTACATATAACTTAAATCCACAAGCACTAGAACTGACAGAACTGAGTACATTGGTTATCTTAGCCACCAAGATAATGTTCAAAATTCTTTTAAAGGGTATTGCACTTTTTGCTCTTTCCCATGGTATTATTATTTATACAGAAAGTCACGTTTTTCCTAGGACATTTAACTGTGCTTCCCTATTTGGCAAAAATTAGAGCTATAAAGACTTAAAGATCGAATTCTGGACAATCTGAATAGTGTAGAGTTTTGCTGAACCCTGCTGAATGACTGCCAGCAAATGTGGCCCCTTTTTTCCCTACTGAATAAAAATGCTTGAATTTTTAGTGATATTTTTTTTTTTTTGTAGTTGGTTTGTTTGGTTTTGAAGTAGCTGTTACCTGCATTTAAGGAACAAAGCTTAAAAGAACAAATTTTCTGGAAAAAAGCCTTCAGGATTTCTATAGAATTGAAATCAAATATTAAATCATAGGTAACTCCTCTGTCATAAGAGCAAGTCAACGCTAGTCATAATTTTTCTGTGAAAAGCATGTTTAGAATAATGCTGCAATTTAAAAAGGAGAGGCTGACTTATGACAGCTGCTTTAATTTTTACACACTGTGATAGTAAGGTCTGTGATTATTACTAGGAACATATAAATACAAAGAAATTTAACATTTATTTTCAAATAGTCCCAAATATTCCTACACATTATTTCCTAAACAATCATCACTATCATGCTGTTTTCATGTCCAAACCTGCATTCCTGGATTCTTTTTATGATTTTCTGATTCCTCCATTATCATCCTAAAATATTGCACTCTTACAATATGAAATTCTTTAATCTTCCCTGACATACACCTACTTTTACTTGGCAGAGTCCCAGCAAACACAGTTGTGCTCTACTACACATCATTTCTCTCCATAACCTCTCTTTTCCTTTGGGTGACATACTTCATTTCAAGACATACCTTCCTCTGCAAAGCAAGACTCCATGCTTTTTTAAGCATTAAATTAGAAGTTAAATAATTGATACACAAGAATAATTCTGGTTTAGTTCACAATGATCTCTTAATTAGTCTGAATTTTGACCAACTCAGCTGTAAAACTAACAAATTATTATGATCTGTTACTGAAATCTTTAAAAAGATTTCTTCTGTTTTTTTAAAAGACCCAAACTTGAGGGTTTTCCAGGTTCAATGATTCTTCATGTTCATCAATGCTTATGTGGTATTTAACAAAAATTATTATGAAATAAATATGAAATTAATGTATTATGAGGCAGTTCTGAGGAGAATGACTTGCTAGATGAGAAGCTAAGAGTGAGCGGGTAATGCATGAAGACAGCCCAGAAGAGCCCAGTATCCTGGGCTGTATCAAAACAAGTGGCACCAGCAGGTCAAGGGGGGGGATTCTGTGCTGCTGCTCTACTGTTGTGAGACCTCACATGGAGTACTGCATTCATTTCTAGAGACCCCGGTAGAACAAGGAACTGTTGGAGCATGTCCAGGAGGGCCACAGTAATGATCAGAGGGCTGGAGCACCTCCGTATGAGACAAAATAAGGGAATTTGGGCTGTTCAGCCTGAAGAAGAGTCCAAATGGACCTTGTAGCAGCCTTCCAGTACCTGAAAATGGGCCTAGAGAAAAGCTGGAGAAGGATTGTTTACTAGGGACTCTATTGATAGGACAAGAGGGAATATTTCAAAGCTAAAAGAAGGTAGATTTCTGTTACATATTGGGAAGAAATTCCTCACTGTGAGGGTGGTGAGGTTGCATGGAGAAGTAGTTATTGGCCCCTTCCTGGAATCATTCAAAGCCAGTTTGGAGGGGACTCTCAGCAACCTGGTTTAGTGAGAGGTGTCCCTTCTAACCTAAAGCATTCTATGATTCTACAGTAAACATAAGCACTACTTCTGGTAAAACTGTCTCAATTATGTGACTCAGCCCAACAGCAGCAGTATGATGGTAGATGAAAGAGTTAATCTTCCAGCACCACACTACTGTTAAAGCAAATGATACATATATATTTTTCTTATGAGTTAATGATAATTGTGCAGAGGCACACCCTTTTGGAGAGTAAAGCTTTTCCACAGAAAGAATAATTTGAAAATCCCTATTTCAGAGAACCTATATATGGCATTCTTAGACCAACGGTCTTGATTCAGAATCTGTTAAAAGCAGTTACTCTGTCTCTTAGTTTACATGAGGTGCCAGTAGCCTTGGCAACACTTTTATGCACAATACAATTATGCACAAATTTTTGGCTCTTTTTCGTCCACCACAGTGAAACACTGAAGATGGATCTTTAATTTCATGTGACAGCACTTTTTCTTGAGTAATGACTATACATCTGTTTTGTATGCAGAGTTTTACATAAGTAACAAAGAAGTGTCCTTCAGCTGCCTCTTCTTATTTCTAGAAAACTGTCCCATTGCAGAAGAGACAATATCTACTAGTTGTAATTTAATCATCTTGTGCCATTTCATACTCAGTATACACTTATTCTTGATAGAAACCATACATTATGTTTTCTAGAAAAGTCATGTGAATACTCTAAGGAAGACATTTTGAAAATATGTGATAAAAGTCAAAACAGTCAGAGGCAACTGCCCTGGTGGCAGGAGCAGCATGGAGTAAAAAAAAAAACAAACAGACCAAACTAACAAACAAAAAACCCCACAACCATAAAGCCATTAAGCTTATAACTTCTTTATAAACTTGCATAGGAATAGATTATGTGATCCTGGGCATTATTCCACAAAAGCACTCCAGTTTAGAGCATATAAACAATGCATACATCAGCAGGTCACATGCTGGCAGCTCAAGAAGAAAAGAACTGGTTGCAATGTTACTTGGAACTGAGGAGTTTTATAGAGCATCGTAAAACACAATGGATGCTCCCAGATGTGAATAAAAGATGTGCTATTAATCATTTCTTTCCCAATATCAGAATGATTTTATGGTTATATGGGCCATCAAATTTACACTAGCATTCTGATTTTTAGAGAGAAGGTATTCGTAATTCTACTTCTGTATAATAGTAATTTGAAAATGTACATTTTCATGGAGTCTTTCTCTTAAATTACATTTTCATAGAGTCTTTCTCTTAAATTATCATAGAGTCTTTCTCCACCTGGGAATCAGTGCTCATTAAGCAGTTTTGTGTTTACAAAAAAGTGTCATCAAAGAATCAATACTCATGCTAACATACATGCAGCACTTTACTCCTGTAGTACAGAACTGGGAGAAGAAATTTAACCATTTCCCTCAAGAGTCTGTACAAATCAATAAATAAGATGTCTCTTACACAATTGTGTATTGAGTTGCTTTTTTCCAACAAAAAAGATGTGAACCAGAGAAAACTAAACCCTTCTTTCAGAGCTTCAGATTCCTTAAGATCAAGTGACTGATAAACTGTGTTATGATTGTATGCTGTTGCTGCAGCAAAAGGCAATGCACATTAGCTACCATAACAACCATGTACCATGAATTAAGGCAACAGATTATTCTGACAGTGCAAGCTATTAACAGATGAGGCAGAAATCCCCTCCATACAACAGGGACTGAAAGGTGCAACTGCTGTATATATCCTTATCCTTACCAAAGGACCTCATCTTGGCAAGCTGGCAGCCACCTAGCCTTGTAAAGTTGGTACTTGATTTGCCCATTAGACACAGTAGCCAGTTGAACAAGTAAAGCAGTATTGACTCATGTATGTCAGACAGCTTGGTCAGACTAGGACACATTAATTGCACAAATCTGGATTTGTTTTTAATCAAATCAGACATGGGCAAAGCTTGCCATTCTTAACCTGGGCAGCATTACTCATGACATTTTGTGAGATAAAGTAACTTTGGTATTTCGCAAACCAAACTTGAGTCTGATGCCTAATGGAAAAGTTTCTGAACGTAGACTTCCAGCCAGTAACTCACATATTACGGTTGCTCATTTAGAAAATTAGAAGAAAGGTAAGTGCTTTTTGCCTTTAAAAGTCAATACAAAAATCTTATCATCAATATTGTTAAGTAATTGTAAATACTTTGAAACCTAAGAAAGAAAAAGGGATTCTGTTTGGGTTTTTTTTTTTAGTCTGGTTATATAACAGACCAAGCCATACTTCAATACTTTTGCTTGGGAAAATCTTTAATACATTGCTTTGCTGTCAGAGATAATGTTTTTTTTACTCAAGTTAAAGATAAACCTTATGGCCCTCGTTCAGACACATGATCAAAATTCCAAGACTGACTTCTAACCTTAATTAGTAGAAAAAGACAAGGACTTAGATATATAATTTTCTCATGCCTAATTATGCTAACTTTTCCAACATGATTTGTACAAAATCAAATATTATATTTGCACTGAAGTACATGAAATGCCCAAAGCAGAATAAGAAAATTTTAGTGCATCAAAAATGTAAAATAGAAAATAAATTTGAGTTTACAATATAGTAGATTGTTATCATGGATAAAATCACAGAAAAGCTACCTACATTAGGTAGGTAGTCTTGGTGTTCTGTTGAACACCTTTTGTACGATTCTTAGTAATGCAAGAAGCAGGGTATGCACCTAAGCAGGTCTTCCATGTAACACACCTAAATCTTTGCCTCTCACAAGTGTGATTTGTCACTGACTCCTAACATCTCTCTTGAAGATAAAAATATGCTTACATATATTGACAACAAACTTTTTTCTTGTTTTTCAGTCACCACAACTGAAATAAAGAGAAGATTGAAACTAGCTGTGACTGTCTTTAAATGCATATGCACCTGATAAATTAGTAACTCTAGTTTCTCTAGGTGGAACTTTGCGGTGACTGCCAAAAAGCTCTGCACAGTTCAAGGCTGTTTCCTCTTAGGAGGGAAAATGTATTCATATTGCAGAATTAATTTCAAACACTGCCAAGTAACACTGTAGGGATTGGATTTTAAAAAAAAAAATTTAGAATATGAAGTATCAATATATCACTCAAACGTCAGCAAAATTTATTTACCATGTTTGAAAATGGAAATGGATAGCTCACACTCAGACTGTCAGCATGCCATCACTTAACCAAGTACACACAGGTTTGTCACAATAAACACATCAACTTTTCCATGTCTTGGCACTAAGCTTATTTATACTTCTATCACAGAATGGTAAAGACTGAGTATGCCTTTCAAACAGCTCCCATGGGACACCTGTTTTCATTGGCTTTAGTGTTACCATGGCTGTTACCATGTCACATGACTGTTGTAACGCACACCTTTTGGGCAAGATAATTCCCTCCTAGATGGGCACAGACACTGCAGTCAGTCAGATGTTGCAGTACATAAACATCACAGTACACAACTGCAGAGGCAACCATGATGTGCTAAGCTTCGAGTGTGAAAGTTCTGAAAGAAAATTGACATTCACCTTCTTCAGATTTAGAACTTCAGAAGATCAGAGAATCTCAGGAGGCATCCATGCATTAAGCGTACCTGACAAATGGCCTCATACATTCTCTTTTTCTATTTACAAGAGACACTTAGGAAGAAAACAGGCATCATTTAGACCTCATCATAAAAGAAAAATTAATCAATTTCATTCCCTTATGACAGTGTAAGAATATTGCTGCCTCTTTAAGTTCATCAATAAGGTTCTAAACAAGAGATGATGGAGGAATCACATGTTTCAAGCATTCAGGATCTGCATATGTACTACTTAAAAAAAAACCAAAAAAACCCTATTTTATGGCAGTAGTAAAAGAAAAGTATGATAAAATTCTGATAGCTGAGCTGCCAGTAGACAGTCTGTACTGAATGGTTTCCACCAGGTCTTTTTTCAAAGATAAGATACCTAGCTGTCACATCTCCACCTAAAACGCTCCCATGTTCCCCAGACTTCCAACAACAAAACTAATAACTGATCAGTAACAATTAAAAAAAAAAACCAGTCTCCAGATCCAAGATGATCTAGCAGCAGAGCACAGGGAATACAACTAGTTCAATCTAAGTAAGTCTCAGCCTAAAAAACAAGCCAGATGGTGTCATAGTAATCTGAGAATCCCAGGAAATGCCTTCTCAATAGCATTTCCCCAAATTAGAAACTGGATACACTAGGTCACTAGTTGGCAAAACTCCCAGCCTCAAATGATAGCCTGTCAAACAAGAGAGAAGGGCACTCTTCCATCTCCTGCACTACTACCAGGAGGGCCTGACAGACTCTGGAGAGCAGAATCAGCTCTTTACCACAGAAAAATGACAGGGACAAGCTTTTATTTTAGTAGAATTCTGCATTCTCAAATAAACCGATATATTTTTGAATTTATAAAACATGTCTTCTCCAAACTACTCCAGTGTAAGGTGGAGGGTAACCTGATCTATTGCTTTGTAATGTACTTCACCAAAATTAAAAATTGTATCTGGGAATCTATTAGGAGTGGAGAAGCCTGATTATCAAGGTGATAAAAACCTCAGTGTAATTCTGTTGCTAAATACCTTTTAAGTGCTGATCCCTCCATGATAAATGGGATGGGGGAAGGCAGACTATTAATAGATGGTCAGTAAAGCTTTTTTAGACTTTCACAGAACAAGAAAACCAGATGTTGCTATGCCAGGTTACAATGTCAAGAATTCCTTTGCTTTTTTACTTCTCTTTCCTTCCCAATCTTGAAAATGGCCCATTGCTACAAGATCTCCATACATACATATCATAATAAACATAGTGTCACCATCAAACACAGACATCCTATGTGTCTTTATTTTAACCAGTCCTCTATTTCAGCTAGATCCTAAAATGTATTTGTATCTCTCAGTATCAAAATTAATGCCCTAACTCCTGTAAGGAATCTGATTCACAGGAAGGAAAGGTGATCTATCCTCTGTGTCATGGGGAATGAAAGTTATGCAGAACAACTGAGAATTTTAAGTCTCCAGCACAAAACTTGATGTGTACCTTTGCTTCTTTACTGTTCAAAAGCCTAAGTGTCTTGCCAAAGGGAAAAATGTAGGTAGAACTGGTGCATACCTAGCCTTAGGCTGATATGCAATCAAAACACCTTGGGATGCATGGACATCAGGTGACCATAATGAGCGGGCACATCTTGAAATGCATGTGTTAGCAATGTACAACAAACCACCATCAAAGACACCAATGCAACTACAAAGAAAAAAAAAAAGATACCAAAGCAATTGACACTTTTAAAAACTCAGACAACATTGCATTTTTTCTCACAGAAACTGGGATGTCAAATTTAGCTGAAGATGATCCCTCAGCAGAGCAGGCTGAGATGGCAATAAAACCTTTGGGAACAAAGATTCTATTTTACAGAGGAACATTGTGCCAGTATACTTCAAACTAGACACTTGAGAGAAATAAGCCACCAATTTTACTAGGTGAGAATATCTCTTATGTTTTCCACAACATTCATGTATGTGGAATAAGGTCAATCAAGCTTTTGTTCTGGAAAGTATAAAAATCACCAGACCAAAAGAAAGACATAAAAGAACAATAACTCACTTTTCAAAATTAGGCAAAATAAAGCAAAACAGGCCACATTCATTTAAAGAAAGGCTGATTGTTGAAATCTATCAACCTGAATCAACTTAAAAACCTCTTTTTTTTGAATGATTTGCTAGGAATTTTTTCCCCTCACTCTCAAGTAGAGCAGAAAATGCTAACAAATATTATGTAGTTCAAAGAGAATTTTAAAAACTCCATTAGCTACATATAGAGTGTTTTTATTTTTGGATAAGAACATGGTAGCTACTAGAGACTGCATATTAAAAATAATTAATAGAATTATGCAAATGCCTGCATGGCTAATTCTTTTAATATTACTGACATGTCAAAACATCATAACATGTCAAAGTCAAAGGCAAATGCTTACTTATTCAAAACAATTTGTAATAAGTCCCAGTGAAATTTACAGGAATGGTACATGCTCAGGTGTAGTTTTTGGCATCTATAGATGTATATTTTGGCATAAACCAATTATGCTGAAGTAGAGCTGACAGACAAGCCTTTGTCTTACACAAACTGACTGAGGAGACAGAAGTGCTCTTCTGGCAGACTTTAAAGCTGGCTTTTGGTGAGGGAAACTAGGCGCTGAAGGAGGGAGTGGGGAGGCACAGTGAACACAACAATATCAAAATGTCAATTCTACTAGGCAAAACAGAGATTTCATGAACATTGACTTTTTGCCTTAAGATCACTTATTTGTCATCACAAGGGCAGTAGTGGGTCAAGGAAATAAATCTTCTATCTAAATGTGAAACACTTACGGCACTAAGAATTATTAGCAGGTAAGAATATACTAACCAACACTTGAGAGTTTGGCTCATGAATGTCAGCATATCTGATGAGGGGGCAGGAGGCATCTTCTAGTTAAACAGCTAGCTCTCCAAGAGGAGAGAAAGAAGACTTCTGGGTACAAAATTAAAGTTTGTGCCATATGTTGAAACACAGACCTATGGGTTATTAAATTGTATCTACTTGGAACTATTAATTGATGAAGAATGAGCAAGACAGGTTTCCAAATACATCTGAATATTCAGGGCTAAAATCCTGGGCTTAAAGGTAGCTGAATAATCAATATCAAGGGTGACACTATAAATATACCAAGTGTTAAAAAAAAAGAGAAAATTTATTTAGTGTTTCATTTATATGCTTGCCACAGTTACAACAGTTGGAACTGATCCATTTCTCTGATGGGAGAGTATGTGTTCTAACTTCTATGCAGAGTAGACTCATCTACCAAAAATATTCTTTCACACAGTGTGTCATGATGAGAGGAAAAAGTCATAAAGAATACATTAAAATTTCTGAAGTATATGCTTTTACAGTGAAAGCTGCAGATACTCTTTAATTCTGGTAATAGAATGACTTAAATTAACAAGTGATTTTAAACATCCAGGTTAGAAAACGTTGGCCAAACAGCACAGCATACAGGCCTAAATATTTCCCAAATTTCCATAATGCAACTCAAATTAGAATGCCATAAAGGACTACTTTTTACCTTTTCTTATTGCACTCTGAACTGCATGACTTTAAAAACATCCTGTTGATAAGAGAAAAAGGGAATAAAAAGCCTTCCATGACAGATTGAAGGGTACAGTAATACAGTAATTTGTTAGCCTTTCAAAGCAGGAGATGTTCTAGGAGGGTATTTGCCTTAATTAAATCAGACCTGCAGGTCTAGAGCAATTAAGAGGAAGAGTGGGTTTAACAAGACAAAAGGCTAGAAAACATTTTAACAATTCTTTCTGAAATGCAGTTAAGTATACAATGCAAATAAAAAAAGTCACAAAAGGGTAAGTTGCCTTTTAAAGGAAAAGGGTTTAGGTCAGGTATTAGCCACAATTACAGCTATATAACCTCTTCTTTAAAGCACTAAACAATGAGGATGTTCAGCTCTTCACTAGCTCAGAGTGTCATTCCTGTTATGCCTGGATTGAAATTTAAGTGTGGTTGCCATGTGAGTCTGCATGAAATTTAGCATTACCTATGTTGAGTTGCAGGTTTTTTTATTCAAAATTATGATTCTTGAATGGTTGGGGGGGAAAAAGGAAAGATAAAAGACACTGTAAAACAGAACTGCTGAAAATAAAAATATTTTAGTGAAATCTGTTTTTCCTTTGGATGTTTAGCTTCAAAGGTTAGGTCATCACAGAGGAAGACTTTGTCAAGGCTGAGAAGCTAGCTATAACACAGGGCCCTAAAAAACAAGAGAGATGAGGTATCTTTTCAGTATTTCACCTATATTTTTTTCTAAAAATCCAAGAATGTTTGGAAAAGGCAGGGGTGAGAGATTCTACTAGACTTCAGGTTTTATTTAAGCCTCCAGAATTAGAAGGTATTTCTGCTGTCAGTCATAGCTGTGGATGGTACTTAATAAGAAAGGGTGTATAGGAAAGGACATCTGTGAAATAGTACTTAACATTTAATCTTGTATGCCCTGTTATACACAGAGTCTGGACTCTATGAGGAACTGAGATCCCTTTCAACTCTAGTTATCCCAAATGGTATAAATTTCCACTTGATTTCTCTGTTCAGTGTCTAGCCTAACTAAAGATATATTGCTTTAACTTTATGTCATTCCTTTCATTATCACCAATTCATCTCGTGAATGAGCATGTGCCTTTCAGACTGACCACCACTGTCAATGCAGCCTTTTAAGACTAACCCTGCATATGGCCATTGGCTAGGTTCCCCATTTGTGTGTTCTCAGAAAGGCTTCCCTCAGTTAAAGAGTAGAGATATACCTGGACATGAGCAAACTATCATAAATTAAAGCAGACTCAAAACAGAAATGTCTGGCATTACTCACTCAAGTAGAATACAAAGCAAACCCAAGATCTAGCTTTACATTTTATCTCCACAAGCCATATACAGATAAGCAAACCTGAGAGCAAGACATAAGAAAATAACGCTACTACTGAACTAGGCCAGAAAAATACCTATCTTAGTAAATTAATACTAATGAACTTCAGAGCAGCCTGCATTCTACACATGTGAAACTCTGCAAAGTCGTTAGCTTTATCTACCAGGAAAACACAAATTAAAGGCACAGAGATGAGTTTTCTAATTATCTTTAATTTTAACATGTTTACATTTAGAGTTAAAATGTATCTCTATACTCTTAGCAATCTAAAATACTCTACCTTTCTGCTTTACACTTAGAAAAAACCCAATGTAAATAATGAATGGTTATGAATTACAATCAAGTAATCTAAACAGTAACATTCAGGCATCTCTTAAATAGATGTTAACAGAAAGACAAAAATCAGACATTTTGAAATCAAAGAAGACATTGCAAAGATATATGAGAGTAAAAGATCAAATCAGTTCCTGTATCTTGATCAGTGCCAGAGCAATGTTATTTACAACATCTCTATTGCTTCTAGGTGAGGTTAGTTTGTTTGAACATACACTTTCTAACGTAAAACATCTTGGGAACTAGAAACATCTCCTTACAAGTCTTAAGAGACCCTAAATTTAATCCTTTTTTGAATGTTTAGTAACATATTCAAACAGACTCCATTGGCTGTTACAGAATCTTGCCAACATTCATTCACATTCTGTAGCATGATCCTGTAGCATCAACCCCTTCATTCTACAATCATACAAACAGAATAAACTATGAAGGGCAAAAAAAAACTGCAGACAAGGTGCACTAGCAGTATAAGGTACTCTTTCTGTGTTCTGAACTATGCAAAACGCCACTTGTAATAAAGGATCCATCCTGCAATTTCCTTTAAAGAAATGCAAGTTTCTGGGTATGAACTTCCACCTGTAAATTAACAAAAAACAAAAATATAAATTACAAACACCTGTTGTGAGAAAGCTCTTCCTTCAAGGCAAGGCAGTATCTTCACAGCTGCCCTGCACAAATAGGAAAGAAGCTTCCCTCAATTTCTGATGCAGATGCTGCTTCCTTTTGACAGCAACAATATGAGTGCCTGCATGACATCTTAGCTTTCTGGTGCCAAAAAAGACCTCCACCACTCAGTCTCCTCTTTCAGACCAAATCCTTACTCCTGTGCCCATAGAAATTCTTCCAAAATTCTTTCCAAGCCCAAAAGCTTGATAAGTACTGAATGAGTGATGGCATACAGCAAAACATTTTCAAAATTCTCTTTTTCCTGTTCAACAAATTATTTCAGGCAATTATCTCAGGATCTTTTAATCACTAGATATATTGATTTGGAAAGTACTTCTTTTCTTCAAACATAGACAATTGTGTTACAGTGGATCTAGGAGTTTATTATTCTCCAACTGTACATGTACATTTTCCTATCTCCTAATAAACCCATTTCAAAAACTCAGTTGGTTCAAAACAATTGTTAAGTTTCTTTCCATTTGTGTCATCTCTATTTGTCTCTCATGGTTTCTGCTGTAATCTGTAAACAGACTTTTCTGTGTCTGTTTACAATTCTGGCACTTGTTCATGACACAGTGCTAGAATGGCATTAAGGTTTTGCCATTTATGATATGTTGTCTGTCCCCTTATTTTAGCTAATAAACATTAAGAATGAACCACAGCAGTATGACAAAGTTCCTTAAATGTATCAGGGTACATATATATATATATATATACACTAAACGTCTTGCCAAGATATTTAAATACAGTAAAACTAGTTTAATTTTCACATTTCTTTGCATAAGAATGCAAGCAAAATAAGTTGTTTTATTTATATCCAAATTATCACAGAATCATTAGGGATCGGAAGGGACCTTGAAAGATCACCTAGTCCAATCCTCCTGCCACAGCTGGATCACCTAGACCAAGTTGCACAGGAACAGATCCACACAGGTCTTGAACATCTCCAGAGAAGGAGACTCCACAACCTCCCTGGGCAGCCTGTTTCAATGCTCTGTTACCCTCACTGTGAAGAAGTTCCTTATGATATTTATATGGAACCTCCTATGTTCCAGCTTGCACTCATTGCCCCTTCTCCTATCACCAGATGACCTTGAGAAGAGTCTGGCTCCATCCTCCTGACACCCACACCTCCCATATTTATAGACATTAATAAGGTCACTCCTCAGCCTCCTCTTCTCCAAGCTAAAGAGACCCAGTTCCCTCAGCCTTTCCTCATAAGGGAAGTGTGTTCTGCTTCCTTCATCATCTTCTTTGCTCTATGCTGGTCTATGCTGGACACCCTCCAGCAGCTCAGTGTCCTTCTTGAACTGAGGGGCCCAGGACTGGACACAATACTCCAGATGCGGTCTCATCAATGCAGAATAGAGGGGGACAAGAGCCTCCCTCGATCTTGCCAACCACCCCCCTTCTAATGCACCCCAGGATGCTGTTGGCCCTCTTGGCCACAAGAGCACATTGCAGGCTCATAGTCATCCTGCTATCCACTAGAACCCCCAGGTCCCTTTCTGCTACACTGCTCTCCAACAGGTCAGTCCCCAACCTGTACTGGTACCTGGGGCTCTTCTTGCCCAGATGCAAGACTACACTTACTTACCCTTGTTGTACCTCATTACATTTTTACTCTGCCCAGCTCTCTAGCCTGTCCAGGTCCTGCTGAATGGCAGCACAGTCTGCTGGGGTGTCAGGATGTCAGTGACACCAGGAATTAACAACAGAAGTTTCTGATATAGGGTGTTTAATTTTAGCATTTTGATCTATTTTTTTTCCTGTTAGAATTGTATTAAGTTCTCCATTAAACATCATATTACATATATGCACAATCATGTCTGGTGCCACATGTGCATGGACACACCACCCAGTAACTCTTGCTCACTTGAAAACCTCTGTTCTCAGCACACTTCACATACCTTCCTTTTGCTTCACTTTTCTCGTTTATATGATAAACAAGGAAATCTCACTTTCTGCTGTAATTTGAAAACTATTTAGACATCTCTAAAGTCATTTCATTCTGCTACAGGAGTTTCTGAAGGTGCTACTGACTTAGCAAAACAAGGTATCACTTAACACCTACAACTAAATTGCAACTCTTGGTGTGTTTTAGATGAACATATTTAGATATTTGCAGAAGTGGCACAGACATTCACATCTGGCAAGACAAATGATTTTCAGTTCCAATTTTATCAAGTAATACTATACTCATGTAGGTCAGACTTTTTTTCCTTTCTTTGTCTGCCTTATGCAAGAGGTAGAAACTGCATCTAGAAAAGCACTGTTCCTCATGCTGTTTGGAATACCATTAACTATGCCCACCTATTCCCATCTTACATATCATTGCTTTGTACAGTCAGAGACCTCTAATTTGTCATACAGTCTGTACAAGTGCATGAACTTTGCAAGCCACAGGCAAAATAATTTTGTTTGCAGCACTAATGATGAGAAACACATTTAAGACTGTTAACCATATGAGATAACTGAATTGCAAGCAGTTATCTATTTTTAGTTTCAAACTATTTTTAGTTTCAAAATATATTTATGAAACTAAAATGCAAAATACATTTATGAAACCAGGTCTTTTAAAGTTCATCTCATTTGGTGACAGCTGAGGGACAGTAGCAGAACACTCTAAAGATTTTCACAAGGCCTTAGTTCTGAGCAACTCATTTTTTGTTTGCTTCTTTTACTGTCCAGTCTTACAGAGACACAGTCAAGCTTGGCTTTACATGGTTAAAGTTCACTCCTGTAGTTTGCCAGATCAATAAAACCATGCAGTGAACTATAAACCATCTTCAAGAACACACAGTATAGTCAGGAAAACGAGATTTCTTTACAATCAAAGCTATACACATACGAGTGAGAACATAAAACAGCAATAGAGATTGAAGCAACTATGCTGCACCACACAACAGTCTGCTTGCCTACACCAAAACGTAAAGAATTCTGGAGAACAGGCAGGCTCTAAGTTCAAGTAAAATAAAGCCTTTGGGAATCCAATTGCAATTATTTCTGCTGAACTAAACTGACTTTCTAGAACCAATCAAACATAGCTGATAAATTGGACAGTAGAATGGTCTTCCACGGGAAGTGGTGGATTGCTCAACTTGAGATAACTTTTAAGTCTCAGCTCGATAGGGTTCTGGGCCAGCTCATTTAAACTGATGCTTTAAGAGGTTGAACTAGATGATCCCTGAGATCCCTTCCAACCCACAAGCCTGTGAACATAGCTCACTAAGTACTTACCATGTAAGTGCCAACCTACTATTTATTGAAAAATTCAACACATTACAGACCATGCCAGGTAAATCTGCTGAAAAACAACTAGGTAAAAGGCTCACCTGGCATGTTTAAGTACATGTGGGAGACAGAGACAAACCACTACTGGTTCACAGACACAACTGAAATTCCAATGTTGTTTTCAAAACTTTTGATTGTGAAGCATTTGTTCATACTGAACACCTTTTAAAATAACTGTATTTGCATTGTACATATGGGGAACTCCTAGAGCATGAAGGCTTCTGTTGCTTAGGTCTTTATTGCAGCTGTGTTCATGTTAAATACCAATAAATATGAAAAACTGAAGGAAATATCTGCTGATAACACTTTTGTTACATGACACACAACACACTCGCAATTAAATACCACGAATGCCAGCTTCAAATACTTAAGGATTTAGAACAGTATTTGACAAGTCAGTCAAATGAGTCTTGAGAACTGAAAAAAAGGCCTCAGGAATACATTCTTAGTCTCCAACTCTATTATATAGTCTGAATATAGAATTAAAGTATGACTTTAATTTGGTTTCTAAATAACATTACACAACTTTTAAGGAATTCCAGATACTCTACTTATTTAGGGAGCTACTAACAGATTAAAACTGTGCATTTTACTTCACCTATAATTTGAAGCAAAGGTATTTTATTCCCTAATGAAATAGCCTTTGCCCCACTCTAGAGACTTCACCACAGAGCAGAGAATTCTTACCACTTCATAAATATTCTGTTAACAGCAAAATTATTACCTAAGTAAGACACTTAATCACAAAACAGAACATTAATCAACTCATTTTTCTTAAAGCAGAAAAACAAACTAGCCTTGTGAGCTCTGATGTTGGAGAGAATGATGACTAATCGTATAAATGAAAGTATTGGCTTTTTTTTTCTCTTGGGATTCAGGAATGATCTTGTCCAAATTATGGGTTTAAATTAAAAACATTTGGAGGTCTCAAGTCTCAGTCCCCTTCTGGATATTCATCTAAATTCTTTAACCACCACATATTTCAGAAAAACTTGGCATTCTCCATACAGAAAAGCCCAGGATTGACCTAACTGACCTACAATTACCAAAGAGACTGTTTCATCAGTTCAAATGAGAAAAAAAAATTAAAAGGGAAAAACTCAAAACCTAACTGAGCACACAAAAATCTACAAAGGTATTTACATATATCAGACATGAGCAAAGATAAAGAAGGTCTAATTTTCAGTATTCAATAACTATGGTTTTGACCTGAATTAAAAAAGCATACGCATTTTCCAAAATAAGCAGAGCAACCAGTGGTAACACTGTCAATTACTTCCTTCATGTTTCTTTCCACTTTCAGTGTTTAAAATTGGGCAATGTTTTTGCAATACCCAACCATAACAGTAGACACAACTTCGCCTCCCTTCTTTTTTTAAGTAAAGCTTGCTATACATCATATACATCATATTCATTATACACATCATATAAATATGTTATGAAAGGTATTGTATTTGCAATGCCTGTCCTGAAGAATTAAAAAGTAACCACAATGTAAGGCAGGATGTCACAAGCACGGCATAGTGATATATTTAATATCAACACCGCCAACTAGGGTGCTAGGTTAGCAGAAGTCTTTCAAGCTCCTGAGAACTTTAATCTCCCCTGTACTTTCTATCACATATTCTTACAACATATTCCACAACACACAGCTATTTATTTTCCACAAGAACTGGATCACAGCCCAGTTGGTCTGCTCAGACACCACGAGTTTTGCTCCCCATTTCCATTCCAAACAAAGAAAATAAAAAGTAACATCAGTTACAAAGGAGCATGCTAATGGCTCAATTAGACACAGAAAACCATCTGCTTGGAGGTATTACTCCTACCTGCTGCTAATGCCTTTTTTTTCTAGTTAGAAACAGCCACTGTGGATGACTTTGAATTACTTCCTACCATTGAGAGGCAACCACAACACATTCATGAATCTCTAAGATCTAAAGTGTTAAGTAAGGAGCAAAGAATTAGAAGAAACCAAGTAAAGAAAGGGATAAAAATAAAATCATAGGAACAGGAAAGTAGAATGAAGGATGAAGAGAGGATGATGTGAGCTACAGAAACAAAAAATAACCCTGTAGAGACAATGGCAAGTGCATATATTTATTATTACATTATTTCTGTAATTCTAAACCCATAATTTATCTTAGTTATTCATGCAGACATGATACTAAGAGAGAAACAGAAACTGTCTGTTGCAAAAAAAGCTTTCTGTAAACTTTTAAATTATTTTTTCCTGAGTTCAGAAGAAGAATTTTTTGAAAATAGCCAGATATGAACTCTGCCTTTCATATGGATTAACCTCACTTTCTGTTGCAGTATGTGAACACACCTTAACGAAAGTTAAGCTACAGAAAGGCAAGTTACTTAAGAACAAGCCGCAGAAGCAGAGATTGGACACATTACAGGAGTTTGTGCTGAAGTAGATTTAGCCCCCAGAGACTGTATTATGACAGTTCCTATGCTGCATTGACTGACAGCATGAAGATGAGGCACAAGCAGGAAATTAAGGTGATAGTTTGAGGGGGGACTGTTCCACAAGATATTCTTATAGGGGAAATATGAAAAAAAAGAGATGTGAATGCCAACTCATTGGAAAACTACAATGAGAGTGAACTCATCCTTTAATATGGTGTAATTTCACAAGTTTTGGTGCTCTGGATGCCTCCTTAACTGAACTCCAGAGGTAACACTGAGGGATTAGGTGTAGGCAACATTCTGATGTTGGCAAATTATATAAAATTACAGGAAAAAAATGGTATGGAGTGGGTCGGAATAAATTGAATGACAACAGACCTGAAGTTTTGGTTTAAATCATTGCACTGGTACTAAACATAGACTTGGCAACAATCCTTCTTGAAAGATCTGGAGTAGATAAGAAATTGAACAATGATGTCTTGCCACAAAGCAGTCAGACATCAGTCTAGGAAATAAAAACCATGTAATCTGGTAAATATATGAAATAGTCCTCTGCCTTTAGCCATAACTGGTGCAGCCTGAGCTGGAATACACCAGCTTTGGTTATCACTTCGTGAAAGATATTTTTGAGAATAAAAGGCTGAGAAAACAAGAGATAGAATGAGGTGTCAAAGCAGAGTTGTTGTATCTTCCTGAGGCAATGGAAGGTTTCTGTAGCAAATTGTGATACTCTGATTTACAATTCTAAGCTGAGATTTGGCAGATCTGCAAACAGAAAAAAAATGGTCATGGTCAGAGCTTCTCATTTTGGTATTCCAGATTCTCTATCTACTTCACTGTACTTTTTGTGTGTACTAAGAGGACGCACATGGCACAGTACTGAGCACAGCAACCACATTGCCCAGGGAAAATGGTAAATTGAAAAAGTGGTACCTCAAGGATCAGCAGAAGGAAGGTTTTATCTGAACTCCACAGTTTGTTGAAATGGAAATAGTTCTGCCCTCATTCATGGCTGTAGGAATCAGTGTGCTGGAAATGCATGGTCAGCTTGGAAGCACATGGAATAGAGAACTGGACTTTAAAATGCCGACCAGGGGATGTGTTCATGGACTGAATGGACTAGGGAGTAAGAATTGCTGGAAGTCTCTTTCCCTTGAGGAATTAGGGATTGTAGTTTGGCCCAGTTGTGCAAGAACATGTGATCAATCTGTTTGTCTTTGTGTGGGGTTTCTATGTGGGGTGCATTAAATGTGTCTTGTTGTTTCCATAAATCAAGTTAATGTGGGTTTTGCCTGAAATTTATAAGTGTTTTTTTCTGAACCCTTCTTGTTGGGGTTTTTTTTTTGGGGGGGGGGGGTTTTTTTGGCCCATTACCACATTAACTAAGGAAACTGGTTAATTTCATCTCAGAATAACCCCCTTGACAAATATCTGTAGGGAAACTAGATAATTCATTGACAGTGTTAATGTCAAAGTTTGATTAATTGTTTTAGAAGTCACAAAAGAAACATTACAACTACAAGGGATAGAAGACTAAACTGGAAGTAATACACTTAAATTGCAACAGAGTGTAAGTAAACATTGAGCCTATGTGCTTGCCTGTGGAAGTCACTGAAGCTCTTTTACCTGTCACCTCTTGAGAATACAGTATGACAGCTACAGGTATTTCTGCCTTGAAAAACAAATAATTTGATCTCTCAAGGTCGGTTTTCTCCCCAGTCACATCTTGAACTTCACTGAAAACATAACACAACTAAAGACACCCAAAGCATACCTACGGAGACTAACAACACAGTTACTGAGGTTTGGGTTTGATCTATTTATTTCTAAAATAGATAAATCACATGCCAATAGCTAGCACAAAGATGACATTTCAAGTGTTATGCTCATCACTACATACTTATCTTACTTATCTGCAGGAAGAATTTGCTACATCTGGTTTCACAACTCTGGTTTCACAATGAACTATTACGTCTGTGGACACAGCATTCAGTAAATGTAAGGTAAAACTTTCTACTTTTTGTTATTTTGAAAATGCACTGTAAATTGGTACCTTTGATCTTTGCAGTATTTTCCTGGTAAACACGTCCAAAACCAAAAACTTTAGATTTGGCTTTAGGAATACAAACCAGAACAACTCCTGACATCTGCTTTTCCTAACTGTACATGCTTTTGAATTTTGATTGGCACAGTAACCTTCAAGCATTTACTCAATACATTCTTAAATAACACATTGACAAAAAATGCACATTTTTCTGAAGAGTAACATTGTCCAAAAGCAATTGAGACATATTTCTTTTGCTTTTGTTTTTTTTAAGTGTGGGTTGGGGTTTTTTTCTTGTTGCTTTGAAAACCACAGTATCATGAACTTTGTAACAGTTGCTTTATTACCTCTGTCAAGGAACAGATTTCTGAATCCTGCTTCTATTTTGACACAGAGAAAAGATAAATGTGACATCAGCTTTAGAAAAAAAGGATAAATTACCATTTACAATTTCACATATGAATATCCAATATGCAAAACCAAGTATAAAAGAAAGACTCGCCTTCTGAAGATATTTTTAACTACTGCTTCTGGTCTGGATGAAAGTACTTTAAAAAATAAATAAATATTAATTTGTTCCCTTAAACTGCTTCTAGGCAGACCTGGGGAACACAGTTATTTTGAAAATTAAAACACAGCAGATAAATTTTGCTTAAGTATCTTTGATTTAGATCCTGTTCAAGCTTGTAATTTTATCTACGTAAGCGTCTTTCCCCTATTGTAAAGGATTCTGGTCCACCATGAAAGAAGTCTTCATTAACCTTACTGTAACTACAATTTTTAAAATACTTTATAATAATTATGATTACCCTTCAGCTACTGAGTTCTTAAGTTATAACAACAATTTCTATTTCCCATTCCTTTGTAAAGGAATTTCTTTTATGAACCTAATTCTCTGGTTTCTGTCATATAGACTCCTCCCCTTTTTCCTTTTCTACTTTCTGGGGAAAAAATATATACCTCTGCTCTAAAAAGTTCTCCTTTTGTCCATGTCATTTTTTTATTGTACAAAAAACTCCTCTACTGTTATATTAAACACTTTCAATTTCAAAATATCATTCTTACCTACTACAGTGCAGCACCAAACTCACTGGAATTGAGCTTAAGCAGAAACTTCTGAGATTCAACTGCTCAAACACAAAGATAAACGAATAACAGTATTTGTGGTTATAATAACTTCCCAAAAACTAATTAAATACCTGCAAACTAGACTTTCAAGGTAGGTGAGATTCTTCTTATTTAAACTGTGCAAGTTCAGCTCTGCTCTGTAGAACCCAAACCTTAGATAGCCATCAGTTAGAATGATGTTGTGAAATTTGCAGCCTACACCATTACTCTATTATATCACATATCACATTTTCTATCTCTTAGAGCACAGTCCCATAGCCATTTAAGCTACTCTGAGCTAAGACTGCCATGTGCTCCCCATTGTTCCTAGTCCTTCAGCCTGGCCTTTTCTCAGCCCCAGCACTGGTGCTCCTGAGGACAGGAGGTAAGAGAGTTAGACAGCTCAGCTAGTACTGGATTTTGCAAGATTAATTTTTGTCCAGTCACCTGTTGGTACACAGCTTGGATAGTTTCGAGTTACTCACAGCTTAGGGTAGGCACACCTCAAGACAATTTTTTTAGGAAGAGAAATGCTTCTGCAATGGATCAGCAAAATGAGAAAGCATGCACATTTAGAGTCAGAAGAAAACTGTTACTCTCTGAAATAAAAGGGTATGAGATATTATTTTAGGGTTATCTATCTAAAATTTGTTGGCATTGCTTTCATTTGCCTTTTTCATGCTTTTGGTTTCCTAAGAAGGTATAAAGTTTACTACATACAGAAACATGACTGACACATTATTAGCTATAGTACTGGGGGAGGGGAGTTTTCATAGCACAGTTCTTCACAACCACAGTAAAACTGTTAAATCCCAGAACACACACTCTCTTATCTAAGCATTCTCTTTACATTGTAAAACTTCTTGTTCAAATTTACCATGATCAAGTATGCAGAAAATTTTATCTATCACTTGGGCCTCTTCTGTTTTCAAGGAGTTTTGTTTATTATTGGTTCATACCACAGATTAACAGACCCTATTTTAAAGTAAATCAGCTGTTATAGTCCTGGGCTGTCAAGTAATACCATTCTTTATTTGTTTGGTGGGAGAGGGCAAGGGGAGGGTAGTGGTTGTCTTTTTGTCATTTTCCAAACGAGTTTATTCAGCAAAACTTTTTAAATACTCAGAAGAGGAATTTCTCATGCTAATCCAGACAAATCTTATGAACTTTCATAGAACCAGCTGTTTTTTTCCTTTTGGAGATGTATTATTCTTCTACTATCAGGCCTTCATTCATTCTATATGGAAAAGAACAAACCAGTGAGGTCCCACAACACCTACATCTGATCAGTGCTGTGACTGAGACCATCTGTCCCCTAGTATGCAGCACCTTCTGCCAGCACTGGTGATACTACAGACAATAAATTTTATTGTAGCCATCTCACATTGGACTTAACTCTACCAATAACTGATTACTGTCTGTTTAGATATCTTACCTTCTTTACCACTAGTTTTATTTAGATGATGCCTGCACATGTGCAAGGAAAAAAGTAAAACTGATAGAGCTTATTAAGGCCTTTAGAAGTGAAAGATTAATGTCTTTCAAACAAAATGGTCAAAAGGAGTAATTTCAGGATCTTGCTGTGAAAAGCTCAAACGCCTGAGCTCTGCTCTATGTTAGCCGACTCCCAAGATTTTTCTGTGATTGTTATCTCTGCTTTCAAACTTTGTTCTTAAAAAAATCCTCCTTTACAGACAAGTAAGAGGTATGAGATCTGTCTGTTCTATTATAGACACGGAGGAAAGAAATCAAGTTTGCCTGTTCAGGAGGCTGCAAGTCTCACCAGCTTGCATTACGAAGAGTTCTGTGATTTGGCTTTTATATTTGCATACAATGAACCTTTTTATTTTCAGTTCGTACAATAGTAGTATAAATCAAATTTATTATTTAAAACCATAGTTGTAATACTTTTTTTTCCTGAAGAAACAGGGATAAAATTCTTGCTGTCTTTTGATGTATGTTATCTGTTCTGTATATGTGAATGTGATGCACTATCCCTTTGATAAGGAATTAGTCCACCGATAGTTTGATTTATGAGAAACTAGGGAGCTGTGTCTGTTCTTTTTAAAAGTATGACTTCACAGTTTTAAGAGAACTCTAACAAAATTTATCCTTTACACAACCAATCAAGTCATTGTACTCATATACACAATACCATAAAAAAAATCCCTTACCAAAAGTAAGGAAAATAATTTTCCAAAGTCTCCTCATAATACTTACTAGATTAACTGTTACATGTACAGCCTAGAACAGTGTTGACAAGGATAAGGGGTACTTCCTTGGAATTACAAATTTAAATGTTTATGATTCTTGTATAAAAGGAAGTGTTCAAGCAGACTAATTAGAAAGCAGAAATGCAAGTTCAGTAGATGTTTCAGATATGACAATATGCACACAGGGACTTTTGTGTTTAAAAAGAAGGATCCTAAATATGCATTTCATTTCTGCTCACACTGTCTTTTACTTCTGCAAACTCTTTCTTTCCCTATGATTATTTTCCAGCAGAGTTAGCTTAAATAAAGAACTCCAGGTACCTATAAGACTGCATCCCCACAACACAACCTTTAGGAGATGACAGTCATCTCTGATCTGGACTCAGAGCAAACAGGTACACATCATGTTCTTTCTCCATATACATTCTATGAAATTGGCAATATTCTGATCAGTATCCTGATCTCTTCCAACAGCTATACATACTGTCCCTGTCACTACCACAGACAGGCTTGCATTGGGACCATTCATACAGCAAAACCAGAAAGCATCAATACAAATGAAGATTAATCCAAACTGAGAAAATAGTCCCCTCATTTAATGAAGCAATACACTCTACTGCCACAAGTGGACAAGAGCTCGTACAGACACATACAAGCTAGTTTCAAAACAACTCAGAAGCATGGAACTGCCTACAGGATAAATTGTTTTCCTTCTTCACAAGGCATTGTAAACTGCTCAAGATTAGTGGTCTCACCTTCTGAGGTAGCTAAGCCTAAAGCTGACAGAATACATAAACAAACTTAAATAGGAAGCCATACTTTGCACAGAAAACATAGTGACAGATGCTATAAATTAGATACAGTAAGTAACATTTCTTCCCTCTGAGCAATTGCACTACAAAACACAGAACTTCAACAGAAAACTAGGTGTGTAAAACCAAAGGAAGTTTGCTTAATAATTTTTCTTTGCCTACAATGTTCAAAATAACAAAAAGAGACTCTTTAAAATAAATTTTCCCTATGAAATGGAGATTAAATCTTCAGATGCCAACTGTTTCTAGCTGACATTTCTATTGAATGTAAAAAGTAGTTTTAAGGCTGAAACTAATATATGAAGAGGACTGACGCTACAAGTCTTCTACACAGTAAATTCTTATAGTTAACAAAAGAAACTCAGTATTTATTACAATTATTTCCTTTTGTATTTGATTGTCATTGGCTAGAGGGCCAGTATTTTCAGTTCTTTCTTTAGTGGTCAAATAGTTTCATTCCAGTTACAGACTACAAGGTATTCTTACCTAACACAAAGTGCGGCTGAGTTTAGAGGGGAAAAAAGATCAGCTCCTGGCTTAACATAATCAAGACACTCAAGTGGAGAAAAACATTCAGTGGCAACCCTTGACCCATGGATAAACTTCTCCACTGAATGACTTAACAATTTCATTAACTCTAGAAAGTGTTTGATTAAGGTTTGACCTAAAAATAGTTAATATAGTCAATGTCACTTGTTAAAGACTATGTGAAGACTTCCTGCATTCAAAGCTGTATTGAATTTTACCAGGTGACCTATGTAAAATTCCAGAGCTGAATCTCATTTGAGGTCAGGAGCTACAGCTAAGTCTCATGCAACTTTAAAGAATCAAGCATTTTCCAACTCTTTGCAGTTAGGCTTTAAAGGGATTCAGAAGTAATCTGTACTTTTATTCATTTCTGCCATAACTCTGTCAGAAATTAGCAGGGTTTTCTTTACCTCATTAGGTACTAGTTTACAAAGTTTTTGGCCTGCGAAGTTATAGCACAAACATGTTTCCACTCCCAGTTATTCTGTTGACAGCATTTTTGAAATTTTTTTTTTTTTAACAAACTGGTCTGCACATATCACAATTCACATGAGTATCAGCTTTAGGTTGATTTAAGTATCTTATCCTATTTAATAGTAAGAAGGCAAAAGTCTATAAGCTGAGCACATTGTGTATCACCAATTTCAATAAACGACCAGCCTAGTTCCTGTTGCCTTTTACTTTAGCCGTAAACACTGAAAAGGATGAAATAATATTTTCAAAAATAAATGTTTAAGTGAAGGGTAGATTAACAAAGATTATGTTTACTTTTAAGCAACTCTAATTCAGCACAAGAACATGCTTAACAATAGCAGTACACAAGAATATATGCTGTGGTTAGGGTTCTCAAATCTCGGCACAGTGCATTCAGTGAAAAAAATGCAACCTTGAACTTCATGCCTATCAAAGTACAATGCAGGTAGTGGAAATGATTACCAAAAGCGCGTGTAGACAGTAGCATTAAACAAGAAGTCGACTAATCCACCTTCAACAGTAAGCTTATTAATTTATACTGCTTCCAAGAAGACCCAGATACTCCAACCAAATGTAAAATATACTGATAACACATAGAGGCAGAGAGCGCATCTCCGTTGCCTGCAAAAGACGACGAAGATGTGGTGACTACGGTCCAGTTAGAGCCCTTATTTGAGTCATTTAACTCGGCCCCAGTCGTGTGCCCCATCCCCACCCGCCCCCCTTTGCTCTTGACCACACACTGCCCCAGAACCCCGAAGAGGGGTGGTCCGGGAAGGGAAGAAAAGCAGAGTAGGGGCAGATACATGAAGAGCTGTTATGAGAGAACGGGAATAAAGGGAAAGAAGCTTCCGGGACACCCTCCACGCCTCCCTCCCGCTGTGTCAGAAAAACAGATGCAGCTGCTAAGGAAAAGGGGAACAAAGTGGGTAGAGGTACAGAGATTCCGGCGTCTTCTTTTGCATCCCCAGAGGAGAACCGTGCTCCTCCCAGAGGTCCCACGAGGTGGCGCTGCCTCCCACCAGCGCACCCCCACACTTCCACTGGCCAGAAGACCTCTGGGACCCCGAGAGAGAAACAGGGCGGCGGGGAGGCCGTGCAATTTGTTGGTGGAATTCCCTTCAAAGGGAGTAATAAAAGGACTAGGAAAAACAAACGCCACTGGAACTGACCCCAAATCTGCGAGCTATAGCACCCTCGC